>CM031879.1:35224306-35238421 GCA_018697195.1 Certhia americana
GCCGTACAGTACAATGCCGTACCGAACCGTGCCGTACCGTGCCGTACCGTACAATGCCGTACCGAACCGTGCCGTACCGTACCGTACCGTACCGAACCGTGCCGTACCGTGCCGTACCGTACCGTACCGTACCGTGCCATGCCGTGCCATGCCGTGCCGTGTCGTGCCGACCCCGACCACGCCGACCCGCGGCGCGAAACTGCGTGGCGCGCCGAGCCGTGCCGTGCCGTGCCTCGTCGCCCCGAGCCGTGCCGGACCGAGCCGAGCCGTTTGGCGCCGATTCGCCGCACGCCGCACCACGCTGAACCCGCCGCGCCGAGCCGCGTCGCGATTCAGCGCGAAACAGCGCGGCGAGAATCGGCACGAAACTGCGCGACGCGCCGAGCCGAGCCGCGCCATGCCGGGCCGCGCAGTGCCGTGCCGAGCCGGGCCGTGCCGTACCGTGTCGTGCCGAGCCGTGTCATGCCGAGCCGTGCCGTGCCGTGCCGAGCTGTGCCGAGCCGAGCCGAGCCGTGCCGGGCTGGGCCGTGCCGAGCCGTGCCGAGCCGCGCCATGCCGTGCCGTGCCGTGCCAGGCCGGGCCGGGCCGTGCCCTGCTGTGCCATGCCGACCCGCGCTACTCCGAGTCGCGACACGCCACGCCGCCCCCGGCTGCGCCGTGCCAAGGCGCCAAACAGCGCGAATCGGCACGGCTCGGCTCGGCCCGGCGCGACTCGGCTCGTCGCGACTCGGCAAGGCACGGCACGGCACGGCACGGCACGGCACGGTACCGCGCCGACACAGCTCCGCCCGAGGCCCGAGGCCACCGCTGGCCACAGCCGCGCTCTCCCGCTAAAGCCAACACAGACAGCAGTAGCAAAAAACAGGAAAAATTCCATCTCGAACCATGGCTTGGAAAAAAACAAAGGCCCTACGGAGGAAACTCTATCAGCAGCCACTGCAGTTAATTGGAAAGTCCAAAAAGATACTGAGTCAAATGAGCAGCACTGGGAAACCCTAGAAATAAATCACAGCATCTTCTATCAAGATATACAACTTATATCAAGATAGAGAACTTATATACCCTTATATAGAAGGGTACCTTAATAGTAAACACGCTGAAAAACCCTCATGCCTGGAAGGCAAATACAGAAGATTGTTCATTTTCAGCAAGCAGCTGCAAAGGAGTAATAGGGAGTACGCTGAGTTACTGGCCAAGAATTGGCACGTTTAACTCATGAAGCTCTCTGTGAAATGCCCTGATGTTTATTTAAAGCCATACCTTAGGAAGAGTAAAGAGTTGTTTCCCGAGATTCTCTTTGAAATACTTACAATATTTGTACTCTTGCATCTACACCATTTTTACATGGAATTCATTTTTAGGGATCAAATCCAAATCCTTAATGGCCTTAATGACAATAAAACCCAAAGAGTTTCATGTTTAATTAACACACCAGCGACTCCTTGCCTGAAGACAAAACTGCACTTCAAGTGTCTTTTCAGTTGCTAGCAAGTGCTCTTACAAAATTCCTTTTCAACAGTGAAGGGATGCAAAACTTGTCTGATGAAATCAGTACCTATTTCTCTGCTACAATAGGAAAAGTCAATGAAAATAAAACACAGGTACTTGCCTAAATAAGGAAAAGTATTTTTTATGAAACTCCAGCATTTGATATTTATCTGCTTATTGCTGACTGGTTTTATCTGATTAAGATTTTTTTGTAACTCAGCATTGCTCAACTAATTCACCTTTCACTCTCTGTTGACTTGGGATGCAGCTTTGGCACAGACTGCAAGGGCATAGACAAATCAATGCAGTTTTGAACAGAACATATATTTAAGTAAGACGCATCTGTACTATCCTAATTTTACATCTGTCGGAGACAGATATAGCCAAGATTTGGATTGGAGGTCATGACCTTTTTGATGTTGCTGATGCCATTAAATTTGGTAGGGTGAGGTCAGATTTCTCATTTTCATAGTGCAGAACTATACTAAGGTTTGTGGTTGTTGCATTCAAGCAAGAGCTGTCTTTGGTAAAATGTCCTGGTTGGTGCCTACCATATAAAAAACATTTACCGTCTGTAAATAACACAAAGGGAGCAAATAACACAAACATATGGGAGCAAATGGCAGCTCACTGTCTTTTTTTAATATCAAGCAATGACTGTACTGCAATACCCCTTCACTGGCCTCTTCTTGTCCACAAGATCGACCTCACTGAAAGCCTCGCTTCTCATTTCACTGCATGATTGCTACATGAACTTTAGAAAAGAATAATTTCCAGTTCTCTAGTTCCCGAGCCACACACTTTGGAATTCTTTAAGTCCGGAGATGCTGTTCAAAGGAATCACAGAATATATGTGGGTATGTATGTGGAATGTTCTGCAAAGTAATTGCAGAATGTCTGTGGGTATTCCTTAGGAAAAATGTTGTCTTTTTAAGGATAAAATCCAGCCAAAGTAAGTTTTATTCCTTACAAATCTCATAAAAAAGAAAAGAAAAAAACTCAACAACACAAGTTATGATATATTTCTCATTTCTCAGTGATAATTCTAAGAAACTTAATGCTGATGAGAAAGTAAATATTTATTTTGAACCCTTAATATATTAAGTTTATTTATTCATTCCCCTGTTGAAAAAAATAAGCCTTGCAGTAGAATCAGTTTCATCTATGAGCAAATAGATGATAATTCACTGATCAAACAGAGGTGATAATTTCAATGTCAAGTAGATCTTATCTAGTAAAAGCAGCTTTTCAATTTCTTATCTCAGTGTTCAAAGATGCTTAGACTGCTCTCCATGTAAATTACAGGTGAAAATACTGTGCCGTTTACTTACAGAGGAACTGTTACCAGACACTGGTATCTATCTGTGACATTCTTTTTTAATAAGCTTTGGCTTGTGAAATGAAAATTGCAAAAGTTACCAGAATAATTTATGGAGCATTTTCCTTTCAGCTCTTTTTGTCTTTTCTCACTTTGTCCTCTTCAAGTGTTAATTCTTCTTTTCTGCCCCTGGTTCTGCCTATAACAAAACCAAAAGCAAGGCTGGAGGATTTCAGTTTGGCTGTTTATTCGGCAGTAGATTTTTTAGAAGGCTAGAACAAGACGGTATCATAGGAAAGCATTTTTCTTTTTCTTCTGTGGCACAATAAATGATGAAAAGTCCCCTAGCAAGGTAATCTTTTACATTTTGATAATTGCATTCAACCTGGTCTGCACAGAATTCTGGAGGGTTTTGTACATTTCTCTTGGAGTGATGTTCATATCTAAACTTTCTTTCCCTTGGTCGTTTGCTCCTTTCCTGTTATACACAGTAAAGTCAAATCAAGATGTTCATGCCTTTCAGGCAACATTTCAGGCAAAATTACAAACGAAACTAATCGCTGGAAAAAACAAGCAGGCTACATAGGTGAAACACTGTGAAAATGTGGAAAGCATCTGTGTCATCAAAGAGCATGCATGATCCAGGAGCAATCGTGTTCTTGAAGGCTCAGACACAACATTGAAAATGGGTAAAATTTATGAATTGTAAATTCATGGGCTGTGTAGACCTGTTAAGAGAGCCACAACACTGGAATCTTAAAATGGGGGTGGGAATCTCAAACATGTATGTGAAGTTGTTAAATAAAGGCCCCTGAAATGCTTAGTCCTTAACCCAATTTGCAGGTAACATGCACTGTAAACATGAAGATCCTTTTCCCAAAAATGGTTATGTTTGAGGAACACAACTGCTTCTTTCATTTATAATTGAAGAGATAAAACTTTGGGGAATGTTCGAGTCAGTTTGTCAGTCTGAGGCCTGTACCCATCCTACTGGAGACGTACTCCAATACTGAGTAAAGCTACTGTCTGCATGTCTTCTTCCAGAAATGGAATGTATGATCATCCAGATGTTCTAGGTATAGAATTTCTTTCTAAATTCAACACTGTTTGGTTCCTCATGTGCAGAAGGTATTGGAAGAATCTCCTAAGAAAAATCAGATGCCTCAGATGGAATTCCTGTCTTCTCTTGAGCTTGGTAGGTAACATTTTGGCATCTGAAGATAGACAGTGCCAAAGATTTTGCACTTAAGTTTACAGGAGTAATCATCCAGATCACTTCAAAATTACAGTAAAACTATCTGCACTCCTGTCACATATTAATGGCTCCCTCTGTTCATTTTGAAACTGTTTACAGCCTCATTATTACAAAATAATTTTACAACCTTTTAGCTTTTCATGAATACCAAATGGTTTCTTACAGAATCATTCCTGTGGAAGTTCAATACCACCTCCGTCCTGTCCTGTGATCTGTTTTTTGCCCTGAGGTGCCATTGTGTAAGAGCAGCAGCAATGCATTTCAGAATATTTATTTATTCACAGGTCTGGAAGGTCAAGTGATCTTGCAGCTTCCTAATCCTGCAGACAGAATAAGAAAACTCAGCAGATTCACTCCCTTTGTTCAACTGAACCTAGTAAGTCAAGGTCAGACTTTCTCTCCCCAACATAAGAAACAATACCCTGTGGGGAAGTTGATGATGTGAGAACATTAAATGTAAGTTCACAGATTCCCAGGCATCATGGATATCTGTAATAGGCTGTAATTCACCACTTTTTAGTTCTCTTGACTAAACAGAACATTAGGGGAAACTTAAAAATCTGAGGGTTTACTTTTCCAGACATATGGACTAAAATCATGTCAGAAGTGCAAAAGTGGCATGCAAACATGGGGAATTTTTCAAAATTATGTAAAGCTTCTTGCATGTTCCCAGCTCATGGGGCTAAATTTCACTTGAGATAGGTGGAAGGATAGGCAATGGCCTGTATTTTCCAGACTATATCATGTGATATCTAAATCCCAAAATTGAACTGCTGAAATCCACTGCTTAATGCTGGCAAAAAAAGTCTAAAACTCTCTTCTTGGGAAAATATCATTGATGCTCGAGGGTAGGCTGAACTTCTGCTTTAATTATAGATAGAGGCACTAGATGGAGCCAAAAATGCAAGAAAACATTTCATAATCTGGACTATCCTGGACCCATCAAAATTTCCTACGGCATAAAATCGCTGTTCATTTTCCAAACATGGAATTTCAACTGCCTGCATATAGAAGTGCAAGATCACTGTACTGTTAAATTAATAGTGCAGTTTTAGTGTGATGATTTTTTTGTGTGTGTAAACTGCATGTAGTTGTAATATAATCATGGGTTTTTTACATTAAGTCTGAGTGGCAAAACTGAGCAGAAAATGGGACCCATGATCGTATTTTACAATCTATTTGCAACAAATTTTTCCTAAAAATTTGTAAACCTACCTAAAATTGGGTTACAAGACTTCAGTTCTTAAAACATATGGTTCTTCTTATGCTCTAACATTTTTATACAATTTGGTTTAGGTTTGAAAAAAAAATTCAACCAGCTTGTAGAACAGTTGGAGAAACAATACAAATGCCAACACACACCATCCTCCTGCCCTGAGAAGTGATCAGATTTGGAATGTTATACCAGGAGTTCTAATCCTGTGGCTGCTCTCCAGGAGCACTGGAAGCAGCTCCAGTTATTTCAGGTTATAGCAGGTTATAGCAAATGACTAAGGAGGAGAGAATCAACACATACTCAAGCTTGGGATTTCAAGATTTTATTTTTGTTACACACCAGGCCAGGCCAGAATATCTGTTCTGCAGTAAGGTGCTGTTCAGGAACCCTTTTTTTTCCTCTTCCTGAAGCACAGATTTCCTAATTCTCTTTCTTTCTTAAGTAATTCTGATATGGAAGCAATGTCCTGCAATGTAATTGTAACTAAGCTGGTATGACTAAGCAATACTATAGAAAAATCAGCTGAATAACAGATTTCTGGTTTGTCACAGCTGCATTTTTCATGATTGATGCAGGTTTTAAGAAAGCTGTTTGGCATCATCTCTTCAGATAAGACCAACAATCACAGAATGGTTTGGCAGTCACCCAAGACAGAGCACACTCACAGAAAAGACAGAAGTGTACTTGGAGTGTTGCTCCTTGCTGATATGCATGGCAGATGCCTGTCTCACGCTTTACCCTCTGACTGCCAGCTAGGATGTCAGATGCAGTTGCACCTGATTAAGCAATTGCTCTTCGCTTCCTGTTTGACACTTTCGTGCTTCCACACCTGGGGGACAACCTCTGAAAAACTGCTTGCCAGCATCATCTCCACCTAAGAGATTTTTCATTTTAAAACACTGGAGAATCATGAAAAACACATTTTCCTTTGCTGCGTTGTTCTTACTGTATTTCTTCACTTTTTTTCATGCTTATCTGCAATATCTCGTGCCTGACATAGAAGATGCAAAGTTCATTGAAGATTGTGTGAGAGCTCACTACACGTTTCAATCCAAAGGGAATCCACCAGCCAGCAATATGTTCCGCACGGTAAGGTGCTGTTTGTGATCTTTTGGAAATTATTAGAGGTTGAGCTGCTGATTTAGCCCAACTTATTTTTCCTTTTTATTACTGTGCTATTCTTTTCATTTCAGTTAATGATTTCTGGAACATATATGTTGGTTCTTTGTAGGAAATAGAAAATACATTCATTTTCACAGTATTGTTCAATTTTAATAATTTGAAGGGAATTTCTTTTTTAGCACAAGATTTAGCTGTTCTCACTTTGGCCAGAGCAAAGGGCTGTATCACAAAACATAGTGTTCAGTTCTCAGTATGTCATCTACCTCTTTCTAAGAGAGATAGTAATCTGTTTTATATCCGGTCAGGTTTCATACATGGAAGCTGTCTGGCTTTTAAAAAGTTTCTGAGTAGGCAGTCTGCAACAGGATTTGTTGAAAATCTATCATCTCCCGTTGTTTCTTCTAATCTAGAACATGTGTTGAATAAAGGGATTTTCCAGGACATCCATTTAGATACCTGATCTTCATTTGCTGTAGCAGGCTTTGGAGAGTAGGGACAGTGATATCTAGGCTGTAAAGCAGAGCTTGCTACAAATACAGTGGCTATCAGAACAGGTTATGGTGAGGTCACAGGTTGTTCAGTGGAATACATCAGGACCAACATGTACAGCTAGCTGAGGGAGGTAACCCCAATTGGTGCATGTCGCTTCTCTGAGCCCTCCAGCAGTACTGCAGAGCTGGAAAGGCAGTTAAATGCATAACCACATGCAGAGTATGAATCATTTCTACAAATGGAAGCTCACAGTAAAGGGATGAGATTCAGAGTACCAGTGACTTTAATTTCTTGCCATGTTAAAAATGATGTGAAATTAAAAAACTAGTGCTCAAGAGCAAACTTATCTGCTCAGACAAATGATTCAGCAATTCTGGAATAACAGCAGGACTAATATATTTAAACCTCTTGAATCAAAGGTATACTTAGAAGGTGTACCAATCATAGTACTTACAAGCTCTTAATGGATTTTTTTTTTGTTGGTTTTTTTTCTTCAGCCTTGAGGTCATAAAAGTTTTTATCATTCCTAGCATCTCATGACAAAGGACTGCACAGCCTAACCACAGGTTGTATGAAGCTATTTCCTTGTGTTTGATTTGGGCCTGTTAATGCCTAGCTTCCTTTAATAATCTCTGGTCTTTGTATCGGAAGACACAAGTTAATGCTGCTTATTTACCTATTTCACACAAGATGTCTCTGGTTGAAGCTGCAGAGCACTCTCTGTTACTATATGAAAGCCCTCAGAACTTGGTCATCCTGCTCCAGGTTCTCTCTGGACTTTGTAGTTCCAGTGTACCTTTCTTGAGGTGGGGTGCTGTGCTGAACACAGCATTTAACAGGACTTCTGCAGAAGTGTGATTATATATGTGGTTTTATTCTCCATTCCTTTGCAAAGAGTTTCTAATCCTTTTTTTGCTTTTTAGTCTACTAATTTCAAGTGGTAATAGCCATCTCCAAACCTTTCATTAGGAACACAAACTCAGTTTTTTCTCACATCCCTTAACTTGGATTTCCCTCCACTTGGATTTCCCTGTACTTTTTTTACCTGTCAGCCTAAAATCTGCAAGTCTGCCAGACTGGGTTGTTAAATTTTCACTTGTGCCTCTTTGGATGGTAGTGTTTCTTTCTCAGCCCAGCAGAGACGAGTGAATCTTTTATTTGCTTTGTCCATCTGCTGAGGAGGCAGAAGAGAAAAGAGGTAGAAGGAGCTGAGGAAGGGAGCAGCTGTGATACAGCTGGCCAGCAGAACATAATTCCTAGCTGGCCTGGCAATAATTGCCAAGTGCAAATCCCTGGACAGCCAACATCTCCTAGGCACAAAGTCCCCCAAGCCCCTCTACAGCTGGAAGTTTCACACAGTTACCCCCTCCAGGTGGAGCAGCTTAAAGACTGCACTCCAACTCATAACGTATTAACGAGTCAGACACAACAGGACAGTGTACAGATCCTGCTTGACCTGCATAACTAAGGGAGAAAGAAGACATTTGTTATGAGAGTAGAAACGTCAAGTGAGAGAAAGAAACTGAAGGCAGGGATGGGAAGCAGAAAAGGGGAAAAGAACACTTGAAGAAGTTTCTGTTTAAAAACGTCTGAATTCAGCTAAGTCATGCAGTGCAAGTTATAGTACATTTTCTTCCTTTTCTATAGTCCTGGGATGCTGCTTTAGCTAAGACTGCCAGAGCATGGGCAAAGAAGTGCAAGTTTGACCACAATACGTACCTTGAAATGCCAGGAAAAATGGACAGCACCTTCCCTCTTCTTGGAGAAAATATCTGGACTGGCACAACCTGCAACTTCTCTGTGGATGCAGCTCTCAGGTCCCAGTTTAATGAAATCACCAGCTAGGATTTCAGCACCAATACATGTACTGACAAATGTGGTCACTACACTCAGGTGAGTCTTACATGGCCAGTGCTGTATAGTCTAACATATGGATAGTCTAATTTCACTAAAGATCTGACTACAGGCTTGTAGCAGACTGCTTTGGAACAGGAATTACAGCAGGGCTTTGCACCTCCCAGTTTATTGTTGCATGAGATTGGAAATAAGAATTATGAGCTTCAGGGATGTCAAGTTGCTCTTCCAGTAATGGCCAAAAAGGGATTATCCCCTGGCAATTTCACATTTACAGGGGAGCCAGATAATAAGTGCAAAAATGGCTATCAATCCGTCATTTTTCCCAGCTGCCCTTGGGTTAAGTTGCTCCTGTATCAGCTGATTTAAATTTCCCTGAGGTACTTCCCTTCTCCTCCTTGTCTTAGTGCTGCTGCTTTGGCAGTATTTGGTCATTGCATTACGTACTTCCCTTTGTCCTGCAGGTCATCTGAGCAGAGAGGGACAAAGTTGGCTACGCAGTTCACTTCTGCAATACAACAAAATTTTTACAACAAAATAGTTGTAAATTTTCCAGGACTGTTCAAAGCAGCACATTTTGTTTATAACTATGAACCAGCATAAGTTAATTGTGGCATTTGGTTTGTTTGGGTTTTTGCGTTCTTTTAAATACCCCAGCTGATCTGGTGTCAGCTGCCAACAACGATGGGTGCACTTGTAGCAGATTTCAGAATAAGCTACATCCTCATGTCACTTGTCTAAGGAACACTTCCACTGGCCATTGGGAACAGAACCTACTGGACATAGCTGGGACTGCAGAAAATCCCACTAAAAAAGCAGGAGAGCAAATCACAGCCGAGACCACTTACCAAAATTCAGACCGTGGAAGAAAATCTGTTTTTACTTTAGTCTCTGCAGGAAAAGTGGGAAAGGTGTTATCTTCCCTCTTCAGGAAGATTGCATCTCTCTCTGGCCCTACACGAATTTCCAATACGACACTGTAATTTAAGAAATAAAAGTTCCCTAGTTGATCTGGTACCTTGCAGTATTTCTACTTACTTTTTACAGGTCTGTTTTTTGTAATCCGGGTGGGTAATGAGGGACTAGAGGCAAATTCTTGTATGCTTACAATAATGCAGTATTGCCCGAGAAGTCTCATTAATTTCCAGTGGCAGGAGTCAACTGCTCCCCGTGCCAGGGAGAGCTTTAATCTGATCTCAAAGGAATTTCAAACAATTGCAATAACCAGTTTTTTCATTAGGGTATCCCCTCCCCTTGATAGCTCTTTAATGACAGCTAACAAAATACTGTTCCTGTTTTGCAGGGGGAATTACCCAAGAAAACCATATAAAGAAGGACAGCCATGCAGTAGATGCAGTAAGAAGAAGTGTGTAGACAAGCTCTGTGGTAAGACCAAAGTGATCAAGTAAGAAAATTGCGTAGAAATAAAAGTGGCATAATTAGCAGTGGAAAGACAAGGACAAGTCAATTTGCACTAAGTGCAGAGTGGGTCTGTAGCACACCACACAGCAAGAGTATCAAACTCTGGGAGGAATAGTTTAAGAAGGAAATGATTGAAATACCTTGCTGTTGGAGGCTCTCCAAAGCAGAAGCCAGAGTTTCTGATGCAGCCAAGTATCAGCTGAACTGTTTTCTCCCTTTCATCTGGTCAGGAAGTCAAATACAAAACTTTAGCCCAAACAAATATTCACTGTCTTGTTCTTCTCTCCCAGCAGAAATAGGAAATTTATCTTCTGCTTTTGTGCTTGTTTAGCATGTCCTAACACATTTTCCAGACAACTGTATTTCTGTACTAATAATAAGACTGGACCAGAAAGCACAGTTATTTCTAACTTCCACAATTTTCTGAAAAATAGCAGTGAGATCTTGCTTGTAAATCTTTTCCCTACTATTCTCAGTGTTATCAGTGTTGGTGGAAAATTATTAAATAAACAGTTGTAACAGAGTTCGGAAAGCTCAGGGGATGAAAGGATTTTACAATCAAATCTCAAGGAACAATTAATAAAGGACTGGTAACCCCTTTGGAGCAGGCCTGTGGTAGCTGTGGGATGTCTGGCTGGTGCTGGGAGCTGGTGTGGGGCTGAGCCAGCACAGTCCATTCCCAAACCCTGCAAAGATACAATGAAAGGAGTGTGGTTGGAATAAAACCCTCTCTGGGGTGGAGGTGTTCCCTGCAAATGTGCTCCCTGGGCCTGGGAGTGAAGTGGGTGATGACAAGGGGCTCAGCCTGCTCCTGCCTCCTTTTCTCCCCTCTAATGAGCCAGAGTGACTCTGTGCTGGGTGTGTCTCTTCGGTGTCAGGGTGTGGGCACAGCAGGGAAACACACAGCCTGGACCCCTTCACTGGGAGTCTGCAAACAGCAATGGACCCTTATGTCTATTCACCTGGTCCCAAACTGGGCAATGTTTTATAGAGAGATTAAAGGAGATACAGCAATATTTCAAATCAAATGTGAATTTTATACAGAGGTTTAATGGGGATGGTCTTTGTTAGCCAGGCTCTCAACAGCTTCAGCTGGAGAAATTATTGTGTTGGGTACTCTTATTTCCTTCTGTAATATCCTGGCTGAATCATGTGAAAGTCTCAGACTGATGCATCCCAGGAAAACTAGAAATATCTCAAAGACTAGGGGGAGGGACAAGAGGAACAGAATCTTTCAAAGTTAAGTGCTAGATCCTACCACCTGCTTTCACCATTTTCTCTTATAGGGCAAATGAGGAATTTCAATAGCATACACATAGGCAATCCTGCAAATGCGCCCAAACTTTTAGTAAAGGTGTACTTCTGTGATAAATTAATAGTTACATTTGTCTGCCTGCAGCTACTTAAATTTGGTATGTGTAGCAATTTTAAATAAATTCCGTGTTTTGTTGTTATTTTTTATTCCCTCATATCTGTGACACAAATTCTTCCTGACATAGCTGGTTTTTTCTGCTTCTCTTTCAATACAATAAAAACTCTGAACTCCACATTAGTTGGGAGCCTGCTCTTGCTGGCCTGCTTCCCCCTTGCAAGATGCTTCAGACATTGACTGGCATCCTAAGTGCAATCAGCCAGGCCCCAGCAAAGGCTTCCCTCTTTACATTAGGAACCACAACTGGATGGTTCTCACATTCCTTTCCACTTCTGATCTCTTTGCAGAAAATCCAAAATGCCAGAAGCTGATAAGTACATATCAAATTGTTTGCAATGGCTTTCCTGTAAGTATGGGTAAGACTCAGTCTTAACAGCTGCTCCTTCACTGACTGTTAGGTTATGCCAACTGGTATCCAGACTGGGATACACAGCCCCAGCCACCACAGCCCTCTTCCCCCAGGCCTCCCGTGCCATCACATGTCCCACCTGCTGAGCATCCACGACCCTCTTGTGACCAATACTGTCTTCGTGTTTTAATTTTAAGGCCACTGTTTCTCATTTTCAGTGCTGGTGCTGTACTTCTAGTACAACAGCAATTTCCACACACTTTTTTGTATGAGGAATGGTCAGTTAAGATACCGATTGTGATCTTACTGCTGTATCACTCTCACACAATTGGTACACATTTAAAAAAACATTTGGTCATCTCTTATTGTTCCTGCAATGTTTATCCAGCATTGGAGAAGCTGCTTCTTCACTCAGAGCAAGATATAAGTGGCTGTGCATAGAGGTAGTATAATTTATTGGCAGTAGCTGCAACATATTCCTTCTTCTGTACGAGCCTCTTAGCTCTAGGGGCAGGTTGCTAGAGGGACCACTGAGACTAGATATTACTCCATGTGCTAACAATCCTGGAAGCCTGGGGCATCACAAGGACATGTCTGAAGTGGCACACTGTATTCAAAAGAAGCAATAATTCATCTTCATTAACCTTCAGTTATCCTGGACACAATTTTCCCCAGATAATGGAGATTGAACTGTATATATTACTTTTTTATGAACAGGAGTAAAGCTTGCTCTTTGCTATATTTAGCCTATGTGTGTCAGTGTCCATTACTCTATTGTCAGTTGTACTATTCAGTTTTTCTCCTCTCAGAGTTAATTCTTGTTCTCCATAAGTAGAAGAATACCAGGGAAAGTTGACAGACTAAGGATTAAGGTGTGGTGTCAATGGGGAAAGCTTAATTTTAGGATGTGAGACGGTGAAAATATCTAAAATGCAGAGTAGATGGCAGCCATTGTGAGCTTTCAGGTAGCAGGAAACAGAGACGGAAGATGAAATGGGCCCAGGACAGATTCTAGTTTAGAAGCGGAATATCTCTGCCTCATTTTAAAAGTCCAAACCTCTGATGGATTCAGTTTGTTTTAGGAGACATTCAGCCCTCAACCTGACCCCCGTTATTCCAATATATACTTGTTACCAATGGGAATCTTTCAAGCCAGGAGATACTGACTGATATTAGAAATGCGTAACTGTGTGGTCAATATTTAAAGCTGTTTTCTCCTCCTTTGTCTTTGTTGTAATGTTTTAAGAACACAGTCACTCAAATTCTAAGACACATTGCAGTATAGCATCCCAGAGAATAAAAATGGCCCCATACAGAGGTTCTTGTTAACAGATCCCTTGGGTTGGATTAGAGTGAAATGACACTGAATTACCTACAAGTAAGTAAGTAAATAAATAAATAAGGCAACTTTATTTTGTAACAATTTGGTTACAACAATTTCGTTGTAGTGGAAAGGAAGAAAATATATAAGGAAAAGAAAAAGCAACAGTCTTAACAGCATCTAGTTTCATCAAAAGAAGAAAATTTATTTTTCTGTAGTACATAGTAGTTGGTATAAATAGGATTTCAGGGGCCAAAAAAATAGCAACAGAGAAACCTAAAGGACGGGAGAGACGCTTGCCCACAAACGTCTTTGTTTCACCACAAAGAAAGAAGAAAAAAAGAAAGAGACAACGCTGCTACAGCTCTAATGTGAACTTGTAGCCTAATTTCCTTATTCTGATAGCAGTGTTCTTGCAATATGACTCGTTTCCTGTGACTAACAATTACCATGGCTAAGGTAAGTCCAGCCCAAAACTCATCCAAACAAAATGCTGCTGGTAGAGCTAAAACCGCTTGGTACAGCTGAAACACTCTTTTAAAGCTGGAAGAGCAGATGTTGAGAAGCATGCCTGTAAGGAAAGGGCTAATGACATTTCCAGTGTACGCCTTAAGCAAGCGCTCGGTGACGGAACCGGCTGAAGAAAACTTCCCTGGTGGTGCCTGTGCACAAACCGCAGAAACGAACTGGCTTTCAGCGCTGCCCCTGCGGGGGCAGGACCGACACCGATCCTTTTTTCCGGCGGCGTTCCGTGGCGGTGCGTTGTCCAGCGGGTGCACAGCACAAGCACATGCGGCGGGGCCCCACACAGCCCAGCGCACACCGGCCCCACACAGCCCAGCGCAC
>CM031879.1:35238770-35282436 GCA_018697195.1 Certhia americana
CCCCACACAGCCCAGCGGCCCCGGACGTGCGCAGCCAGCCCCGCGCCCGCCCCGGCCCCGCCCGCCGCTGAGGGCCAGACCGCGCCCCGCTGCCCCGGAGCCGTGAGGGGCTCGGTAAAGGTAACCCGGGCCGGAGCCGAGAGCATTTCAGCACCGCCAGCTGGGGACACAGGGGGGCCCCCGGGATGCTCTTAGACCCGCTGTGGTGACTTTCTGCTTGCACCATCTCTCTTCTCGTTTTCTAGATGACAAGCAGATTTTCTATTTGTGTGCTGGCTTTGCTATTCTTTTGTTACTCCTCTGAGTGTTATGAACCACCGGCGTTGCCCGATTCTCGGGATCCAAAGTTTATTGAGGAATGTGTGCAAATCCATAACACATTGAGGGCGAGAGTGGATCCACCAGCCAGCAACATGCTCTACATGGTAAGGGAATTTTCATGACTTATATACAAATTTGTAGCATTGCGAAGCTGTTCATGATTCTCAAAGATTGCTTTTGTGATCAAATCAGCAAAAAAATCAGAAAACAACCCCACAAAAACCCGGGGTCATAAGTCCGGCCGCTTTTTTAAAGCAGAGAAGAAGGCTCTAATATCAGGTGGCTTTATGCAATTGGATATTGTGCAGAGTTTTGCCCTGACCGAAATCGCTCACTGGAAGCCCACGAAGCCAGCCCTCAGCAGAGCGCTGTCGCTGTGCTGTGTGAGCAGCCTGCTCCTTGCGAGGCACCGCACGGGGCTCGGGGCTGGGGGGGTTTTGTGCACATCGAAGCACAGATTCATTTCGGGATTTCATGCTCGAGTCGGCGAGGGCAGGTCCTGTTGCCGAACAGCGCTGGAGAGCTTTCTCGGAGCAAGGCTGTCACGGACTGAGCCGGCAGAGCGGCCCTTCCGACAGGCCGGGCCTGCAGGGAAAGCCAAAAAGCTGCGAGTGCAGCAGGATGGAGAGCTGGAGACAACCGTGTGCCCCACTGCTCTGCTCCCCAGCCACCTCAGGAGCAGCATCTGCAGCTACCCTGCAAAACACAGCCTGTCTTTCAGTGGACCACAACCATTCTCCTAATTCTGAGCTCTTTCTTTTTGCCCCACTTTCTTACTATCTGGCATGGTCACCACCAGAAGAGGACACAGCCGCAGCTGTAATTAGCAACACTCCAATTCAAGTTAGGAAAACTGAAAAGTTCATTTTCCATTTCTGGTTGTCAGGCACTAAAAGATAAGTGCCCCGTTTGGGAGGGGTAAGAACAGTAATCAAACTTGAATTGCAAACATGACAGGAAATTTACTTAGTTTCCCTTCTAGATTAATCTGTTGCATGAGCTCTCCTCAGCTGTGTGTCCTGACCTTCAGAACATGTTGCTTTGGACTCTTTATTTTCTACATTGCTTTACTGGCCCTAAATAAGTGAAATATTGTTACGAAATGTTAAAAGTGCAGTATTTGTCTTTTTAAATTGTGCTTAATTTCTTCTTTTGAAAAAGTAAAGAACTGAAATCTGAAAAAAAAAAAAAAAAAAAAAAAAAAAAGGCAGCATAAGAAAGAGACAAATAAATGGCATCTAAAAGAGAAACTGAATCATGGTAAGTTTCTTTCAAAACACCGCAAAACCCCTAGTCTTAAATATGGCCTCTCCCAGGAACTATTTAATGTGGAGATAGCAGTGCAATACATGATAAAATCTATTACAAAAGTTAAAGCATTGGAATTGAAAACAGTATTTTCAGTGGCCTTTGGCAATTCAAAAAGGCAGAAAATAAGATGGTGCTTTTATTTCACAGGGAACTTCTTTTTTGCTGGAGGTAACTGTCCACCCAGATATGTAAAATTAATTATTGAATTCAGGGCATTCCCATATTTTGGAAAAGTAGTTTTTAAAAGAAAATGAAAAATTGAAACTCCTTTAATTGCAAGTAACAAAGCTCAACCATTGATATTTGTAATGCATATATTATAAATTAAGAATGTTGATCTAAAATCTTTTTTACCTGACAGAGTGAGCCCTTTCTCATCCACTCAAAGCAGTGCTTACTCTGTACTAAAGCTCCTCAAAATCAGCAGTCTCACCAGTTTCATCAGGGCTTCACAACAGTCTCCCTTGAACTTTTCCTGGCTTCCATCATTTTTCACATATTATACACTAACTTTTTCCTCCTTAAGTCAGCAAGCAACTTATTATAAAATGAAAACTGAGAAGCAGTTCATGAGGGGAGAAAAAAACATAAATATTGTTTCCTTAAACTGCAGTGATATCTTTATGCAAATCTCCCTGTCCTGTGCATTTTCTTCACATGCCATTTAGTCCAATCTTTCTGTTTAAGTGCAGTATTGTAAGCAAATAAGTAGTGTAACTGCAGTTAAACTAAAGATCATTGTGAACATTTCTGTACACTGTTTTTCATCTGTCAGCCAGTTTAAGCATTCACACAAAATGGAAAGTATATTTAAATTTACTATGCAACTTTAAACTTAGTACTATGCATACCTTTATCAAACTTTAAACCTACTGCTACTATAGGATGAATGAGGGGAGGTGCATGGGCTCTTAAAAAGCAGAATGGGAAAAAAAAGAGACCATGAAGCACTAAGGTGCATACCCCACTCTTGTATATCTTTCCTCATGTTCTTCTCCTAGCCTTGACAGGATATAAAATGAAGCTTCTGTCCTAACTGGCAGAGTATCTTCCAGGACTGGAGAATAAGTTCTGTACAATGCCAGATTTTATGCATTGTCCTTAAAAATACCTAAGGAAATACCAACTGCTTACTTGAAATAAGATTCCCTGTCCCAAACTGAATACTTTATCTCCTGATTTCCTCTCTAAATTAATTATGTCTGAGTTTTGTGGGTGTATTTGGTTTGCACTGACAGGTTTTGGAAGCAGAGGGGGCATAGAGGAGTGACTTCTCTGAGAAGCTGCCAGAAGCTTCCCACATGGCCCACAGAGCCATTTCCCTGCTGCTGGCCAAGGCCAGGCCCATCAGCCACAGTGGCAGTGCCTCTGGGATAATACATTCAAGAAGGGAAAAGGTTATGCACAAGCAATTGCAGCCAGAAAAGAGTAAGAATGTGTGAAAGGAAGAACTCTGCAGTCACCAAGGTCAGGGCAGACAGGACAGGAGGAATACAATTCATTTCCCCAAGCTGAATCTGTTCTGCCCATGACAGTAACTGATGAATGATCTCTCCCTGTCTTATCTCAATCTGGGAGCCTTTGGTTGCATTTTCTCTCCCCTGCCCAGCTGAGGAGGGCAGTGAATGAGTGGCTTTGGTGGGCACCTGGCCAGTGTCCACCCCACCACACTGGGAAAACGCACCTTCCACAAACATTAGGCAAAGGAAGAAATGGAAGACATAGGGTAAAAAATATTTTCAAATCTCTGTAGATGCATTTTGGCATGATCTTGTGATTTTTAATTGCTAATTGGTAGCGTAAACAATACACATTGTTTCAGACTTAGCTATGGTACAAAAAAGGTTACTTAGGTAAAATATATACATGAAATCTAACAAGCTACCTTTGTTAGATCATACCAGAAAATCTACAAAAAGGTATATTGTAAAATGCACCTTTTCTTTCATCATTTCTGATCCATTCAAAACAATTTCCTTGGCATTTTCATCATTTGCAGAAGCAAGTAAGTTATTCTAATTAATTCAGAAGAGTGCAAAAGGTTTTTTTTTAAGAAAAACTTCAGTATAAAATAGTTCAGTGCTGGACAACTTCATTTAGTAACACAAAGTATAACTAGGACTACAAGCATACACTTGTGGTACTGTATCTACCAGGAGGTACAGTGCTGTAATTGCTCAATCAAGGTGTGTGCACAAGAAAACTCAGCAAGAGCAGACACCACCTCCAGTGCAAACAAAACACATTTACATAACTCAGTTGCTTAAATAACCACTTTCTCTAAAACTGAATAGCAAGTTAATGAGTCATTCCACAAATATGAATGCAGCACTAATGTTTCAAGCCACAAACACGATGCTCACCAAAGGGCTGAGTTTAAACTATCTCCAAAATCTCAGTGTGCTTGTGACCTTCAAGCCATGATCTTAAGCAAATGAGGCTACACAGGATTTTTGCATTACTATATGGTAAGCATAACCCTCATTTTCCAGATTCCATGAAAATTCAGTTTAATTTACATTAATGTTCATTCATGGCCAGCACAGCCTTCAAATGTTCATTGTGCCACAAATAGTGTATTTGTCTGATAAACAGCTCTTGGTGTCCAACAAGCCAGTAAGCCAAGATCATACACTACCCCAAAAATTTCCTCAAGCTTCGTCAGCAATTTAAGTTCAAATCAGAAACAAACCTACAAGACAATCTACCATGTAGCTCTGTAAGTCTCAACAGAAGTAAAAAAAGAATGAACCAAAAGCATCTATACTATTGAGACTCAGCATTTCCTGAGAGTTGCTCTGAATTACTGCACTGCCAATATAACAAAGTGATTTTTAATTGTCTTTATTTTGCAGACTTGGGATCCGGATTTGGCAAAGACTGCAAAAGCTTGGGCAAAGAAATGCATGTTTAAACATAATATATACCTGAAAGAGCGAGGGAAAGTTCACCCCAGATTTAAGACTGCTGGAGAAAACATCTGGACTGGCTCAGCTTCATTCTTTTCCGTGAGAGTAGCCCTTGACTCTTGGTTCCACGAGGTCGAATACTATGATTACAACACCAAAAGTTGCAGTAAAGTATGTGGCCACTATACACAGGTAGGCATTGCATTTCTCCATCTAAACCATGAGCCAGCTTTGCCATTTTGATACAAAACCTGTATATTTCTGTTTGAAGATTCAGTGAACTTTTCCAGGTTCTGTAGTCTTACTATATGTCTGTGTGCACAAGATGTCCTTATGTTCCCATTTACAGAGAAAAAGAGTCACTGTGTTATTACATTAAATGTGTCAGTTTGGGGTTTTTTTGGAAGAAAATAGTGCAGCCATCAAGCAGTCAGATTAGCCAAGCAGTGGCCAAAAAACAGGCAATGGCAGTGGCAGTAGGTTGCAGTGCATGAGTGGAATGAGGTCCCAGTTCTGTCAGGCAGATTTCAAATGCCAAGGGCTGGAAAAGTACCATCATGAAAAGAGATGTCTGCAGTTCTGCAAACATCATGTGCACACTTTGACCAACTGCTATTCCCAAAGGAAGTGGACAAAGTGAGGGAAGGGACTGCCTCTGCCTTGCAACCCTGTAATCACTACACACAGCTAAAGGAAAGCAGAACAGCTTGCAATGACAGCTCTAGGGTTAAATTTTGACCTGAGGCTATTTATTATTTTTTGCACATGTGCATTTAGCACTTGAGTAGATGAGGTGAAGCTGATGGGCTTTCTGAACTTGTGTGTGGAGAAGATACTCGGATGCAGGAGCTGTGAGAGGTGACTGTGCTGCTCTTTGAGCTTGCTCTTAAGGATAGTGCAAGAGTCAGCACCTGGAAACTGCACAGAAGCACACCTTATCTGGCACTAAAGCACAGTGCTGTTGGCTATGGTGTTTGTAGAAGAGTGGCCCATGCAGTTTCATGGAGGTAGAACAAAAAAATAAGATTATTCTCACTTGGAGTTAGCAGTGATAGTGACTGTCGCTGTAAGATATATATCTGACAGCCTCAGGAGGTATCCTTGGGTCTTAACTGTCAGAGAATTCTTCATTCCTCTTCTTCCCAACTGTGGTAAAGAGAATTTTCCTTGGGCACAATTGCTGCAGTTACCACTGCTCAGTCAGTGGCCTCCTGGGATAGGGAAGGTCCTTTTATTCAATCCTTCACAGTCCTCAGGAATGAAGTTACCTATGACTGGTCCAACTCTGCTCTGGACTGCACTGCTCAGGATCCTGAGGATTGTTCCCTCTTGCCAGAACTGGTACCAAATAGGCATAAACAAAAAGGGCCAGACCTCCCCTGTAAGTCAGTGGAAGCACAAATGTATTTTATGTTCTGAGTTGCCAGGATCCTTCCATATTGCTCATGAAGTCAGTCATTGCTACTGTTTTATCTCCCTCAATATTGCTGTGCCCTTGTCTCCCCTCTGCTGCTCTCATGGGACTTAGTCTTTCAGGACTGCAGCATTTGGCTGCACTCTGATAGGATGGTGGGTCTCACAGGAAAGCTTCTGGTAGAGAGAGGATCAGCAAGGGAAGCAATGGCCTTGCCTCTAGATTATCTTAGTCATGGACATGATGTTAAAAGGCAGGACTGCAGCCCAGACACAATCCTCCTCCCAAAGCACCAGTGCCTTCTGGCAATTTGCTTTATGTCCTCACGGGTTTTAGTAAAGGGGCAGCCAGCCCTCATGAGAGCTGGAGCAGATCATGCAGCCTTTTGTGCACAGGTGTGAACTCAGCTCCCACAGCAGGAAAGACAGGAAGCTGATGGATTGGGTTGAAACAAAGGAGATAAACTTTACTTTTCTCCTTTGCAAGAAAGGGAAACAACCTGTTACAGCCAGTTGTGTCTTCTTTCTGCATAGTTTTAACAAATACATGGTGAATTGAGTAAAATAATCAGTTTTTTCAGAACAAACTATGATTTTGAGATCCATTTCTGATGCTTTTCCCTGTGAAGCCTGCCAAAGGAGTCCTCCTCATCCCATTTGTATGTGATAAAACAGAGGAGAGCAGGTCTTCTCCTAACTCTTCAGGTGCTGAATCAAAGCCTTGGTCACTAGTGTATCCATTTGTCTTTGCAGGTAGTTTGGGCTACAAGCTACAAGGTTGGTTGTGCTGTCCAGTTCTGTCCCAAGGTGGCATACATCTCCATACCCAATGCAGCACACTTCGTCTGCAACTATGGGCCTCCGTAAGGTTTTTTGTTATGAATATTTCACAGGGTTTGGGTCCTACCCCTTCCCTTCCACAACATGCAAATTTATTAGAACAGTCCATTTAGTCCTGTTTTTTGTGGGAGGAAATAGTCTTCAAAATAGAGAAAGTAGTACATCTTTGTCCAACCAATTTATTTGCTAGATGAGGGCTATATATTGGAGACAAGAAGCAGTGGGACTGGAAGAAAAGGTTACATATAAGATGTTGACATGAAAATACTGAAGTGATCATTTGAAAGTTAATCTCTTGCTCCTGATTGCCAAGATGGCTCCAGACAGTTGCCAAGGTGCAAGCCCCAAATCTGAAGATATTCCCAAATGTGCCTGAAGGATTAAGCCCCTAAGGCAATGGCTTGAATAGACATTGAAGTGTGCAGTGCTGGCAGCCTGCAGTCTTAGCTGAGGGATGCTTAGGAGGCTGGGGCTGCTCAAGACACAATTTGATCCAGAGGTCCTCCATGTGAGAGTCAGTGGATATCCAGCTAGGATGTATGTATTATTCTCTTCCCCAGCTAATTAAAGTACCACTATGGTATAAATGCAGCTTTAAAAGCCTTACATGCATACCACATTGGGCCAAGGCCAGGCAGCCCTTGAACTCAAACAAGTTTGGCAATCCTTTTGCCCATTATTCATCCTTGGAAGAGTATGTACCCCTGACTAGATACCTCGAAATTACACAGCTGCTGTTGTCCCTAGAAGCCCCACATCCAAATGTGCAGAGGGTCAAAATCCCACTGGATTTCTTGCCCTGTGTTGGTATGGGGGAAGAAGAATGGTCCCTTCACCAGCACCCAGCAAAATAGGCAGGGGACTCTCTGGAGAGAGCTTTAAAGCTGGGCCCTTCCCTGCTGGGTGGGGACACCACGAATTTTCCATGCTAACAAGCGGAGTAATTTCACATCCAGCTGTCAATTTTGAGAAGCAGCAGCTTCATTGCTTTGTTTCAGCTCTGCCAAGGGCCCAGGCAAGACACATACAGAGTTTCCTCAAGTGAGTGTACTCTTCAGCTTAGACCAAGCAACGAAAGTCTCACCTTGCTGAAAGTAATGAGGTTTTACCATGAAGTTTCATCCCACTGCTGAGATTTCTTGCTTACAAAATTCCTCTCTGTGTTCAGTTTGAGGCATGCTGTAAGTCTTGCTTTGGCCATGCTTTGAGCAAAGCACTGAGCTGTGTTTGGTGCAGTATCAGTCTGTGCAGAGGTAGCTGGTCCCACTCACACCACTGGCAGAGGGAGGGAGCAGGAGAGAGACCTACATCACTCCTAAAATATTAACAAATGGATGAAATCACCACCTATGAGAGATTCTCCAACACCAGAACATTCCTCATCAAGGCTAAATACACACATACATGCACAGTACCTGAACCTGCTCTTGTTTCCATAGCTAGAGCCAGCTATGAGAGTCCAGAGTCTCCAGGCACCCAAATTACCCAACTCTGAGACTGCTTTAATTCCCAGGTTTGCAATACTGCTGTCTCCAGGTTCTTAAACAACAGGGTGTCCCATTACACATAATCTCTTCTGTTTCACTGCATGTCTTGGGCACAGGGCACTCAGACTGGACTTGAAAAAAGTCACTCTATCAACACAAGTGAAGCAAAACTCAGGTTAAAACCTAATTAGCAGGTGGTATTAACATCTTCCCAAGGGCCCTTTGAGAGCTGTGTAATTTTCCTTTGCAGTGGGAATTTCCCAGTGCGCCCGTACAAGACGGGAGAAGCGTGCAGCGAGTGCGGTGGTGATCAGTGTGTTGGCCAGCTGTGTCGTAAGTACAAGACAACCAGACATGGTCCCCAGCCACATGTAGAAGGGGAAAGGGCACACAAAAGATACTGGCAGGAGGCAGGAACAGCACTCTCCTGTTCCTAAATACAGGCTGGAAAACTATAGCCAGAAGCCAAGTGGGTAGTGATGCACAGAGGGGAGGAAGGCAGAAGGAGCCTGTTTTCTGCCCTGTGGAGTGATGGGATGGGGTCTGCTCTTCAGGTGCTGGAGGGTGTATTACAGCTGGTGGCTGCAGTTTAAGGTTTTATTACTCCCACCAGAAGTTACTGCTTGCAGAAACAGAAAGCAGAGGGGACAGGACTGTCCTTCTCCTGAGGGGCTCCAAGTTATTACCTGATGTAACTGTGAGCTGTGACTTGACTGGTGCAGGTCCAAGCAAGCTTTGCCCCTGCTATGCCACTGCAGGTGGGGAGAGCAGCCATGGCACTGCCAAAGCTGCTCACTCCAGTGAACATCAGCCAGACCATCTACTTTCCCTTAAGCCCTGAGAGAGAACAAGGCTGACATGCAAGAGACTTAATGGAGATGCAGTGCTCAACCCAAGTCTGGCAGTCTTCCTGATATGCCTGCACTTGGCTTTGTAATGGCTGCATGGAGTCAGGAGGGAAGGGGACCTGACATTTCAATAAAGACTGTGGCCATTGGCCTACGGGGAGCTGAGGGTATGGTTACACTTCTCCCCAGCACCTGACCATTAGTGGGAAGATGCCCTTAAAACACCAGTATCTAAGTAATACAAGGGAGTCCTGGATTCACAGGGCTGTTTAATGTTAGTTGCAGGCTCTCTAAACACAGGGTACAGGGCAAAAGCCAAAGTGATCTTGGGAAGCACACCCAGGGGGAAGTCCTCTCTACACCAGCCATGGTGGTAGAAGTCAAAAAGTGTGATAAACCACTCCTCAGCAGAGTCCTGAGAGTCATTGAGAGCTCTCCCATAGCCAGTGGGTCTTTGCTTCTTCTGGAGAAGAAACACATCAGCTATATCTATGAGCCCATTGTGATCATCACATTTCGTTCCCTTTTGGTTTGAGTCAAATGGTTTCTAAATTATGAGTGTGCTTATGTTTGCTTCTTTTCTCTCTCCAGGAAATGCAGAGCGTGACAAAGTCATTGGTAAGTAACACTGGAATTACTGCTTCCTTTTGTTGCCCCTGTTGCAGTTATACTTGAAAACAAGTGAATTGTTTTGTTTACAGAGGATTCCAAGTGGTATCCAGAGTGGGACAGACCTGGATGTGATGCGTTCTGCATCTCCGTTACTGCTTTAAGATTACTACTCGTTATAGTGACAATTGTGGCCACCTGGCTCTTACCAAAATATTGGTCACTAGTACCTGCCAGTGGGTAACACACATACAGAAGACCAAAAGAGCAGTTAGCTTAACTCATCTCTTTCATTCACATAGATTACAGGCAGCACTGATGTGTCAATTGGTAGAGATATTGTTTGCATCCACAGATGATTTAGAAGTACAGAAATAACATCTTCATTGCAGGTCATAGTTACAAGCACTGATAAGCAGTTTTCTCATTGCTCAGAACCAGTTAAAAGTTAAAATGGATTTAGTTGTTAAAATTACTTTAAAAGTTAAAATATTTTTAAAGTGGAGCAGTGTGCATGTGATCTGGTGGGTACAGGAGCACATTGTCCAGGCAGCACAGTAAGGTGCAGGCAGCTGCCCAACACACTTTAGGAAGGGCTGGAGAGTGTCCAGCCCAGGGACCAGGCCCTAGCCCACAGCTAAGGCACAGAGAGAACATGCATATGGATATGGAATATATCTCATTTCTATTGCACTATTACCTTGGGCGCTCCTACAGCAAGATGCAGAGTGGCCTATATAAGTTAAATTTTTTTAAAGGAAATTTTGGATCCCTGTGAGCTCTGGCATTTGCATCCTGTGGCAGGCAGCACACTTCTCAGTCTCACAGAGCACTTGTCATTGGTACTTCACTTAGAATTTGAATTTGTTTTTAAACTCATGGCATCTGTGCCTAAACAGTTTCACCTGTGGTTATGTATCATGCAATCTTTCCTGTTGAAGGTTTTTTGTTGTTTTTTACCATAGGGGTTTTACTGCTGTTTCAGACAATAAATTGTTATTTCCTGCTTCCTGTGTGTGGCAATCATGAATTTGCAAACATGAGCTAAAGCTTAACTGCTGGTGCACAAAGTAACCTCAGATTCAGTTCCAACTTGCACAACACTAGAAACAATGCTGGGAAAGATAGAACTCCAGATAAAATCACACTGTGCCCATAGTTACAACTTTGTTGCCAAAGAACAAATCTGGAACGTTCACATCTGGAGCAGGCAGAAGGCTGCAAGGACAGCTGCTGTGTTCAGCTCGGTATGTCCTCTACCAACCACAGTCACTCAGCTCAAGCAGTCTGGAAGCAGCAGAGCTGCACAGACTCACAGCTGGACCACAGCAATCCCTGTCTATACTTTTAGAAGCTTCTGCACTGTGTCCCTCTGCACACTGCTGTAGAGGAAACTGGGAAGTTCCCTTCACCCCTTCATTTCTGCAGTACTGTCACCACAACACCTGTCAATGTTTCTGCATGCCCACTCCTGACCCTGACTCCTGATCTTACTACTGGCATGGATTTTAACTGAAAACACTTGAACAGGGGCCCAACATTTCTCAAACTACACTTCCAGATAGTTATCTGCTAGTACTAGAGTCATTTCAATATCGCAGCATTCCTTGAATAAATCATTTTTCAAAATGCAAATATGGCTGGGGACTAAATTACGAATTTCATGCTTGATATATCCTTATATATACACATCTTAGTTTGTTAACTGCTGGAGCCTCCATTGCCAAGACAGCACACTGTCAGAACACTTGTGAGAAACCCAAGCCTCAAGTTCCATGTACTGCAAAGTCCCATCTAAAAGCCAGCTGGCAAGTGGCATGTGGCAGCAGGACAAAGTGTGGGCACCCTCCTTCACAGGGCTTCACAGCAGACTGCCCAGCATGGTCTCTGCCCCCCCATGTGGGTAATATCCTTCTACTGGAAAGAGGAATGCAGGGAAGGGAACCAGAAACACTGATGAGTCAAAACGAGATCAGCAGGAGTTCTCCACAGCTGACTTTAATTAATGCATGGTATCCAGGAGAAGAAACAGAAGCAACACAGAGACCTTAAAGTTCAAAATGTTAACACTTTCATTTAACTACACACTTAAGCAGTCTTAGGAAGTCCTAAGAAAGGGCCTCCTTAAAAAAGCCTGAAAATCAAGAAGTCAAGAAGAAAAAAGCAGCTTTGTCATTTTAAGGATATAAAAAAATCCAGGTATTTAGCTCTGGTTGATCAAACCGCTTTGAATTGTACACACAGCATATGCCCATGAATTCCATATGAAAAATGCAAAACATTGATATGGAAATACAGACCTCAGGTATATTTTTGCAAGTCTGTAAACTCTAAAATTAGTTTAGGAACATAATTTGCAATAGTTCAAGCTGTTCTGGAAATACAAAAAAAAAAAAAACCTTTCACTTTTCCAAGCCCACTTTATTTTTCTATTATTTACGTTTTACACGAGTCTTATAACTGTACTGCCATACTGTCAGAAAACGGGTGCACAAAGCACTAGCAAGTGACACCATGCAGCCCCTTCCCATTCAGATAAGGACTTTTGGGCAGACAAATCCTTTGGCTTGCCTATTGGAATATGAATAAGCTTTCTTGATTTTCCAGTTTAAGTACTTTATGTCCTACCAACAATCCTTGAAACTTGTCAACAGTAACAACCAAGAAATACTAAGCACCATGTGACTCTTTTCCACCCCTAACAATGGGACAAGATTTCCTGAAGTGTACTAAGAATTTTACAAGAAAGGTGTCACATAAAAGCTACATAAATGACTCAGCTGGGGGTCCTAATTTTAAAATAGGACACTTCCATGGAAGTAAACGTGATTTCAGGCTAGGCTGCCCCAAGTTGAGCTACATTTTCCTGCACTGTGACCCAGGCACCCAAGAAGTTAGCTGATGCAGCTGAAAACTCCCTTTTTTAAGGAAACTTTCTCAGACAGATTCCTGAAATGATATGCTAGTCTAAAAAGTCAGTGTGAGGCAAACAGCATTACACTTGTTTTTAACCTTTTAAATAACAGGGAGGAGAATGTGTGCCACTCCCCTGTCACGAAAGGGACCTGATGCTGTTCAGATCAGAACTGAGGACTCTCCCTCCCCTATTACACTCATGCTCCTTCCCTGGCTTGTCAAACTCCTCCTGAATAGGTCCTCACTCTGCACTCTTCTGCTGAAACACTTCTGTGAGAGCAGAAATTCAAACTCCAGTATTGCAATGTCTCCTGTTGAAATTAGTCCTTTCACTACGAGAGGTCTGAACTACCCACCAAGCCCTGAACTTTGGTCACCCTTTACTCTGTCAACTGCCAAACACCAGTTGGTGTTTCTAAAAAGATTTTCATAGTGCTGGTATCACTGAACCCATCAGCTCACTACAGTTTCTGAGATAGGTACTTGTGACTTCTGCATCACATTCTCAGTGAAAGATGCTTAAATAGTATTTTCCTGATTGATTCCAAAAGAAACTGTCACTTATCAACCATGTCGTCCCTAAGAAGATGGGGAATATTTTTTCTTTAACAATTAAGTGACCAGAACTGCTCACGTAATTGAAAAGTTCACTTAGGCTGATGTGCCCTACCCTAGAGGGCAAGCTACGTCCCAATGCATCTGTACTGGCTATCTAACCAAATATATCCTCAATTCTTATCAATTTGTGTAAAAAAAAAAAAAAAAAAAAAAGTGTTTTCACCTACTAGTTTCAAATAAAAGGTCACTAACATAAAATGCATTCAGCTGCATCCTTTTAGGAGAATCATTTTCACTGCATGTGATCAAAATTCAAATACTTAGCAAAAGCAGTCATGAAATTTGTGTGCCTCTATCTCATTACATTTGTTTCCTTAATCTCAGATGTATGAGATAAGCAACAGCTGCTCTGCTAGCAGACTTTATTTCATCACATTTCACAGTCTCAGGAAATTGAAAAACCTCTAAACTTCCTTTAAAATAGGGGATGTGCCTCAAAAAAGAAAAAAAAGAGGAACACAATTTTTTAAGACATTCTTGCAAGAAGAAAAACTAAGAATATATTTAAAGGTAAATAACACAACTTTTTGCTTTCCCTGCAGCACAGTCTCTATGTAAAGACACTTACTTTGTTCCATATTCTATGTAAAAACCCATCAGGATAGTGCTCATAAATGACAGTTTATTAATGGTATACAATGAAGATTATGGTTTGTCTGATTTTCAGATGAAACTGTGAGTTTGTTTCCTGGACAACACAATGGAGGTTGTGCAGTAGATAAACTAAGGATTTAAGAATATTGTATTAAAATAGTTTATTAACATCAAGACAAGACACACAAAAATAATCAGCTTTTACAAAAATAAAAGCATAATACAGGAATAAATCCTGCCTGTTTAGCAAAAGTTATCACCACAACTTGAGGCTGCATATTGTCTGGTAGTCTTTCACAGGATTACCTAGAGCTTTCACCTTCCCAGAGTTCTGAGACCCAAATGTTTTACACTCCACACTGAACTCCTCAACGTTTCTATTGTGAAACCTTCCCTTTAGACAGACTGCTATTATCCAAATACATTCTCTTACTTTATCTAAAAACACAACAGCACAGATTTTCTTCACTGACCTCGTCAAGTCTGTACAGCTATTGTAGGTCCACTTATTAAACTGTACTTAGGAAAAGAG
Organism: Certhia americana; assembly: GCA_018697195.1. Taxonomy (NCBI): domain Eukaryota; kingdom Metazoa; phylum Chordata; class Aves; order Passeriformes; family Certhiidae; genus Certhia; species Certhia americana. The sequence continues at coordinate 35,253,169 of CM031879.1, forward strand.
AATGATCTTTTTACTTAGTCTTTTCTTGTCCACATTCTACTGAAAGCAAAAAATCTCCTATCTTCCGACTGCAAAAATGTTCATTATCCGAGGTGACAAGTAAACATCTTGGGCGGTGAGTTACTTCTTTTTCTTTTTTTTCTTTTCATCTGCTGCCATTTTTAACTTTACTTCTTCCTCAGGGAGTGCTCCTAATTTCTTCTTCTTTGCATTCTTTACCTTTTCTTTGATGGCTTCAATATCAATCTTTTTCTCAGTGGAAGCTACACAGCAAGAAATACAAAGGTAACAGACATGAATTTTACTTCTGAAAAATGTTAACAGTCTACAAGAAGACTTGATATATAAACACAGTAAACCACATCCTGTGGCATTGCTTAGGACTCATTTTATGCTCACTAATAATTTTATAGATTATTCTAATAAGAATTTTTGTTCAAACCAGTACCAACAAATCTAATTCAGCAGAATTTGAAGAACAATTATATACAAAAATCCCGTACAAAAACATTTGAACATAGATGCTTTTCAAGAAACACAAACTTTAAGGTTTTCATAAGAAATTGTGTAATATATAGTGCAATAATATGTAGGTAGTATAGCTAATAGTATATCAATCTACTATGAAGATGAAGCATAATCAGTGAGAACTAAAGACTTGTTTCTCTAGTGTATTAAAAAAGTAAATAATTTCAGAACACAAGCTCTTACTCTGCACATACTGTGGTTTTAACTTTAACCTTCAGAAAAGCTATTTACTCTATCTTGTACCAAAGTTGTGATGTAAGTTTTTCAAGTGAGTATTGCTTTCTGTTTACTTGAATGTAAAACTCATGGCAGCTTCACTGTAAAACTTGAAAGGCAAAAATTGATGAAGCTAGAACTAACTGAGGTTGACTCTTCAACAGAGAATTGCCATTTTATAGGAACAGAATTATTAGCTAGATGATCTTTCTACTGTCCCTGGCAACTCTGGGCATGGATTTTACCACCAGGATTTTTTTTGCATGACCTTTCTTTTTCCTAGGTTGTATTTGCAAAATCACTCAACCTACAAATTTACAACAGAAGGTTTTAGAACAGGAAAGAAATGGTTACCTTTCTTTGTTTTCACAACTGGCTTTTCCTTTGGTGGGATAAAAGCTTTATTTCTTTCTTCTTGTCTTCTCTTGATTGCATCTGCTTGCTTTGCCTGAAGTTACCAATAAAAAGGTCAAGTAACAATACAGCACGGCAAAAAGGGACAAAAAAAAAAAAAAAATCAGATTCCAAGTCAGCAATCAAATGCTTTTTAACTTACTAACTTTTAACTTACTGGATTAGTACAACTTTACCTTTATCTCTTCCATTTGCTTGCGTTTCTTCTGTCTTTCTTTCAAGAAGTATTCGCCACTTGCCAATTCTTTATCAATCTGTGTAAGGGAAGTAGCAAGAAGCTTTAGTTAATTATGCATTATAAGCCAGACGTGCAATATCAGGGAATCAGAACCAGACAGAAAAAGCCTCCCCATCTCTTTTTACGAAGAACACAATTTCAGGTGTGCTATATTCCTGCATAACCAAATAAAGTTTCTACTGACCTGGCTTTCTGGCTGCGGAGGTGGGAATGGTGTGTACTCCTTCTTAATATTTTTCTTCTTGGGCTCCTTGCGTTTTTTCAAGTTCTTCCGCTTGAATTTAGGCAAAAATCTTTCCCAACTTTGTGTCCTCAGTTCAGGATCTTTTGCTAATTCTCTTTTGATCATCAAAGTCTTCAGTAGTTTCAGAACATCACAAAGAAGTAATTTTAAAAAAGAGTATTACAGTAGAAGCTAAGAGATCCAAAATAGAAGTTTCACTAGACTTTCTTACAGGGAATATGTAACATCCAATCCTTCCACATCTCACTTCAGTAAGAGCAGAGGGGCTAAATTATGAACAGCAGAACCAGAAAGATGTCTTAAAACAGGGACAGGATGCACTGGAGAAAGTGTTTCAGTTTAAATGGGCAAGTATCAAGCCAACAATCAAAGGAGAATGTTCATACACACTTGTCCTTTGATTCTGCAGATACTGCCATAATGTATGGTTAACATACATGCCATAACATTGCATTGTTATGGCAATGTATCCTAATAAAATGGAGGATATCAAAATCAGTGTTTCTTATAAAGCAGCATACTACAGAAATTCTCAAAAATAAATTACCACACAGAGACATGTAAGTTATTAACATACAACCCTCTGGGAAGAAATAGTATTTTCTTGTAAACAAATGTGCATAGTGGGCCATGCTAACCTTGATGTTATATATGGGATGTATATTCTTCATTGTGTCCAGAACAACTTTTCTAACCTGTATTGAATACAAAAGAAAAAGAACAGAAACCTCAGCAAGAACATGCTAATCAATTAAAAAGCACAGGATTAACAGGGGAAGGAACAGCAGTTCAAAAATGCCAATATTGTCATGCTTCTAGCAGACTCCAACAGGCCCCACAAACATTACTTTCATGGACCCATGGATCTTATGGTGTCACGAGGAACTTGCTTTTGACAAGCATTCTTCTCCCACACAGTTATTAAAACATATACAGCTGCTTTTTCTTTCAAGACAGAAAGATCTTAGTTTAAACAAAATGCAGCAGCTAAGATGATAATACTATGGATATTCATGTAATACACAGCTAAACGTAAGTGAGATATTGCCGAGGTTGCCAGATTTTGTGTATCACCCACCCTTGAACTGGGAACAGAAGCCCATGTTTCTAAAACTAAAACTACTCATCTACTACTACTACTGGCTCATCTACCTCATCATACCTCTTTTAGCCCACTGAAGGGTCCAAGAGCTGAAACAGTATTGCCTTGCACCATAATATAACAGTTTGTTAACAGTTCCAGGGCCTACACAAAAAAAAAAAAAAAGGAAATAAATTAGTATAATATGAAGACCTGACACTATTTTGGGTCTCAGTATTGGCTGGTTATCACACCTACAGGAAATACCTTCAGAGTAGATCCTTTTGGCCCAAGAAGCCGTGCTCTTCTTTTTATAAAAGTCTCTCTCTTCCTCACCAGAGAGCCTATTTTAATGATGTCACATGCAATATCATCCTGAAGGATGCGAACTGCCTAAAAAGATGCAGGCAATGTCATCTGAATTAAAATGCATTATTCATAAGAGTCAAGAGAATACTTCACTTTATTCTTCTCCTTTTGCTTTCAGATATATTTACTTTAAACATATATTTTACTTGACTCACTTGAAATTCCTGCATTTTTTAAAACGTAGTGTTTTATAAGTATTACATTATTATACTAATAATGTATATTAATATACAATATTATACGATAGAATTTAAGTATAATATTATGACAAAATTTAAGACAAAACATTATGATGGATAAAAGAAAAAGCATTATGATGGATAAAAACTTTCAGGATTTATTACAGACCTGCTCAAATGGAACACTTCTTGCCAGAAGTTTTATTAAGTCTCTAGCCCTAATGATTGCATATGGATCAAAAGTCTTCTTAGTGGTAGTGACAGTCATGCTTCCTTCAATTAGATCCAGCGCTGCATTCACATACTGCAATATTTCAAAAGAAACACCAGATCAACATCATAATTCAGCTTTGGCAGTAAGCAGTTAACTAACAGAATGTAGATCTATTTTCCAAAATTTCCTAAGTGACTTTTAGCTTAAGAAAATTCACACACACACAGACAAAACCCAGACTGAATATGTGTCACAAGGCCCAAAGCACCACCTCTCTCATCTCCCTGAATTCAAGCAAAACAAAGTTGTCAGTGCCTGGATGATGAGATATTTGCTGCTGGAAATACTCTGCTACAGCATTTGTAAAGAACTGCAAGTCTGACCACTCAGTTCTTCACCAATTTTAATGAAAAAAATGACACTGCTAGTTCAAAATGCAAGCACAGTAGAAATTCACGGATATGGTACGAGAAAAGCAACTTGCACTATTTTTATTAGTTTAAGTAAGACCTGTATGTCCCAAAAGGTAAAGTGCAGTGTCACAATTATTAAGAGTTCATACATGTTCACCCAAGGCTTTCTGGACAAGGGGCCAGCACTCTTTCAAGTAGGCTTCTCTATACTTCGGGAACAATGTTGCAAAACTGCTTTCTTCCAGCAGCCCTTTGGGATTATCCTCTCTTGAAAAGGCTGGCTCTTTCCATCCATCTGGCACAGTGAGAAGTTCAGATTCATCAACTGCTATTTAAAAAAAAAAAAAAAGCAATTGTTATAAGAAGATTGATTTAATACACTGTTGAGTGCATCTCTTCTGACCTTAGAAAGATTACTACTTTAAATTATTAATAAAATAAAATTTAAAAAAAAGAAATCCGCAGCTGAGATATACGCTGTCGATCTGGTATATACAAGCTGATTATGCAAGTGTATCATACATGAGCAAGGCACAAACTGAGCCGAGGAAGCCGAGGATCTCAAGGGCCGGCACACAACACGGCACCGCAGCTGCCGGCCCCAAGCGCGCACCAGCCGCCTCCAGCGTCCGCAGCGCCCTACGGAGGGCCCCTCACCCCGCGGCCCTCCCGCCAGACCCGCACGGTCCCGCCTCCCGCCCCACCTGGCGCCGCTTTCTTCTTGTTCTTGTTCTTCTGCTTTTCTCTCTGCTTCGGTCCCGGCCCGGGCCCGGCCTCCTCCTCGGGCACGGCCGCCATGTCCGCGCGCACCGGAAGGGGCGGGGCCGTGCGCTGCCGCCCGGCCGTGCGCAGCTTCCCCCGCCCTGCGTGAGGGACGGCCCGGCCGGAGGGAGACACCCGCGCTGCTCCGTGCCCTTAGCTAAAGAAGGGCGTTCCTCATGAGACATGGTTTTTCAGCTGAACGGCTTACTATTCCGTTGATGGGTCTGGATAATAAATAAGAAATCTAAGGTTTTCTAGGAGATGCTCTGCATCCTCCTCCCTGCCCCTTCCTGTGCCTGTAACAGAGCATTTCCTTCAATGAAAGAGCAGGAATGTGCCTCCTCCGCTGTCTTTCATGCAGACCATGAAAAGCCGATGGGGTGAAAAACTGGAGGAGACCTTTAAGAGTAAAAACACTCTGAGGCAGGACAGGAGGAGACCTTTAAGAGTAAGAACACTCTGAGGCAGGACAGGAGGAGACCTTTAAGAGTACAAACACTCTGAGGCAGGACAGTGTTGTCTTTGGCAGGTGTTCACCACATCTGTTCATAAAAACCTGCAGTCTGCGATGTTTAATTACCTAAATGATGAGAAAGAGATTTCTATCAGCTGATCTATACCTAAGTAAAATACTAATTTAAAAATCGGTTTTGATCCTCCTAAAACCTTTGGCTGCTGTTTTCCTCGCCTGCTCCATCTGCCAACCCTTTGTGCACCCCTATCTCCCACAACGAACAGGACTTCGAGGTCTTTTCTGTCCGCAAGCTTGACATCGAGTGGATGCAAGCTTTTAGCCATTTATTTTAATTTCTGTCTGTCAACATCCTTCAACCAGGGAGCGGGAGCGGTTCCTGAGGAAGGGAAAGAAGCGGAAAGGGGAGTCCGCCAGGCCCTTGGCAGAGGGTGCAGGTGGTGCCTGCGGTGCTTTCGGGAGGTTGCTTATCCATTCCCGACCCCACTAGATGGCACTGGCCGCCGCGCTAAGCGGAGCATCCCTAACGGAGCTGCCGCCCGCCCTGCGGCTTCCGCGGGAGGGACAGGACCGGGAGGGAGGCATGGAGGCCGTGGGGAATGTGCTCCCCCTCCGCCCACGCAGCCCTGCCCCGCCCGGCACCGGGCTTTGGATGCCGAACACATTAACACTGAAAGGTTCCGTGCCCCCTGGACAAGAACAGGGGGCTTTCCAGCTTTTGGACACAGAAGCTTTCTGGGGCTGCTTGCCGGGCTGGTATTCCTCAGTGAATAAGCCTTTGAGCACAGGGCGGGGGTGCTCCCGGCTCCAGGCACCCGGGAGATGCGAAGGAAGGGCTGGGGGTCCTGGGGAGGCGGCGCAGTGAAGTGTATGAAGCGCACAGTGCGCGTCTCTCTCACCTGAAACCTGGCCACGTGTTGTGCAAACGCAGCAAAGCAGATTTGGAAAGACTTTGAGGGAGGATAATTAGTTTAGTTCTGCTCTAGGTTAGTGTTTGATGACTCCTGTGGTGCAGCCCACCAAAAAAATCACGGGAGTGGGCTGTGGAAGGGGCATGTCTTCAGCACTTGGCAGTGGGAGTAAGCCTCCTGATGGGATGAGAGGAGAGAGGTAAAGAGGCTGCAGTCCATGGAGTGTTGAGAGTATGAAGAAAAATTACAGGCTGCAGCCTCCAGCTTGCCAACCTCCTGAGTAGTACGCTTGCTCCGCGTGTACTTCGCACACCTCTGAGTGGCAGCGACAGACTACTCATGTGCCATCTCCTCTCCTGCATCCCAGCCCCTTGGCCAGCTGCTGCTGCAGGGTGTCACCTAGCCTCTGCGCTGGAGAAGTGAACGGTGAGTGGGGTAGGGACAAGGTGACTTTGTGACTAATGATGGGCAACCCTCTGCAGTCCAGTACACTGAAGCATGTCTTTGATCAAGACAGATACACTGAAAATAACAGAAAATAGAGGCAGCAATGTTAAAAGGCTTGGAAGATGTGATTTGAGAAGGGCCCTCTGGTCCCCTCCAGTCTGATTCTTTGAGGGAGACAGTAATTTCTCATCTTTCCTCTTACCTCAGTATTTGTGGTTTGGCTGGATACAAGGAAGCCACTTCCGTAAGTTCCTAATAGGAACAGGATGCTCCTACAGACCTGCTCTGCCTCTCCAGACAACAGCATGTGTATATAATTTTTACTATTCACAGCTCAAATGCAATAACCAGCTACTGCTCATCTGCTGGGGTCAGGAAGCTGAGGACAGCTAGCTACAGCGACAATGGCTGCTGAAGGGACAGGGACTGACAGTGCTGCCTAGGTGGCTGGGACGGGGAATCTGCAACCCCACAGGAGCAGGATCCTCTGCACACTGGTTTGAAGCTGAGCTCCCAGGCAGGAAAGACAGTGTGAGTGCCACTGCAGTGGTGGGGCACAGTAATCACATGTGGGGATGCAGTGCTGCTGTAAATCCCTGCCCCCCCCCCCCCCCCCCCCCCCCCCGGGTCTGCATGCCCTCCCAGCTCTTCCAGTAGCAGCATGTTTTCCAAAAGCACCTTTCACTAGCAGCACATACCGTGTTCAGTTCTACCCAGCCCAGTGAGCGATGGAGAGACCCAGATGCAAAGGGCTCCTCCGAAGACCTTGTTTTAACAGTACAGATCCCAGTGTAGAAAGACCCCTACACCTGTTGGAGCTATTGCTGTGCTTGGGAGGACCTGGCTCAGCTCTCTGTATGTGTGTGTATCCATGTGCAAGTGTTTTCTCCTCTTAAAGTGAAGGAGTGGAACAGCACAGCCTCCCTTACACACCTTTCATCTGATACAATTAAGAGGGCAGAGCGCTGCTGTTAGAGGGAAGGTGCCTCTTTATTATGCAGCAAAATAATTATTTCCCAGTCAGTAGATAGGACTCCAGCCACTTGGCACTTTCTTACGTGCCATTTTCCAATCCAAAAGAGCAACTTGGGACTTTGTGATAATTCAAGCAATCAGATGAGCTCATGCACATGGCATTCATTTGCTAGAAACGCCACACAGATCCCATTCAGCCTTAGCACTCATAAATCCATGTGACACTTTTATCTATTTATAAACTTTTAACAGCAGGTTGTGATTGTTATGCAAGCCATTTTCCAGGGATTAATAAGCAGCTTTTGTTGATGGCAGCAAGAAGGCCGTTAACTGCTCTGGGACAGTCATTAATCTGTAGTAAATGATAAGCATCTGGATCATTTCTATATAACTAAATAATCAATACATCCTTTTGATTCAAATAACTGGAGAATTGTATTTCAAATTTATCTTGGCTTAGGGTGTTCTTAATTCTTTTGGTTTACAACAGGGCAGAAAACAGGTACATGGGCGAGCAAGATTTTCTCCTGGTGTAACAGACTCTTAAATTATCAAGTATTTCATATAAAACCTGTCAAGTAGTCAAAATAGCGTTCAAACTGGCCATGAAAACCAATTCATTGGATTGGATGGAGAGAAAAAAAAAAAAAAATCATGTGTTGTCTTTTTTCATTATAGAGTACTTTCATTATTGGAATAAAATTAGGTGACCTGACCCTGGGACATAGCCTGGAAGAATTAAAATAATCAAATAGAAACTCCCCCTGCCCAGCCACCCCCAGAAAAGTCCTTTTTTTTAAATTCCCTGGCTAACATGACCTCTGTGCCCTCAGGCAGGTGAGGTGTCATTTCTCTGTCTCCCTCTCTCTCTTCCTTTATCTCTCTGGGCACTGGTGTGAGTCACTTCTCTGTTTTTGTTTTGTTCCTGTCTTTGCTGTGGAAGCCATTGATCTGCAGAGGTGCTCCCAGATGATGGTGTTGGTTTCCATTGCAAACCTGGCCAGCAAGAACACACTGCCAGGGGTTGCTTCCTTCTCTGTGGAGAGCTTGGGAAATGCCCCAGCAATCAGAGTTCATCTTTCCCTTTGAAAGAGAGTACCTGCTGAACCCTAAGAGTAACAACGAGCTGGAAAATGAGAGGACTGTAAACCATAAATGATCTTAAAGGGCTGGCTGGAATAGCAAAGTAAAGATAATTTGTGGCAGAAAGAAAAACCCAGAATAAGAAGGAAGAACCTATGGGTAAAAGAGACCATAGCTTTGCCTGGGAAATTACTTGCTTGCAATAAAATTGCTGTCAGTTTAGGGGCAAGAAAAGGATGAGAGCCAAACTGGGAAAGGAATTTAGTGTCATGAAATCAAACCAGCGGGTTTAGATCAAAAGGTCTTTGGATCAGGGAATGTGCCTAATCATGTATTCATGCAGTGACTGACAGAATGAGGCTTTTGTCTTGACTTGAGCCTCTGGGAATTGTCAGAAAGCAGACACCAGACCAAGGCCAGCTGCACCAGGAGAGTGAAAATAAAAGTGAAGGTGAGTGCTGATCAGTGTATTTGAAGCTGGGGACGATGAAGGCAGGGGCCTGGGGAGGGCAGTGGAAGAAAATTCCTGTATCATTATACTGGTCTAAAGCCTCAGAGGGGAAGAGAATCAAGTGGGGATGAGAAAGCAATTGGTCCCATCAGCTTTAGAAAGTCTCCTACACAGTGTGGCACGCAATCACAAGTTCCCAAAGGCCCAGTAGAGACAGCTAACACATTTCTCCTGCTGTTGCAGTATCCATCCTATTTAGGTAACACCTAGCATGGGCTGTGCCTACCAGGGCATAGCTGGTCTAATGCCTCTTGACTCTCCAAAGGAGGAGGTGTCCCTCATCACCTGTGGATAGTCATGGCAGTAGAGCACCAAGTGAAGACCAGGTGCCCAGAGGCTTGGGTCTGCTGCAGCACTAAAGGTTCCCTTCTGCCAGTGCCTGTCCCAGCCCCTCCACGTGGGAAAAGGGGATGATCCTTTCTGAATGAGGGCAGGAAAAGCACTCCCAAGCCCCCATCCTCCCTGACAGAGAGCTGTGCCAAGGCCCAGCCAGAGCAGCACAAGAGGATCCGATGTACTGCTCTCTGTAAGCACACAAAGATCTAAGCCATTCTTAGAGGTGTACAACACCCCAGGACTGTGGGTTGATGCTGAAATTCCACCCCTGTCAAAGGTTTTTAGTATAATTTTAAAGTCATACCTGAGAAAACAGAGTCTGAGCATGGTTTTTATTTAGGAATTTGCCTGCTCATGTGCCTTATTCCGAAACACTCCCTCAGTCTATTTTTCTCTTACACTAGAATCTGGACATTATTATGCAGATTTCCACTATAGCAATATTACAGCAGAATAAATAGCTCTGCTATACACGAAGGGGAATCCTATTACATCTTCAGTAACTCTCAGTAAGCATTATCGCTATTATACCAATTGAAGAGACAGAAAACAATTTTTAATTAAAAATATTTATAGCAGGCATAATACCAACTGCCAGTTTCACTATCTAGTGAATGCATTTTGCAGCTGGTACTAATTCTCTCTTATTTCTATGAGGTTAGCCAATATCAGCTGTTCATTAAGCAGAGGACATTTCAGGAATATCCGTATTATATGCTGTAACTAACTAAGAAGTTCTTCCTTTGACAGATATTAGGAAATCAAGATTGCTTGGCTGTGTTATTCTGGGACTTCATAATAGAGAGGTCGTTTCCCAGTGATCTGAGTGGGCTGCATCATCAGTTTTATTCAAATCAATCCTACAAAACTGCTTTCCAGCAGATTAGAACATTTTAATTAGCAATATATCTTTTGTCTTCTATCTGCAGTGGAATAGGGGGTAGGAAATTGATTTCAGTACACCCTTTCTTTTACTGGGAGAGCAGCATAATCAGAAGGTGTCAGCAGAACCACAGGGAAATTAATTTTGAGATACAGAGCTTTCTACAGCAAACCATACTGCTTCTCGTTGCACTGAGCCAGGCCAGGTTGTGTGGGCGAGCTCACTGCTGCTTGGTGCCAGATGCTCCAGGGGGCAAAGTCAGATAAGGCTCTCTTGGGTGAAAGACATGACAACAACCCACTGGCTCACCCTGAACATTCTCATACTTTCTGTGCCACAGAGCACATAAAACCTCAGTTCTTGTCCTTGTTAGATATGTGTATCAGTAAACATGCGTATATGTAGCTGTAGGAGATGGACAGCTGTCCCTAGAAGCTGTAAAGGCACCTATCTGCTGCAGTCATAACCCAGGCTCAAAGGAAACCAGCAGGCAGAGGATGAGCCTCAGAGGTGCCCTATTCCCCCATATCTTCTGTCCTCCTACCTCTCTGTGCCATAGGACATGTCTGAAATATGGAGCTGGAACATTGCCTCCACCAGTTTTGTGTTCATGGACAGCTGTTTCCCCATAAATGCAGGGGATTCATGTCAGTTTGTCCTTGGTTCACATTCATGTGGTTCAGAGGGATTGAAGCATGCTGAAGGCTCTGGCCCATAAAATATAATACAAAACTTCTTGTTCCCTGTATTCACCCCAGGATAGCTGGCAGCCCAGTCAGTGAGGAAATCCCCTGGTGATTTTTCAAAGGAGCAGCTGGAAACTGACAAACTAAGCAGCTCATCATAACCTGGCATGCAAATTGCTAAATCCCATATGGATATTGTTTCCCACTTTAAAATATTAGCAGTGAGTTTCAAAACACAGAATTTAGCAAGCTGTGTTTCATCACTGGAAAGATCAAACCCCATTTGAGTCTGTGAAGCCATTTATAACATGCTTATCCTCCCACCTGCAATAGATTTCACAGCAATTTCCCCTGGTCTGTGTCCGCAGTGACAGCAGAGGAGCCCAGGGGACACCGCTGGAAAGATGAATGATGTGAAATGGTGGATCTGTGAGGGGAGCAGAGGCTCTCCCAGGAGGTGACTCAGAACAAGAGTTTAATGTAGGGACATGCTCTGAGTGACTTCCAGGGGAGCTTCCCTCTGCCCACTGCCTGCAGACCAACCTGTGTAGAGCAGCTGCTGTTGCTTAATTAGCCTTTGTGAATATTCTGCTTTAATCCATCTTTAAAATTCACAAAAGCCTATCATGTCTGTGTGCTGCTCTTGCTCAAGGCAAGATTGCACCAGTTATCAACAGCTTCAAGAAGCTGAGATTCACCAGCAACATATGGGAATGTCCAAGCTATTACATCCATTTTCTTTTACCTACAGGGAAATAAGTATGTTAGTCAAAAAAGGAACAAACTCTTTCTTCTTTGCACAGATGGCAATAAGGGATTCCAGAGCATTTTGGACTGAGTGTATGGAATGCAGCAGTGCTAGATGTGACTTTCTCAGTACCCCTAGGCTAGCTCTGATTTCAGCCATTCCCCTCGGTATTTCATGGAACTGAGCAGTGTGTGTTTGAGCAAAGTGCCATTTGACTTCTAAAGGTAGCGAGCAAAGTTTCAGTGAAAAAAATTATTCTAGTCAACCCTCTGGAAACACAGTCTGAACAAGTGGAGCAGCAGAGCATGAAGCATTCCTTCTTATCTTAGCTTTTCATGAAATGGCACATGGAAAGACATAATGTCATTTCTCAGAAGTGTTTTTTCTGGGTTAACACAGAATTTGTAGGTCAAATAACAGTGAATTTGCACCAGTCATGGAAAAGGGGAGTCACCCCTACAGTGTGCTTGAGAACATGGGTATCCATTCCCAGAGCTGCTACTATGCTTGGAAAGACATTTTCCTTGCCTACACTGTAAATATTCAAGGATGCAAACTTTTTCTAAGTCTGTATTTGTGCAGAAGGGCAATTTGAAATAATCCTGTGTGAGATACCACCACAATGCAGACTGCTGGCTGCTCAATGCTGAGTTTGTCATTGAGTTATATCAAATATAACTGAAGGAAATACAATAGAGCTGCTGGGTGACAAAGTAGCTGTTAAAACAACCATTCCAAATAAAATGTCACAGACTGAAGTTTGATGGATAAAATTTCATTTTTGCATGCCACTGGGTGGAAGAAAAGAGCCCATCTGTTGTCCAAGCATTGCACATCGTTAAGCAAGCTACTCGCAGCTTGGCAGATCAGAACACTAGAAGAAAAAATCTTAGAAAAGCCAACCATAGATGAGCATGAATACAAAATGAGTCATTGAAGTTTGCCCAAAAGCAACATAAAAATGATGGTTCTTGCCAGGAAGTTATGCCAGGGTATTCTCTTGGGCTTGGCTTGCTGGGACCGGGCAGGCAGAGAGGGAAAGAGGCAGGGAATAGGGGAATAGGGGTGCATTCTTCCGCTGCCGGGGCTGGCGAGGGCCGCTTGGCTGCTCACTGCGAGGAGAATGCATGTGTTTGTCTTAGCAGACAAGAGGCACCATTATCACATACCTCAGCAGGGTTGTAGATGTCAACCAAATAATTGGTTTTATTTAGAATATGACATACAGCTGGTGAATAAAGCATTTTGGGTGTCCTGGAAAGATTTTATATACAAACCAGCTGGAATCCCATTGACAGGAAGAGCCTCTTCCTTTCCCTTTCCTTCTCCCCATTAGTTTGAATCAGACAGAGCTGGAAGTGACTGAGAGGAACTCCAAGAAGCCTGTGCCTTTGAGCAATAAAATCTACTAGTGCTAAACATCTGATACTTGTTCATTAAGAGAGACTCAGGCAAGCATTTCATCATTGAGATGAGTATTTAATACATGAATGGGTAACGAGAAAACATATTTGTGGCCCATTCAAAAGGCTGTCATACAAGGAGACTCCAAGTCTGAGCAGGTTGGGAAAGCTGCAGGGTGCTTTGGAATTCTCTCAAGTGAACTCACACTTGTAAAGCATAAAGTTGCTGCTGCAGCCTCTGAAGAAAAGTGGAAGTAGAATGGGCTGACAGTCATGGGGCAGGCAGTGGGTGCCAGGCTCCAGCCTTCCTTTAGCACAACCACTAGGTTATAGGGAAGAGGGAACCTTACACAGCTTCCTAAACAGAGCATCACAGCTGCACCCATCCCAAAGTTCATCCCATCATTCCAGAGCTGCATGAGTTATGTGCTAGGATGTACCCAAACTTAGAGAAAGTCCATCATGGTAGCCCCTAGTACATGTGTCTCATGTATAAACCTGGATAGATGCTTCTTCTTACTGTGGCAATCTACCATTTGTCCAAGGAAAATTATTCAAGGTAGATGTACTCAAACCAAGAACATAAAATGACTGAAGGCTTCCAGTACTTGAAGATTAAATTACATTTCAAATGAGACAAAAAGCACAGAAACATTCAGTAAAGTGTTTTTCTCGGATTTTGGAAGATGTAGGATGCTGGCTTCTGTAACAGGAGTAGAGCATGTCTTACACACCCCAAATATCCCAAAAGAAAAGGGAACTATTTTTCCAGTAACTTCTTAAGTACTGGAGTCATTATAGAAAATTTGAAACAAGATTGTGATGTGCTAATTAAACAGGACGAGTAGGAAGTCAGTAGTTGAAAGATTTTCATCCTGGGTGAAACTGTGGAGAAGCTTGATATGCAATTCAGTGATCAAGAAGATTTACATTTAATCACTGAAACCATTTTTTCATAAGAAGAAGCTGACTTTGTTTAATATATCTCTTACTTTTCCGGTTTATATGTTTGTCTGAAAAAGGCAGTTGTGGACGACAGACTGCTAATCCATACTTGTTGTAGCAAGCTAGCTGAGTGTTGTCTCAGGAAAACCCCACCTGTATCAACAAAAACTCCCCACTACATAATACAGGACAGAGCCAGTGGATTAAGCCCTCGGTGATTAACAGTGAGGAACAGTCAAGAAATGGACTGCCATGTTTCTGAGTCAGGCAGCCTAGTACCAAGGCACTGGTTTTGTTCTGAACCTGAGAGTGATTCAAGATCCCTGCAAAGCCAGTGTGTGGAAGATGCTCAGGCAGCAAAGGAAATCTGCTATGACATGGCTGTCATGCAGAGTGAGCTGGAGCACTTGCTCAGCTCAAGTCACCCTAAAAAGAACAATTTTAACACCGGGCAATGCAAAGCCATACATCTAGGGATGAGGAGGGCTGGATCTGTGTGGTGGGAAATAGGATGCTTGAAAGAAATTACTCTGTAGAGTTTAAAAGAGGTCAAGCAATGCAAGTGAAGTGCTCAGAACAACACTGTGAAAAAAGAAATAAAAAAGATATATATGGATGAGAAAATAGTGAGCAAAGTAAATGCTTAAATACAACGTTTTTGAGGTGATTCTGAATACCTGTGTCAAGTTAGTGACTGCATTTCTTACAAAATTAAATCAATTTGCAGAAGAGACCTACCAAAGAATTGGAGCACAGGAAAATTGCCAAGAGCTCGGTGAAAAAATATCATTTATTTGTCAAAATCTGTAGACAATGCTCCTATAGTGTCTTAAAATGCCTGTTATTAAGAAGATATTAATATTGCAGATAAATGATTCAGTGGTAATATTTAAATTATCAACAGATAATAATTACCAGGTTTAAGTAGAAGAAATAATACATTTTTTACAGAAGTACATTTGTACACAAGTGTGGTTAAAAAGGGCTGAGATATAAATTGTTTCTCCGCTTCTTGATGGCATCAGCTGATGATTTGTTGCTTTCTGGGCAATGTGCTTTAGTCTAACACAAGGTATTGATCTCAATACATGAACACTCAAAATCAAATTATCTTTTCCTTGCATGTGATTGTGCTAAATTTCGTTATTGTTTCTTGCCATAAGATCTGTGACCCTCCCAGTTCTCCCCCCACATTGTTCTGCACATTAAGGTTTGCACCATGGAAACCGCAAATAAATTAGAAAATATAAGAACTTGTAAAACACGTGGTTAAGCAGCAGATCTTACTTAGTATTTGAGACCATTTACAAATCAGGAGAGAGGGAACAAAGGCAGTCAGCAAGATAGACAAGACATGCCAATTGCAGTACTAAGTGCTAGGATTATTAGGGTTGTGGGTACCCAACAAGCTCGCTAGACCCAAAGGATACCCTGTCTCATGGGTCAGGTGGCCCTGATTCAGCATGTGCTGGACTGAGAATCCTGCCTAAATGTTCTCAAAGCCTTTTACTGTAGGTTTGGGCTGTGTGCTCGGCCTGTTATCAGGTCTAAGAGCAGGAACTGCAGTCCTGCCAAAATTAGATAAGGGTTACAAAAAAATAGAAAAGGACACCAGCAGACACTGCTATCAAACAGAGTGCTCGCTTGTGCTCTTACACTGCTGGAAATCATCAACAAATTAGAAATAAAGGGAACATACAGGCAGTATGTTCCCAGCTGAACTGCTATAAATGTCACAGCGTTTGTATTGATACCACAGACTATTTCATCACTAAAAAAAAAGAAGGGGGAAAGAAAGATAATATCACAAAGAAGATTGTTTTTCAAATGAGAATAGTCAAACATACTTAGTTAAATCTACCCTGCAGGAATCTAATAATCACCATAATTGAATGATAGTCAAAAGATGATAGACTAAACAGTAACTCTGAAAAGAATAAATGGGAATGAGACAAAGATGTGAAGGAGTTTGAGCTGTTTATGTTCATGTTTATGCACCATATTTCAGAGCAGACCCTGGGTGATGCACAGAGACTTAGGAGCCATTGAGACTGCAAAATCATGGTTAAACACCATGGGAAATACTGACAGCTCAGATGAAATTGTGCTCTTGAGAGCCAGCAGTATTCTGCAATCACTTGAAAGCCTCCAGAGTACTTTATCATCTCTTGGCCTTTGGTGAACAAAAAAGCAGGATGGAGCTGGTTTCTGCATACAAGCAATGCCAGCTGGAAATGGGACACCAAGTTGCTAAAGGGGTTTTATGAAATCTCAGCAGGGCAATACCTGCCCCTTCGACAATGCTCTGCATAGTTAGAATGACTCCTCTGATATTTTGAATACCACAATGCATCATTTATTCTTTTTCATGGAGGAAGAAACTTCTCATAACTCATGAGACTGTGTTTGGTAACAGCCAGTCTGTGACATCTCTCTGGGGAATGAGGAACCTTAGAGCAGATACCACCTCATGAATAACTCCTGTAGCACATGAGAAAGACCAGGAGGAACATTTCACATATCCCTTCAATCATGCCTTCCAGAGGGACCATAACGCTTACCTCTGCCTTGGAGAAGTAAAGTCAGGGCATACATTGCAACAGGACAAGATTTTTGTTCAGGAACATTTTCATACCAGCTCCTTAAGCTGGGAGAAGAGAGAATGACTATGCTTGCCCACTTTTACAGCAAGAACATTTCCTCTCATGGCACTCTGTTTGGCTGCCTTGCCTAGCCATCAGATCCTGCTTCAGATTTGGTATTCATATTATTACACTTGCGTCAGAGGGCTCAAGGGCAACTGCTTTTTCCTCAAAGTTTCTCTCCGCCAAGATCAATGATTTCTAGTCAAAGGAAAGAGTGAAAGGATCTTCAGAGAATAGTGCATATGAATAGACTCATGTCAACCAAAGGGGTTATAATCAGTATCTTTAATTACAATATAAACTAGCAGCAAGACACTTTCCTTTAAATAATTACTTTTAATCTTGTTATATTTCTTCTCTTTGGTTCTTTTGCAAGGGAAAGGTAGACCTTGCTGATTGCTAGCCATAAAAATGTGTTGAAGTTGCATATTGGCTTTTCACAAAATTTGGCCTTCTTTTTTTTTTTTTTTTTTCTTATGCAAGGGGAAACATGGTGAACATGTTTAAGCAATTACATAATTTAATATACTGTGCTTAGGTTCTTCATTCTGTGTAACAGAGAACAGCAAATAAAAATTTAAAAAGCTAATTCTTTTTTGCGTCCTGCTGTTTCTGGATGGAATGTGGGATTTAATAAAAGTACAGAAATTTAAAACTTTAGTAAATGGGTTTCATATGTGTCAGTTACTCTTTGTAAACTACATTTTGCACTGGAAATTAATAGCTTGGTTACTGAGAGCCTTTTCCATAGTCATGGATTTTTAAACAACTTTGTAAAACAAAACAAAGTGGATATTCCTTCTGTACCTGGAAAAGTGTCTGCTGCTGCTGAGAGCTGGTGTATTTCCTTGGTGAAACTCTGGTTCAACATGATCAGCTCCTGTCCTAGAGCTCCAGCTGTCTCAAGGACTTTGACAACAAACAAGTGATGTTTGAATATTATCTATCAGTGTTTATTCAGTTCAAGCTATTTTAATATCCTATGATAACCTTAAAATGGACCTTCGTGATTGTGAATTAAATATTAAATGTATAATTACTTCAAGGAAAAAAATAAAGCTAAGTTTAAAATAATACATGAGTTGTTCCATGTAAATTTACATTTATATTTAATAATATTTGGTAAGAAATATGCTGAATTTGTTCAAATTATAAATAATGTTTAATTTTATTTGTCATACCTCTACAATATGGATTACAGTGCTGTGTACATACACTGCATCGGACGAAGCTGTGTAATGAAATTTGTGATCCAGCATGCTCAGGGAATGAGGAGGACGAGGCTTGGCTAGCAGAGAGCTGGATCCACAGTTATAGTAAAGATAGGGACCATGTGAAGGTTGCTGAATGAGTAAGGTGTGAGTATTTATCGCATTGTGGGGGCAGCATCTTTCCCAGTTGTCCCACTTCTGGAGAGCGAGGTGCTCCAGGGCAGTGATTCTCCCTTCCTGCAAAGCACTGGGGCACTTCAGGGAATACTAGCTGCATCCAAGGTTACTGCTATCCACTGAGAGACCTTATGGCCCAGGGTTTCTCTGAATCTCCATGACAGAAGATATCAGTTCATGTCTTTATGAAATCCAGGGCTGACTCACAGCTTTAGTACTGAGAAATTTTATTATATTGCTGTATTACCTTTTTGTTCCTAACATTTACAGTCCCCTTTCACCAGCTCTTTAGGTTATAACTGTGCTGTAGCAGCATTTTGGATTGTGAAAGCACTGTGCCATTGCAGCATTTTATTCTGACAGTCATTTACCCTCAGCTGTAGCCAGAGCTATGAGCAGGAGTTAGACCTGTACCCCATCCGGGTAATTTTATATGCATCACTGTTGTATTAGAGAGGAGTTTTTAGGTATCCCTGCTTCTAAAACTGTCAGCTTTACTGCTGCATTCATTCAGCCTCCCCCCAAACACCAGTTTCAAAGGCTCAGTGCTTTCTGAGTGCCATTGGTCTTTCAAATACAAAAAAATATTGCTTTTTTGCTAAAAGATGTGCTTTGTTCCTTTCATTGGGTAAGCAGAATGTTCCGGCAGCCTCAGCACTTCATCATTAACTGCAGACCATAATTCACACCCAGCTTGGGAGAGAACTGGAGCAAAAAGAAAAATGGTTTTACCTCCCTGCCCCTGACCCCATGCCACTGTGTAATTTGTCACAAGATTGCTAAACCGTTCATGAGTGTAAATCAGTATCATTCAAAAACCAATGTCAAAGGAAACAATGAAAATCCCAGGATTTTATGAATGGGAGGGATTGTCCTGTGCTGCCAGACTTGGATCAATGCAAAGCTGGCAGGGGACGCCACTGCAACGCAATAAACGCTGCCATCTGTTACCTCTGAGTTCCTGGAGCATGCAAAAGGCACCAGTGAAAATCAGCCCTGGCCTGACACAAGATGCTCCGGCAGTTCCTTCCCCACCATGAGGGCAGCAGGCAAAACTGGCATGTGGTGGCATTGGTGACACTTTGCCTCACTGGTGTCACCACAGGGAAAGGCAACTATGGGTATTAGGGCTGTTGGGGGCACCCCCATGGTGGAAAGCCCCCAGCAGCTTTCAGGCACCACGGTTATCAGATGCTTGTCTCTCCACAGCACCGGCCTTGGTTAATGCCTTGGTGGCACTGGGGCCCTCCTTCTCTGCCCACAAAAGCCCCATGTGCAGCATGCTATGAAGAGCTTTGTGTATTTTTGTGTGCACGAAGCATCCCTTCCCTCTACAGCACCTCATCCCAGGTCTGAGGGGGATTCAGGAAAGCATGCTGGCCAAGGGGGCTGCTTCCCTCCTCCCCAGCTCCCTGCAAGCACCCATCTATCTCCAAGTGCACAGGACATGTTTGTCAGGTTCTGTCACCCCTCCACAAGCATCTCCCCACTGTGGGGAATGAGGACTGCTTGCCAGAATTTGCCATGGGAGCAGATGCCTTCCCACATCACCCTGATGCTGACCGCTTGGCTGAGCAGCGGTGAGTTATTTCTGCACACTGGGGCATGATGTTGGGGTTATTTATACCCAAGATACCTGCAGGGGTTATTTATACCCACGATACCTGCAGCTGAGGTCTTAAACACAGAGGCACCCCAAAAGATAACAGGCTGTTGTGCTCTGCTCTGCAGGGTAATCTGTGAAGCCTAATGACAGAAACAGAAAGGGAGACACCCACATGCAAAAGCAGCCTGCTCAAAAACTAACCAGTTATTTTTGGTGCAGAGTACTACTAATGTTTGCAGATACATTTTTTTCCACATCCTGAATTCATGCAGAACAGGGGATAAAGGTCTGTAATATCTCATCATTTCCATTTGCTTTACATTTAGATAACATATATCCAAATGTGAAAACTGGGTGGACAATGCTGGCTACCTAGGAACACTGCTGGAAACAGTGCTTTTATGCTTATCTTGAAAAATCTGGCTCCTGGGGGCTGTGTTAATTTCTCTCATTATTTTAGCTGGGTCTCTCTAAAGCCCTTCCCCTCCCAGGCCGATGGTTGCTTAGAGCTGAGGCCACAAACACATTGGGCCCTGCTGACCATACCATAAATTCACTGGGATGCTACAGGGGTGACCATCTGTGCCTGATTATGGACAGCAAAACAGCCATCCCACAGCAGGGACAAGCATGAGGATCAACCTCTCAAAAGTTAATTATGTGAAAATGTTTTCTATTTTGAAATACTGCAGAATTTCTATTTTGGAAATTAACTGCTAGAAAAAAAATTCTTGTTCTGTCTACTTGTGTCAAAATGTTTGTGTCCCTCCCACCCTGTTTCCTAGTTCACTTTGTATTTACCGGAAAAGTTGCATGGACTGTGACACTGCACATGTTCTGAGCAGCATTTTTCTTGAAAATCAGATTCAGTGATCATGTTCAAAATAAAATGTGCCTGAGTTTCTGCTGAACATGAATAAATGGCAGTTAGCTTCTTACCTCTGAGCTTGTCAAACAAGAGTGATAAGAACTATGCAGCTGGCTGGAAAAAACAAACATAGAAACCTGTGTAGCTATACAGAACAGCCTCATAAGCTGATTTTTAGTTTAACTGGTTTTCGTCTTGCAAGAACTTCACCAGGAGGAAAGTAAGACTAGTCAGACAAAAAAAAAAAAAGAGTTCACGTTAAAACCCTAATTCATTTGCCTGCATAAGGGAGTGAGGGGATCCACAGCACCTTGGTTCGACTTGGGACAGCCTAGTTCCAAATCCCAGTGTGAAATACAGATGTTGTAGACTGCTGGTCATACCACATGGGCAGACATTTAGAAATGTCCTTTTTCCCCCCCAGTCACACTGTGGTCAAGGTGGTTCCATGGAATTAAGAGAGATGAGCTGCTGGCTGAAGCCTTCTCCATCCAACCCAAACCTGTGTTTGCCATGGGCTCATAGCTGGAAGAGGGCCCAGTGTGGGCAGGTGGGGCAGTGGGCAGTGAGCTGCCTGCAGCCTGTGTCACTGGTGGGGACTGGTGTGTCACATGTCACTCACATGTGTCACATGTCTGAGCCAGGAACAACTACATCTGCCCAGAGATGGGCAGTCAGGGCTCAGCCTCCAAGCTACTCAAACACTGGTGAATTTTGGGGCTGGGGAACAGCTCACAAGATGCGTGAGCCGACCTGCACAATAAGGTCTATCCTGGTACTGGTGGGGGAAGCACAGAGAAGGTGAACCAGCAGCTGCAAGGAATCCATGTGGCTGTATGCACCTTCCCGAGGCCCTTTCAGTCCCTCTGCTACCAGACACTAGTGTGACTTTGAAATCTGAGCACTGAGAGCAGCCCAAAGCAGAGTCTATTGGCTTTTTTTACTAAACATGGGAGAATGAATGATGGATTTGACTCCTGCTGGGTCCTGCAGGCTGATCCCAGCCCTTGAAGGGAAGAGGCCAGCATTCCCTTTCCTTTCTTTTTTGAGGCTACTGTGATCCTTCAACAAGTTGTGATCTCTTAGTTTTGCCTGCCCAATTACATGTGTTTCTTTCAGCATCTCTAGAGGAATGAAGACATGTAACACAACTGTGCAGGACAGGCAGGAAGAGCTTGGATAGAATGGTGTATCCTGCCAAAGAGGCAGCACAGCTTCCCAGCCACTGCACGGGGAAGGGTACAATGCTGTGGCACCCCAAGCTAGCTGGGAGCTCTGCTGTGATCCCAATGTGTTTGACCTCTCAACATGATATTGCCACAGCATTATTCTGGTCAGGAAAGAGCAACTATCTGTGTCTTGGGCAAAGTGTGTCAGCATCACAGAGGACAAATACCCAAGAGGTGCCAGTTCAGCCTCCCTGAATGCCTTTTGTCACAGTTCTTAAGGTTTCTTATGACAATCCTGTCTCTCAGGTTTGCTAGCAGACAGCAAGTCAGCATCTCAAAGCATAAAAATCTGCCAGAAAACACAGGTTTGGATAATTTCCCTGACATAAAATGCTATCTTGCTATCTCCTTTTCTTTCTGTGTACATCCTGAAGATGTAGAGCTGGGGCCAGATTTTCAACTCACAAAATGATGATAGGTACAAATGTGCGGCCAAAAGGCTGGAAGCAGTCTAGAAAGCAAAATATTTGACTCAGGCAAGTGGGTGCTGGTCCTGAGTGGCTCTGGTGTGGATTAGAAGATCACAGGGTGACTCAGGTAGGAAGGCACCTCAGCAGGTTGTGGGTGTAGCCCAGCCTCCCACTCGGAGCAGGAGCAGCCCATTTTCATCGGCCTTTGCCTTTCCTAGTTCTGCTCAACCACAGCTGGCCCTGGGGATTGTCTATCAGCAGATGCAGCCAGGTCTCTGCAGTGGTGTATCCCAGGTGGGGCTGCTGCTTCCTTTCCTGGGGAGTGAGGAACAGCACTGGGCTGCTGGGGGACATGACGTGCAGGGGGGGGAAGGATCACCTTCAGCCACTGCCTCAAGTGCTTTGCCACAAGAATTACCTGAAACTACTTTGCAGTTTTTAATGATCTTAATAATGGAGATTATTGTTTTATTAACGTTTCACATTCTAGTATCCTTATTGATTCAATTTGAATATACATATATACATATATATTTACACACAGTGTGCTGCAGAATGTTGTAGAAACCCTGTTTCCAGCAGGCTGCCCGCAGAGGTCAGTAGGGGGGACCAAGAGATCGGACAAGCAAGCGGGAAGCAAAAGGCAGCCCTTTATTTAAAGGCAGCCCTTTATTTGGATGTGGGGCTGACAGAGGGCTTGTCTCTGGATTAGTAACGGTGGACTGCCACTACAGGAACCTGTTTTGTTACTAAGACACGTTACAAGTCAGCAGACAGCCACGTTTTTCTGACTCATCAGCTGATACTAATTAATGACTTGGGAGCACACCAAAAATCCCCATTGGCCTTCCCTCCTTCCTTGAAAGGCTGTGATTGTCTTTCTCCCCTTCCCCCAGCTTTAGAAAAAAAAAAGCACATCAAAAAGCTATACATTTTAAATATGGAGAATGACTAAAATAGCTCACCAGTCCCAGCATCACCCCAAATAAAGGTGCAAACCTTTCAGAGGAAAGGATGCAAACTTAATAAAGAATATTAAAGAAAACACAATTTTTTTTTTCCATAGGAAAATCAACATTCTCTGTTACCAGAACTGCCTGTGAAAAAGCTAATACCCATGTCTGTGGGCTGCTGAATCTCTCTGCCAGCCAGGCTAGCAATGCTAACAGAAGGGTTGCAGGCATATATATTGAAAATGTCTTTGTTTCTCTGAACAAAAGAACAAGGGAGAACTCCACAAACCCCAACACCCTCCTCCTTCAAAGAGGGCAAGTATGGTCCCTTGTCTCCCCAGGGATACAGCCACCTTTGCTTATGCCACATCTGCATCCTCAGTGGGTCCATCATCAGATAAAACCTAGCTCCTAAAAGCCAGGTTTACAGACTGACTCCCAGTACCTGTATTTCTCTGTCCTAGAAAACATAACCACTGATCTTATATTCTTCTAGAATCTTTCATCCCTTATTTAATATCCAGTTTCTAATTTAAATAACCTGTGTTGATTTGAAACCAATTTTTCCCAAATCTCCCATAAATATTAATCCTCAGGGAAATGTATTTAGACAAAATGTAAATAGTTTCCTTCATGTAATTTTGTTTGGATGGAACAACTGCCACGAAGCTACCGTGTGATCTCCAGGGTACCGTGAATAGTGCTTTCATACTTTTCTGTCACTGGAGTGTAATTAAAAGATCTCTTTTTTCATCTTGAGTCATTACTGCATAAATAAAGCCTCCTTGTGAATTACCTGTTTCCTTCAATGCAAGAAGAACACAGAGTAAAGCTGTGTTTTTGAATTGTCTGTTTTGAACACATATAACCCTCTTAGAGCTTAACCATGTCTTTACAGACACAGATGCTCAATTACATCTTTACTTTCATTCTTATGCTCCTATACTGTTTTGTGAAGCATGAAGGAGCATTAAATGGACTTGCCATGGTTCTGAGAATACATTTAATTGGATGTCCTAATGAAATAATTCCACCTTCATCGTGTACATATCTAAATCCAAATGAAATATTAACAAGTCTGAGAAAGATAAGGATGAATAGAAAGGTCTAAAATACTTATTTCCTACAAGCACCCTCACAGTATATGAAAGCGTCTCCAACAAAAAGTTTGATGAGAACAACCTTGAGTGCCTTGTGCACTTGCAGAACTCAGTCCTGTGCAAAGTTGTATCTCAAAAATGCCTTCAATAATGCTCCTCTTTTTATCTCTGAGGGTTTCTCAGAACAGACTATCTTGAGACGGTATCTTTGTTTGCCTCTGCTGTTCTTCCTGCTTTCACATTTCAGTGGCTGGAATATACAAAAAACCGTGCCGGCATTTTCTTCTTCCCCTGAATGCAAGGGGCCTAATGACTCGTACACATTGAAGCTCAAAGCAGGTACTATCAGCACATTATGAAGATTGTAAGCGTGGGTAACATAAAGCTGCCTGCTGCAGCAGGGACTCAGAAAGGGCTACTGGCTGCCCAGGGCCAGAAGGAAGGAGGCCAGCTGCAAGGCAGGCTGAGAACCTCAGAATCTGAAAAATCTCACCTCTGTAAGTTTCATATTCAGAAACATGAACTGCTTCTCATTCAGAGCTCAGAATTTAAAAGCTGATAAATTACACAATGAACACAGGCATCTATTTACTTTATCCCTTATCCTTGTTAATTCCACAGTGCAGCCTTGCTCATCCAAAGCTTAGCACTAATTTAGTGTCAAAAACTCAAAAGCATTTGAGTGTCCAGGCTAGAATGGGTCTGCTAGTAAATTGGCTTGCTTATGAATTGATAAGAGCACAGAATTCTCTTTTTATGTCTTATCTATATTTAATTTATTTAAATAAAAATTTTGGGGAGTTGGGGTGGTGTTTTGTTGGGGTTTTTTTTTGTTTGTTTTAAAGTTCCCGGTGGGTCATTTATATCAGAGGAAAGAGGATCTGATGAGAAATTCCAGATCTTTATTTGCCTTCTTCACAGGGCAGCCATGACTTTCTCCTCTTTCCCACTGATGACCTGTAGTGGGGAGTGTTGCTTTGAAATACAGACAAGGATGAGGTATCTCTTACAGACAGGGAAGAAGAAAAAGAAACAAAAGCATCACCAAAACCACATCTGTTTTCCTGTGACAAGAACCCTAGCTGGACCGGTTACTGACCTAGCAAAACTAAGTTGATTCTGTGCCTTTTTCTGGCAGAACACTCTTTCTCAACCCCCCATCTCTGTAGACCAAATTTGCCTCAAATTCTGACTCCAGGATGTGTGTGTTTTGAACATCTGAGGCTTTAGGCTTCACATAGCAACATAAATGTAAGTAAGCCAAGGCTTTGGAGTGAATCCTAGAGCAAGCAAGGAAACAAGGTACAATGGTTTCTTAGCTGAATTTTTCTGCGCTTTCTGGTGCTTCAAATTATTGCTATTTGTACTCAGAGGGTTTGAATTATCAGCATGTTTGTACATGGTAAATCTGAAAGCAGTGTTTGACTTTAATAATGGAGTTGATAGCACTGAAACACTGAATCTAAAACCCTGTAATAGCAAATCCTTTTGTGTGTGCCCACTAAGTCCAGGCAGTGGTCTGTGCTGTTTGCATTGGATTTTCCCCTTTGCTTCCTCCATTTTGGTAAAAATACAAATAAAAAGTTATTTGGTCAAACATGTAAGCTTGCCCCATCCATATTCATGGAGAAAATGTATTCATTTGAGTTCAGTGTCCCAACCAATCCACCTGATCTGGGTTAGCACTTTGTGTTGCATATACCAGACTAGTTAAAAACAAAATTTGAAGAGCTTTGGCTCACTCGCCATCAAGAGCAGAAAAGTGAGTTGCACAAGCTATTCAAGCAGACAAACTAAGAGAACACATTAAACTAACCCTAATAAAAATATTCCATTTCTCAAATTTTCATGCAGCATCTGGCAACATTTTCTCCTTAAACACAGCTGCTTTTCTTTTTTTTTTTTTTTCCCTATTTTTTAGCATATGCATGTGGCTAATTCATAAATTAATTGTAATAAAAATGCCACGTGTGTTGTGTCCATATGCCACTGCTTTGTAAACTCTTCGGGTAGTACAAACAATAAAAATTATGAAAATATCATTGTAATAAAATTGTGACAATGATATGCTAAAACTAGTGGATGATCTATCCCAGAAATCTCTCAAAAAAGGAAATTTTTGTTCTCTTAAACACAAGGCACAGACAGGGTGTTGCAAGCAGTTACAATAACTGAACTCAGATACTTGTCATGCTCTTCTGGCTCCCAGAACACAAATATAAAATATTCACCCAATAGCTCAGCATCTATCTTCTTGCACCCACCTGGTTTGAACTCTACAGCATAGAAGGCTAGGCAAAACCACATTAGAGAGATGTATTTCAGCAAGCACTGCATTTAAACAAGATGTCATATCATGTCAAAAAATGTCACCAGGCCTCACACAAACTTACTAGCAATGTAAGGGTTTTTTTAAAAATGATCTACTCCTGAATACTTATCTACAGAACACAAGATCAAAAAAATATGGTTATGCAAAATGCATAGGGTTCAATCAGGCTTTTTTTCAGTCTCCACTTTGCAAGCCCTTAGTAAAAGCCCTGACTGTTCTTTTTTTTTAAAAAAAAATTGGATGCTGGCTGAAATTCCCTCAGGACAGAGTATCAGAATCATAATCTACTAATTTATTTTCATAACTGGCTGCTATGTTATGGAATGCTCCTATGAAGCTTTGGATATTGCAGCCCAGTTGTTATCTGCCAGCAATGTTTATGCACACAGAGCTAAAGATCAGCCAAAATGTCATTACAGGAAATAAAAAAAAATACTGGAAGATAAATGCAAAACCATTTGGTAGAAATTGTAGATACTGGAATAAAACCTTTTTCCCATATTGAATTAGAAACAGAATATATTACAGAATTCAAAGGCAGAGCTGGAAGAGATGACTGAAAACATTTGGTTTGAGATTTTGCAGAACATCAGACTCAGATTTCTCTGTTAACCCTTGTGGTATCCAGACCATCCCTTTCAGAAGGAAAATATTGCAATCTATAGTAGTTATTAACTGGCTTAGTTGTTAATTACTCCTTTTGTTAAGCATTTATATTTTATTTTTAATCTGAAGTGTTTCTGTCCTTGACTCCTCCTGATGGACAGTTCTCTATGTTTGTTGGGCTGAAGAGCTATCAGCTAATAAATATTTCTTTCCTCTATAGATATTCACAAACTTCATGAACCTTGTTTTTGATAAGATAAACAGACTTCTCTCCTTGAGACAGCCTCATGTTTTCCTTTTTTTTTTTTTTTTTTAAAAACATTCTGGTAGTTCTTACATGAATCCTCTCCAGTTTTCAATATCCTCCTTGAACAGACCCATTTGGCCAATGTGCTGGTGCCAAACATGGAGGTAATATATCCCACTTACTCCCACTCAGTATTCCCACGTCTTTAATCATTTTGGGTTAACAGCTCATATTCATCGTAGTCTCCAGCTTTTTTCCAGTCTGTCACAGTTTCCTTGGAGGAAGCACTGCCCTTTCCCCAGAAGGATGCTCTGCACTATCTCCCTGGGTGTCTGGATTTGAGCTTGGCTGAATTTTTTAAGTGCATGTATTTTAACAGCAATTGGACTACCAGGTCACGCAGTCTGTTGTGTGCCACTGCCCTGTCTGTACCTCATTTGCTGTTTCTCCTATCAGTACATTACTGTCAACCATCAAGAAGATGACAAAGCCTTAAGATCTATTTCATGTTCTTTCAAAGCAAGGGAACATATTTCTGTTCACTAGCACGGGCTCTGCATTCAGGGATCTCTTCTCTCCCAATTTTATTTCTGTCTAACTGCAGGTTCATTGGTACCAAACTATATACAGTAACCAAATGGCAATAAGCAAATTCACCAGGTTACATATGGATTAAGTTTAGTTCTGCAAAGGACCTGTTATAGCTAATGAGAATGCTTAATCACAAGGAAGTGTCTGTCTGGGAAATTAGAGTATAAAACCACCAGACTGCTTTGCTTCTCAAGGAATGTTTACCATTACTTTGTGGGGAAGTACTATTGCAGCCTGTCAGCGTGGATGCAGCACATGAGACTGTATGTGCTTGTTATTAATAACTTTCTTCTGGTATCTTCTTATCCTTCTGGCACTCTTCTATAAGCTTTATAAATGTGACTTTCCAAACTTCAAAGCGCGGTTTAAAACTTGTCATTTGCCCATAGATGCTGTAATTCCACTCAAGTATGCCTGCTCACTGCAAACTTACAAATTATATCCATGCTGGCACCAAACTGCAATACCCTTCTAAATCCCACTAGAGATCCCCCAGCCAGCCTGGTACCAGCCTGCAGCTGACATACTGCCCACCACAGTGCTGCCCAGCCGTCCTGTTACAGAGCTCTTGCAGCAGGCATGGCAGAAACCCAAGGGGGAGACTGCTACCTCTTCCAGCCAGAAGAATAGTGACCCAAAGCCAGCTCACTCTGTGCCACCACCACCCAAGACCTCTGCCAAGCTCCCCAAAGACGAGATGCCTGAAGATTGGCAGCCTGCTGCCCCTTCAGCTGGAGGCAAGAGAAGTCTTGTGGAGTAGGGTGAACCCAGTGACTGCAGCTCTCAGTATGGCCAGTGAAAATAACTCAATAGCAGTGCTAAGAAAAGCAGGGCTCACTGTGGCACATGTCAAAAGGGAGTCCCTGCTGAAACTCTCCTGGCACGTACAGGCAGGACACAGGACTCACAGCAGTGTGGTCAGGACAGACAAGCTGGCAGGACCCTGCTCCCAGGATGTGCATTGGAAACGCAGGGGGAATCTCGCTCCCCACAGCCATGGGCAAAGGGCAGCTCCATCAGCACATTGAGCAGCTGCACCCAAATTCAATTGTTTCTTTTCCTGTTTGTCTGACTGACAGCAAGCAGAAGGGCTGTTTAGTGTTAGGGGCAATTTGTATCATATATTTAGGCAGCAGTGGTGTCTTTGCTCTCCCCCTTCCTAGCCCCTGGGCACCTGACATCACTCTGGCAAACTGCTGTACAGCAGGATTTTTCCAGCTGGTGCTGGTTTAAAA
>CM031879.1:35282536-35396410 GCA_018697195.1 Certhia americana
AGGAAGTGAAGCAGCTGTGTCTCTGCACAGCCTGGGTAAGTAGACCAGGAGGCAGCTGCTGGGCTACTCATCCAACATGGTGAGAGAAGAAGGAACCAAAATTTATCTCAAGCCAGGAGGCAGATTTAGGCAGGTTGTGTGACTCGGCGTACCAGTGTGGCGGGCTGCCCTGTGGGGAGCTCCATGGCACCACACTTCTGTAGTGGTCACATCTAGGCAGTCCGGAGGTCTCTTTTCATGGCTGCACCAAGATTAGAAGCATCTCCAGCTGATGCCAAGCTAAGGAGGAAGTTGAAGTGGCATAAATGCAAGTTATATGTGTCTCCTTGGTCACCACCAGGGTGTGGCTGGCTTGAGCAGCTCAACTCCAGAAGCCAATGGTGCAGAAGTTCACCTGTGGGGGCTTTCAAAAATCAAGACATCTGCTTCTTCCTCATTTCTGGTCCTGCTTAGTCTGTGTCCATACAGCGACATGAGCAGCAGTAACATTTAATGCAGGATTCATCGCCACCTGTGCCGTATCTCGTGGAAAAAAGATGGCAAAACAAAGGAAAAATTAACTGATTGGAGTGTAGTAGGGATGAAGTTGGTTACATAAAAATGGGGCTGAACAAAGCATTTGATCACATACTACTGGGAACAGCCCTGGCGAAGATAGAAAAGATCAGTGTGTCAGCCAAGCCCATCTGGAACTTTCCAGTATCACCTCTTGCACTTCATGTTTGCTACAGAGCCAGGCTAACAAGTGCACAAGCTCTCCAGGTCTTTCTGGAAACCCTATTTAATATACATATACTTCCACTTCTCATAATTCTTGCTGCCATCCCTGTGAATCCTGAATTATTAATATTTAAAACACTTAAGTAGCTGTGAAGCTGCATTATATAACAGATTCACTCTTATTCAAGCAATACTGATACAGTTCTGCAGGGGTCCTACATCATAAGCTCTAAGATCAATGCCCAGGGAGTCTTGGACAAGGGTTGTTCCAGTTAATAGCAGTGTGAAGGGTGCCAGGGAGCCTCCAGTGATTTTTTTTCCCTCAAAGGTGAATGTATTGCTCTAAATACACAGTAGTTTTTAGCACAGCTGGCCTGCACGTGCAAGAGTCATGGACACTCCCAATAAGCCTCTGTTCAAAACCTGAAAAGGCCAGGAAGTGTTTTAATGTAGTTATTCTCTGCTTTTAAAAAAGCATACAGAAGAAAGCAGGCTGCTTTCTTCCATTCCTTGGCTGGAAAGAGCTTTAACAGCCCCCCTGTCTAAAATAAGGGAAACTGAACAGCAGGTTGAACAAGATGAAAGGGACTGAAATATTACTAGAGCTACAGCAATCTTCTGTTCTTATAATTGTTTACATTCTTTCTCCTTTGCCACTGTCCTTTACTAAAAGCATGTATTGATTTTTGTTATCTGTTCCTCAGCCTGCTTTCGCCTGAGTCATTTAGATGCTTACAGGAATTTAAATAGACTTTCAGAAATGGTGCTTCCAGTTCTGAAGGTTATTTAAAAGGTCACTGTCAAGACATTTCCTTTATTTTCATTTTTAAAATCTGTTAAGATTTGAAGATATTTTATTTTGATGGGGCTGATGTTTATCCAAGCATAGGTCAGATTCAGATTTCCCTTATTAGCTGGGTTTTAACTGAGCTAATATTTTTCCATCATCAGAGAACTGCTACCAACATAAACATACCTCACACTGTAACATAATAAACTCATGTCTTCTGCAGAAGAAACTAAAAATGGAAAAAAAAAGATTGTGGCATTAACTTACTGGTTTATGTAGTTACAGGAATAAATGCTGGAGTATTTTTTTTTTTTTTTTTTTTTTTTTTTTTTTTTTTTTTTTTATTTTTTTTTGACTATTCGTTTGATACCAAGATGCATGGGGAAAAGGGAAAAAATCATCAGCAAACTCAAGCTTTCATTTCCAGTACTTACTTAAACAAATCCATGGGTTTTTCCCTGTGAATCTGTGCAATGTAAGAGTCACAGTGGAGGGAGGCAAGAGCAGCAAGGCTGACCTGTGCCTACAACATGGCACTGGATATGTCCTGCAGACTGTGGCTCAGCTGTGCAGTGTGGCTGCACTGACACCCTCACTGACACAGAGAGGAAATAGTTTTCTCTGAGAGTCCCTAAACTATGTCCTCTGCCAGCCTTATGCTGGGGACATCCCTTCCATCCACATATCTGGGTGGTTTCTTCCTTTCGGGATGTGGGGAGTGAATCACACACACTTTCCTTGATCCCATTCAGAGCTGTCACAACAGATCTCTCGTTAGGGATAGAAATGAGCCAAGGAAGACATTTAACAACATGAAAAGGGTCCCAGTTTATTCTTCCTTATAGCTTAGCCATCCTCTGATTACAGCAAGCTCCTGCTGTAGGGTCCAACTGCAGGCTCTGACAGCTGGTTATTTCCTGCTGGACTATGGCTGTAAATATTAGTTTGCAGACTCTGAATGCAGGCCTTCACCTATCTCAACTATGACTGCAGGCTCCAACAGCAGGCTCTAAGTCAATCAGTCTTAGACTGACCTCACAGCTGATCTTTTGCCAGAAATAACTCTCTTCCTTATTTAATTTTTCTTTGTGTCTCTCTGGATCTTTTCTTCCCCCTCAGGAATCCTCTGCTTCCACAAGGCTCTCTTCCTCCAGGTCCTCTTCATCAAAAGGTGTTCTTTGAGTAGCATCCCACCTCTTTTATCACACTTCTCTGTATTAGTCGTAGCTGTGACCCGTTAAGAGCAAGGCTCTTCTTTGGTAATTAGTACAACTGTGATTTATCAGGGGCAAGGTCGCTTGTAATCTCTTCTTTCACACCACACAAAGTAATTTAAATATCTCATTAAGACCTCAACTGGTCCTACTCTCAATAGAGAGAAGAATGGTAGCACAAATATTTTAAGCACGGGTTTAGCAAAGCATCAGACAAGGGGCTTTGGAGCAGGCCCATACCCATACTTTTCTTTGTGACTCAAAAAACCTAAACATCAAACAAAATGTAAACACCCCTCTGGTGGTGGGTCTCTAGTCAGGCTCAGGAAAGTTAAGGTTCATTCTTGGAGATAGATGACTTAAAATTATTACTTGAGGGAAAAAAAAGTGGAAACAAATAGGTTTTGAGGTGTTTTGTGCTCTGGTCATCAGGTCTGTCATTGAAGAAGGAGTTATTAGTTACACACAGTCACATCTTGAAAAAAGAAAAAAAATCCTTCAAAAGTGGCTGCTGTGCTGACACAGTGAAATGCTGTGTGCCCATTACTGAAGGGTAACCTCTCTAGGCTGAAGCTTGCCCTGGGCAGAGATACCACATATTTTGCTGTAAACATGCATCCACAGCAAATGTCTGTGTCTGGAACAGCAATTACCCCCATCTTAAACAAATTAAAGTGCTCACTGCTGATAATCATGGAGGAATTGTCCAAAAGAGCTTTGTGTTGGTTTCTAATTTTCCAGACATGAAACTCTTCCCTCGGTTGAAAACAGAAAGTAAAAGAGAATCTGGCCTAATATGTCTGTAAGGAAACCCATATTTTGGATGAAGCCACAATTGGCCAAGAATCATGAGAATGAACAATATGGCAAGTAGCTGTGGATTCACTCAGATTTCTGTCCTAGAAATAGCAGCCATAGGTAAGTCAGTAAAAAATTTGTTGAGAGAAAGGAAGGGGAACCACAATGACTTCAAGTAACACCTGTCAGCAGTAGAGTTGGCTTGTGAAATGCCTCAAAGAATGCAGTGAGTGTCCACCTCTATATTTTTCTCTCTCACTGATGGGTTTGTGTAAGGTTTTGTTGATTATATGCCTGCTTCTAAATCTTACAGCACAAAGAGCACCATTAAGATATTAGCATTTAAGCATGAACAGAATAAGTGGAGGGCTTTTTTTAAAGGACTTAGAGAATGTATTGATATCTCCTTGCTGCTGTGGTTCGGCACTGAAGCACTGTCATTGCAGAGAACATCTTTGAAGTTATCCTTTCAAAGAGAACTAACTGGGAAGACTAGATAAAATCTGTTCTGCAGAGAAATCTATACAACTGTTGCAGCTTTTGCTTTTATAGATCCGATTTTTTCTCTTCTGAGTGTAGTTCTTTTGAACTTCAGTGACAGGCCTTCTTGAACACAGTCTGAAGCAACCACAAAACCAATCTTTAAAAATCACTTCAATGCAGCTGAGAGACACTAAATTCCCTTCCACTGGCTTAAATAACCTTATTCTAAATTCGCAGAAATAAGAGCTGATCCAGGATCTGAACAGTTGTATTTTACAATCAGCGTGTTCTTTCCTCAGTTTCCCAAGAGTAACAAAAAACCCCCATGTTTATAACCTTTGTTAGGAAGACAGTCTCTTACATTATGTGCAATGCCAAGATTCAGGGATCTTCCAGGACTAGGAACCCACAGACTCTAAGCTAACATAAACAAAAATTACCATTGCAAAATCTAACTTGCCATTAATTCAGCTGAAAGGTTTCTCAGGCTGGTGTACAGCAGCTATTCTGTTCACTGGTCTGAAGTATTATGAGGTTTGTACCTGTTAATGATAACAATTGTTCCTAGTTTACAGTATGCTTGAGTGACACAAGTGTTACTTCAATTCTTATTAAGTAGCCAAAAGTCAGTTGAGTAAACCTTTAAATTTTCTCACTTCCTTTTGGGAGATATTTGCCTGAAGACAACCCCAAACTAAGCCAGCTAGGGGGTTGCAAGTGAAAAGATGCCACTAAGTGTTGATCCTTCTAAAACACAATGTCTTCCAGAAATCGCTTGGAACTTCATTTCTGACTTAGATGAAAGCAACAGGCCAGCTGGCATTTTAGGCAAAACCTGGGTGGGTCAGAGACAGGTGGAAAACTAAGGATAACTTAAAGGGAAACAAAGGCAACATGCATAATTTTGAGATGCTTTAGAAACGTAAATTCTCACACAACCACTCCAGAGCTAGCAATGAAATCCAGTTTCCTTGAGCAAGAACAAAAACATTTTCTCCTCTGAAGAAGTATAATAAAACATTTTCCTCACTTTTGCAAGACATTATCTCATAAGGTTTTGAACTGCAGAAATGTATGAAGTAAAAAATGAGAAAATAATATGGGTTTTTTTCAGTAGTGAAATAAAAAACTTCCAGAGCTCATTGAAGAGGGATGACTTCCTTTTGGTTTCAATCAATTCCAGTGAAGACTGAGAAGGAGAAATTTTCTGCACTCCTTCTTTGTTCTGTAGCATGAAGCAGTACAGACAGAAGATACACTTGAGAGATGTGCACATTCATAATTTTGGAGCTATTTACCATCTTTCTGCTAGGCAATTTACTCTGTCCCTGCACCCATGTCAGTAAATGGAGGTGTGTGTAATGGCTGAATGAGGATCTGGGACTTTAAGGGACATTCCTAGTGGGTGACTTCAAAGAAAATTCCATCTACTTTTTTCCATCTAAAGGAAATGCGTTCACGGGATGGGTTTGAATGCCAGCATATGCCAACCTGTGCTCGCTAAGAGAAAATTAAGCTAATGTCCTCATCAGCTGGCTTTTGTAAATACTCTGCTGGTATTACGTTTGCCACTAAGGTAATCTTTCTGAAGAAGTTGGGACAGAGGAGCTGTAGCTCAGACACTGCCTGCACACTCTTGGCAGTGGGTGAACTTGACACAAATGCTTCTCTGTGTGCTCAGTGAGGGAAACATCCCCACGTGCTTGGAAGGCTGTGGAGGTGAGACCCAGCCTGTCCTGCTCCCAGCATGGCTGACCACAGTGCTCAGCATCAGAGGTAAAAAAGCCTGTGTTTCTTTAGAAATCCTGTTTCCTGGGTGATATTTTTATTTGCAGAAATTGATATGCTCTGATCTAAAAAAAAAAAAATTTAAAAAAAAATTAAAAAAAAGGACTTCCCTGGACCTTTTGTGCAGTTTTAAAATCTCTCAATTGCATCTGCAATGCCGGGGTTTTAGTTCTGGTAAGCAGAAACTGTTTTGGCTAGCTCAAGAGACTGTTCTGTAACTTCATCTTCACTACTGAACTAGATGTTCCCTGAGTGGGAGGAACTGATATCTGAATTTCAAAGCAGTCAATAGTCTTACTTACACTTTTGCAGTATTTGGAAAATTATAATTAACCAGCTTCGCTAATTTACGTTTTTAATATTTAAATGTCGCTTGTTACACAGAAGCTGACTGCTGTGGTAGCTTCATTCTGAAAGCTCATTAGAACTGCTAAAATGTTTAAATACACACAGCTGAAGAAATACATGCATTTTCATAAGGCAGGTATTATGGTAATATTTTGAATTTCATTGGCCTGAGCAAATGTGGCAGACTTCTGCAGGATTTTTAAATCAAGTTTATTTGCATTTGCTTGAAAAGGTATATTGCTGTTTTTCTGAGCTAAATACTGAAATGGCATTAGCTAGCAGGAGTTTTAAGTTTGTGTTTTGCACTGTCATTAACCTTCCATTATGGCACAGCCAAGGAAAATCAGACAGGGAGTCTTTTGTGCTCTGTGTGATTCATGCAGGATGTAGATAAGACATGGACAGGAGGAGCAAGACTGGCATCTGGAATTTTCTTTTAAAGCATACCAATATTATTTAAGCACAATATATCTTTACTTAAGGATGTATGCTCCTTTTCCTGAGCTGGGATGAAATTAATTCCTGTGGGATGTGAAGACCAAGTGTTACCTGCTCATTGAAAAAGGGAATGCAGATCAAAGTGAAAAAGGGACAATCAGAGAGTAAGGATGTGGCAGGAACCTGTTTCTGTTGAGTGGTGTGGCGTGACCTGACATGAGCATAAGACAGAGATCTGAGCCAAAAAAGCCTCTTGTTATTTTCAGGCTTGTGTTCCAGACCCATCCCAGCCAAACCAGGGATGCAGATCACCCTGGCACTAGGGCTTCATTGTAAACTCTTATTACCATCATGTGTGATAAAGTTCCTGTGGTAATACAGTGAGAATTTTCCTTCTATTTCCTACCCCCTCTTTCATGTTTTCCCTTTCACGGCTATTTTTCCTGCTAGTAGCTTCCTTTTCCCAAAATATAACTGATTTCTGTCCATAAATATCCCACAAATATGTGGAGTGCCAGATTATGATGAGGAAACCATCAGCGGGCACATCTGAATGTGTAAATACCCTGCTGCTGTAAGGGCTTTTCTGTCTGTTCAGCTATTTGGGAAAAACACCTCAGAAGCCAAAAGCTATATATACATATATCAATATAGATAGATAGATACACATGCAGAATCCTCCAGTCAGCAGATCTCCTAAATGAACTGGCATTACCCCACCAGCATAAACTGTGGCATGCTTAGTACAGCAAACTGAAGCACAGGGAAAGCCTTGTTCTGGGATTAATTCTCTTCACCTTTCATGGCACTGCCAAACTCCTGCTGCTGTTTCCTCATCCTTTTCCCGCCTCTTCCCAAGCCTGACCTCACCTTCTGCCTCTTCCTCTCACACCTGGAATTTCTCTGGATGCCCTGGTACAGAGCCCAAGACAATGAAGTACTTGTGTGAGTGGGGTGCACTCTGCTGATAACTGCACACCTCAGGACTTGCAGATGCTGGTCTAAAGGTCCCTCAAGTGATACAACAAAGGACTAAAAGACAGAGCTACACTATTTACTGCAACCCTCAGGAATATGTGGGAGGAAGCATCGAGTGCAGAAGCTGTGGTTGGGAGAACAGAGATGCCACATGAGGCAGTGCAGTGCCACAGACCCCGCAAACCAGAGGTGGGCATGTTGTCCATCTCAGGAAAGCTGTACTGAAAAAAATATAGGTTGGCAGATTTCTCCAAGTGCTGATGTGCTGTTCTTATTCCTGAAGGGATCCAGACATGCCCACTATTGGGCTGAGCTGTGTCTACCCTAGGTGTGCCCCTGCTGGTGAGCCTTACTGAAAGGAGGCCTGAAAACATGGTGCTGCAAGGCAGGCAGAAGAAACCTAAGGTTCACCTTTTTGCAGGCAGGTGCTTTTTTTGTCATTCTAACTTTCCTCACATGCAATCAGAACCCCATGACCATAAGCTGGAGCTAATAAAACAGACAGCCTCTCTTCCCTTCCAGTTCCCCAACACCGACAGACTCCTCAGGAGTCAAGCAGCTGTACCATGCCATTGCTGCTTGGTTTCCACACCTGAGAGTCTCCAGTTTCACTATTCCTTTGGGTAAGGAGGATGCAAAAACTCTGAATCCCTGCAGTGCAGCTGAAGGGCTTGTCTCTTAGGCCATGCCTCTTGATTTCCTCTCCACGGCTGAGAAGAAAAGAAAAAGACAACTCCTGCAAAGCACAGGGGTACTCAACACAGCCCTGACATTTATATCCTGGTCAGCTGTGGAAGGCAGGCTGACCAGGAAATGCTGCATCCTGGTTCCTGGTGGTAGCCACGCTTTTGGCAGGTGGGTAGACAGTGACCTCCATGTTCCCCAAGGCACCCCTCATGTTGCCAGTGCTCTCAGACCATGGCAGAGGGTCTGCTTCAGATCAGGACTGGTCTGACAAAGCATCTGAAGACAAAAGGGGTTAATGTTTATTTGTCTGAATTGCTTGCCACAGCTGCTACAACACTGCAGCCAGGCTCCAGAAAACTGTCTGTCACACACATGGATCATAATACTGGTAGTAGCCTGGTTGAATTTTCTCTTTCCCAGCTGCTCCCAAGGGTGCTGCTCATCACAGGAATGGGATACCCAGTTCCTGCTCACTGACCGTGGCACTGCATAAGCAAAGTTACAGCTGTGTGGTGACCCTCACAAGCCATTCTGCATGTGAGCATGGAAAGCAGACACACTTTCCTTCTCACAGGGCTCAAGTAGCATGTAATAACTGCTTGAACCAAAGGCACTTATTCACAGTCCTAATGATTCCCTTCCTCCTCTCCTGCTCTGGTGCAAAAAAGATCAAGTTACGTATCAGGGGCTCTCAGTACTTTCCACTTCTTTCCCACCCAATGGCTCTGCCATCTAGCCAGAAACATACCTAAAAAATGGAGGATACCTTCCTCCCTTTAAATTTGGATGGAACAAGGCAGGGAGTGAAGCCTCTTGAAGGACTGCTTGGGTGAGAGCAATGGAAATGGGTGCCACAGGATCAGAGTGGCACCAACCTTCATAGAATAATATGTGCAACAAGTAAATATTGAAAAACCCAGAGCTGCTGACAGCCAGCCTCATAGTTTTCAATAGGTAGAAAGATCTAAGGACAAAAATTTGGCCCTGCTGAAAAAGGCGGTTTCCATCAATCTCAAAGGTGTCAAGTTTTCAATAAAACTTCATATTTTTGACACTCATCTATATTCAGTTTCTATGTATTCTGGAGGCATTCACAGAAATACAAGTCAAACATGAGGAAATCGATCTCTGCCTCCAGTTTGTGACAGTGCATTGCAGAAAAGAGACCTTTATAAAAAGAAATAGAAAAAGTTTAATAAAAAGGGAGATTTTCTCCAAAATCTGCACAGTAGCATAACTACAGCCTAAAGTATGTGAAAATACCAGAATGCAGTATTCAGGTCTGAGGGGAAATCTCAGATTCTCAGTCTCAATACTGAATGAAGAAGAAAATTTTAAGGCAGTATTCACTGCATCTGTTCTCTGTCACATGCCCTCCACAGACAGCCTTTTACTAAATTACAGGCATAGTTAATCTATTAAGCGTGGCAAGAAAGAAACCATGTAGCATCAAATTTTCCCTTCTAGCATACTAATTGCCTGCCATTTTTTTTTTTTTCTCATTATAAAGGTCATTTTATAGTTTGTCTTGGTGCCATTGGGAGAGGCAGGAGGGGAATCACGAGCCAGAAGCAAGCTACATGCTCTGGTTTTGGTATTGCAGAGACATGCTGACATCTTTTACAGGAGGAATAGTGTGTGTTTGTGTGTGTGTGTGTATCTGGAGAACGCCACTGCTCACATGCAATCTGGTGCATCTTGGCAAGCTGCAAGCACTGCACCCACGTTGCTTCTGTGCAAATGGTGCTAATTCCTGCGGACATCCCTCACAATTAAAAGTGTGGCAGCTGATAAACAGCAACGTTTATGCAAGATAAGTCCCTGTAATGCTTTCAAAATAAATGCTAGAAACCTGGACCAGCATCAAAAGCAGAGTGATCCTGTGCTTTAAGGTGGAAAGGAAAAGGTCTAACCCTCCACAAGTAATTACTCACATGGCTGTTGTGGCGCAACACTCCACATATATATAATAATGATATTTCATTTCAAAAATAGCCTATAGGTAATATATCTGAAAATAGAGTCCTGCCAAATGAAGCAGGGGAAAGAGTAGAAGTAGCTCAACTCCTCTTATTGAGCTCCTATCCTGCTCAGTAGAGGAATATGGCTCAGCTACCTGCCAACTGTTTTGGCAGGAGGTTTAATTTTTATAATCACCACTGATGAGATAAGTTTGGTTAAGAGAGTGGTATGTCTGATAAATAAAAGGGAGAGGGTGAAAGTCAGGAGAGACAAGTGTAGGGAAGGGCGTGTTGGAGTGATGCTGAGGTGAGAGGAGGGGAAGGAGAGGCTGGGAGCCAAAAGCCATGTAACCTTGAGGATGCTTCCCACCTCCACAATGAAGGCAGTGCCAGCTTGATTGTGAGGATGTCACTGAGAGGAGGGGTTTGGCAACATAATTTATGAGTCCTGCTGCTAGAGATTCCTCCTTGTAATTTTCTCCTTAGTGCGCTGTGCATACCAAACGCTTCCCACACAAAAGCGGATAAAGTGCTTGAATGCTGCAGAGATTGAGATACAGCACCTCCTGCTTCACCTCTGCTGCTTCCAAAGCTCACCTGGAAAACTATAATGTAGCATTTTAATTTGTCATCTATATTTAAAATACTTCCTAAATAAACTTAAAAAACTGTCTAAATCAACTTTCATGAAGAAGGAGAGCCTAAAACCAAAAGATTCAAAAAGAATGTACAAATGCTTATTCTCAATGTACCGTATAAAATTACAGTTTCATCAGCTGTAACTGCACAAGCCTAAAATATAATTTCACATCTCTAAACAATTTTTTCATGTAACATGGTAGTTATGTCAATTAATAAGTTATTCAATAAATATTTTAATTGATGTTTAATTAACCCACTGTGGAATGCAAGTATATTTATAGCTGCTGGTAAAGACACATTTCTAAACAGTAAAATAATGCCATTTCACAGAAACTGGGTACATAATAGCAGAGCAATTATACTCCTAGCTGCAATGTGCATAATTTGTGATCTTTTAGGTTAATTCTGCCGGGCTGCGCTCCAGTACTCAGCAGTAGCAGGATACAAGCAGCAGTATCTCCCTGAGCCAGTGGTTCCCTCTTGCCCCTATGCATACTCCTTCAGCCAAGGACACACACAACAAAGCATAAGTACACCTAAAAGGACAATGCTCAGTTGCTTGGAGGGTACAACTTTGTGAAAACAACCAAA
The DNA here is from genome assembly GCA_018697195.1 of Certhia americana. Lineage (NCBI taxonomy): Eukaryota > Metazoa > Chordata > Aves > Passeriformes > Certhiidae > Certhia > Certhia americana. The sequence goes on from CM031879.1 coordinate 35,293,975, forward strand.
AACCCCAGTTGTGGCACTCAGCTGGGGGCTAAAAGGGAGTGTCAGGCACAGAAGTCCAAAAATGTGATGCCAGATCACAGCTGCTGCTTAGTTCTGGCAGTGCCAGCATCTCTGAACATTTGGCTTCTTTTCCTTAAAATGGAACTGCTGCTGTGCTGGGAACTGTCAGGGCTGGATGATGCAGGGCAGTCAGCCTCCATCCTGAAGTGTGTGTGTTGAGCTCCCACCTCTCTCTCCCTTGGGAGCACCAAAACCTCCTCCCACCTGCTTCCCACCTGACTGCCTGAAACACCATATTACCTTGAGAGGAGACGTGGGGCACTCTTGTCCTCTTGGTGAAAGCAGGTCACCTCTTAAGGAAGGATGATCTGGGGCTGAGGACACGGTGGGGTCTGAGCACCACCTGTGCTGGAAGATAAGAAATGGGCAGGAAAAGCCCAGGGCTCCTCCATGTGGGTTCAGCCAAATAAAGAAAAGAAAGCTCATAAAACCACAGTGTTTTGGGGAACTGGGTGAAAGCTGTACTTTCTTTGAGGCACTGACACTGAGTGTTTGCAGTTCTGACAGCTTCTATACTCTGCCTTAGGGGTCAGTGATAGCGAACACAGAGGAAAGTGCGTGAGGGTAAGAGGGAGAGGAGGGGAAGCTGCTCCCCCTGAGGAGGTAGAGGTTAAGAGTGGAGCCTGCTCCACCAAAAAAGTCAGACAGAAGGGAAGCTCATAGGAAGCTTGGCAATTGTTCTCCAGCATCATTCTGGGGGAACACGCCTTGCCCTATCTTGTGTTGTCTGGAAATGGCCAATTAAATACTGTAATAAAGACAATTCCCATTTGTTCTGTATAATGAGACTGTCCATCTGTGTTGTGAACTCAGTAATAACCTCACCAAAGCTGCATGCCTGAGCAGTGAAGATCATTTCATATTGCTTGGCTTGGGGAAAATCATACAGAACTTATTTTCAAAGACAAGATTTTTCAAATATTTTATCACACTTTAGGTAAACATAAACTGGGGAACACAACAGACTCACAACTGTATTCATAATGTCATTGTTTAATCTCCCCCCTGTATTCTCTCTGGAGCTATTCATGTTTGCTCTTGGACATTGAATCTGTGTTGTTACCTTGTTAAAATAATTCTGTCTCAGTAGTGAATTGCAATGTAGCTGTCTGCACTCTCCCAAGCTACTGCAAGCTATGAATTCCCAGGTGCATTGTCTGGGAAACTGAAACCCCAGAGTTATGACCTTTTGTTATTCCATGGCCATGAAAGTGGGCATTGCATGTGCTGACATACATTGTGTTCTGCTGCAGAGAAATAAAGGAAGAAAAAAACCCCAAATCTTACTGACTCCAATGTTAAGATTTTTGAATAGCAAAAATGTTAAGTGTTTTGAATAGCAAACAACAAAATCTAATTGAACATGTTGGGTTATCTGCTCTGATGACTCCTGGTGTCCAGGAGCAAATAAGTTTTAAGCAAGAAAGCAGACAACAGAGGAGGGAGTGTCTGTGTGAGGCAAAAGAGAATCAGGTTAAATTGCACAGGATGACATGGAGGAATGTTACAATAAAGATATCTGTGCTTTGCCAGCTGGGTATCAGCTGGTACCACATCCCTTCAGGGAAATACAGTACCTCCAATGTGATGGAGCATGAGGATGGGACCCTAACAGTTGAACTGCAGGAACTTTAGACAGTATTTGGATGTGTGCCCATCTGGGTATTCCTGTGAAGAGAAGCAAAGCATCCCTACAATGGCTGCATGCTGATTTGTAGCTCTGACAGAGCTCAGCCCCTGTGCTGAAGCAGCCAGAGCAGAGGGAGCTTCAGCACTGAAAGCAGCATAGATGACAGTTTGATCCAGAGAAGGGACTTCTTATCCCTCTAGGCCCTGAAGTCCACAAACACAGCCTGGCTCCAAACAAATCAGCTCTGCAAAGGCACTGCAGAAAACAGGACTTGGCTTCCATGTGCATGGATCTTCAGGTGATATTTGGCATCTGCTTGGTTAAACTGAAGGTGAGTCTTGAAGGGAGGAGGTACCATGCAGAAAAATGTTACTGTGGGGCCCAGCAATGTCCCTTCCTGATTCCTTCCCATCAGACAAAGCAGCACCAGCACAGCAACCAATAGTGCACCCACTGTGGCTGCTCTACAGCAGCAATCTGGAGGTAAAGATGAGACAACTAGCCTTTAATTATAGCCCAAAGAAGAAGAAACTCCATTGATTCTAATGGAGTTCAACATGGGGCTGAATTTCACCCATTGTTCACCATGCTTGAGATACAAACAGGCTTTTCTTGAACATCCATAATTTCTTAAACCACTGAATTGTAAATATGTTTATTGTGGACAACAGTAAGAAAACAAGTCACCATTTATAATCTAATTTCCTCCTATCCCATTTGCTGTAACAACCTTAGGTATTCATGGGCTGGGACATGTACAGTGAAAGCTTACATCTTTGTTCTCCCAAGGCAGCAGGGCCATACCACAGCTGGTAAGACTTGTGCTATGTTGTGCCAGTAATTTTGCCTCCCAGGAAAAGACTCTCCCTCTGTCCACCAGCAACAGAAAGGATCAAGTATAACAATTATTTGTCATTTACTATTTTGTTGTAAAATGTTTCAAACAAGAAGCTCCTCTACTGTATTAGAAGGGGGTAGAGAGAAATGCTGTGTATACTTTAACAGAGGGGCTATATACATGTGGTCATGATAGAGATATTTGAAAGTAAAAATGCACTCAGGACTGAAAGAAGAAAAAATATAATTGGGGAAGAGATAAAGTCTGAATAGAGACATGAAAAACAAGTTACTTTGGTTGATGGAAGCACATGAAGATTGTCAAAAGATCAAATTTAGTCATATAAATTTTGTCCTTGTGGACAAGAAAAGGGCACCTACTTTGCACACAGCTTTTTAGCTTTGGATTTATTAGTTTATTTTGTAATTGCATTTTTAACCTACTTAGGGAATATCAAATACGAAATTTCAAGCAAGCCACTCAATTCTTTCTGAAAGGCAGAAGGTGATACTTTAACCTTGTCTTTATCCATGTTCTGCTGAGTGTGTAGCTCTAATTAGATTCACAGCTCATATTAATACTGTCGAACCAACTGTTCAAGAGTCACATCAATATTTCTCAAACTTTCCAAATGAAAACTATTCATAATTCAGTGTTCATCGATTTTTTAAGGCTGATGACATTTGAGTTGCTGAGCAAGTAAATGGGGTTCATTTCCTTAATCCTTGCACGTAAGTAAAATCTGGTTTCTGTTGCTCCTCCCCAGAATTCAGAGATAAGCAATGAAACTTAGAGTGACCTATTTGCTACTGCAGTCCAGGGAGACAGAGAAATAACATGTGTCCTTTCTTAAAGGAATTCTTCTACATGCATGTCCGCAAAAGCCTCAACTTGCATATATTGCACTGGGAAAAGATAGTGGGTGAGCAGAGAAAGTCTCTGGAGGTGTTATGTTTGTTGGCTGAATTTACATCCCCTTGCTGCACACTGGCTACAGCCAAGAAATGCAGAGGCACAGCTGTGGAGCAGTCTGACCTCCCTTTGCTTCCCAGGGCATTCCATTCCCATGAGCCAACCCCATGTGAGGGATCTGCAGCAGAAGGGACTCTCCTCAATCTCAGTCCCCCTGTGCTCCAAGCAGAGGGACATCAGCTAGGTTTGGACCTGTTACATGGCTCATACCACCTTGCAGATTTTGGAGCTACTGTCCAATAATGGTGGACTTCAATTTGATACTGTGGATGGATGTAAGGAAAAAGGGGTTAAAAGAAAAAGGCCAAAAGCACTTGCAAACAAAAAGTATGATTCTTCTGGTTATAAGAGTCTTTCATTTTGGTGGGTTCATGGGAACGACTCCATAAATCACTATTAGGGAAGAGAAGATGACATTTCTATGTCAGGGAACCTCCTTTCAGTTCCCTAAAGCACTTCTTGGAACTCAAATCTGATTTTCAGGCACGGAGATTCTTGCCTAATACTGTCTAAATTTAATCTGAGTGGATGGCAACCTGCATCCTTGAAGATCATACGCTTGTTTAGATTCCTAATGTAGTTCTCCGAAGTTGTCATTCTTCGTGAGCAACATGAAAGAGCTCCACTGAGCCTCATCCTAACAAATTGCAATTGTGCTCAGCATGTCAAGACTGGTTATCCTGAGCTTGGTCCGCTCTGGGACCAGCTGCTTCTCCTTGGCCACTGGAAAGACTGTCCTCAGCAGAAAAGTGCCAGGCAAAGCAGAATAAATACACTCCAGCCCTGAAAGACTCTTTTCTTTAAGGGTAGACCAGCTAGGGAAAAACAGACCCTTCTACTTCTTGCTGTGGTTGCCTTTGAGGAGGGAAATAATTCCCCAGCACTCTTACTCTCTCAGGAAATAATATCCTAGCACTCTTAATCTCTCACCAGGTCTTAAATTCTTTAAACGTTTAAATGTGCTACTATCTTCCTAATGACTCAAATTATGCCAGGAGCACTGTGCTACAGGCAGTAGGTATAAAAGGCAGCCACCTGCCTACAATAACACAATTTTAGATTACACTGAGAAATAAGTGCTGGGAAACATGACTGACATGCAGAAGCAGAGGGAGGCTTGGATGGTTTGCGTGGTCTGGCTGTGTATACAATTTTAGGTATGTTTTTAAGTGTCTAAACAAATACTCAGTTGAAGAAGAAGGGTGAGAAATCCAATTTTACTGTGTAAAAATGCAGTTGGATATTGTGTCTAGAGAAGCAAGTGATTTCTGATGTAAGCATTCATGCACAATTTTGAGTAATGACTGGTTTTCATGTTATGTAAATCGGATTTTCTAGATATTACTCTCTTGATAAGACATGGTTAAATTTAGTGTCAAAACTGAAAAGTATTCTCAAAGCTGTTTACATGGTGATGTATTATGCTCATGAAGACATGATTTCTACTGTTCTGTTGGTTGCTTTCAATGCTCTGGCTACAGAGAAAATGAATATTTCTGCATTGCTAAAATGTTTTATAATTCATATTCGAGGGAGTAGCAAGCAAATAAAAAAAAAAGGATGTGCTAGACTCACACTAATAAACAAAAATACAATTTTTATCTCTTGAATTTTGTCCTGCAGTATTTACAAATTGTTCAAAATGAGAGAACATGAGCTCTGTGCCAGGCTTCTGCTTCCTGATGAGAAGGTCTTGGTGGTTAGGACAAATAAACCCAGGGGAAACTGGGAAATCTCCATTCAGATGCTTGTCAGATCACTTAAGCAGACACATACATAAAAGCAGTAATCTAATTTTACCAAACTATGGCACATAACTTACAAGTTTTACATATGTTTAAGAGGTGAGAAAATACTTAACATACCCAAACTGGTGATGCTGCAAAATCAGAAGGTTGGGAGGAAAGAGCTGAGATACCTACATTTCTGCAAAAATAACTGGCTTTCAAAGCATGTATTATGGTATAGAGCATAAAAAGGTTTAAAGTACAAAAATAGCACAAAATATGGAACCCAAAAGGCAAAACTGAGACCAACAACAAGCGATTTAGGAAGTGAACTGAATTATTTAATCAATGAAAAAGTAATCAATGAAAAATCTCCCTCTGCACAAAATGGCAGAATTACAGAGGCTAAAAAAGCCCTCTGGGTTAGAGGTAAGATGGGTTATATTCTTGCTTTTACTCTAGTCATGGCAGTCATGACAGTCTTCAGTATACCTGGTGTGTCTTCCTGCAAACAAGAGCAGGGCTGTTCATGTCAGTCTGACAGCTCAGCATAAGGAGTTAGAATGACATCTAGCTTTAAAAGTCCCACCTGGAGCTCCATGAAGTTCCATCTGAACATGTGGAACAACTTCATTATCGTGTGGGTGATGAAGCACCAATGAGCAAGGAGATTGAACCAGATGACTTCCAGTGGTCCCTCTCAACCTTACCTATTCTTTGATTCTGTGAGAGCCAACGAGAATTAGAATGTGGTTTTGGAGATATTCGTCTGGAAAAGTGAAACTTCTACTCTGTTGAATACAGCATATGTTTACATGGTCAAAATATTCTTCAAAAGGAAGTCTTCTGAACAACCAACAACCTCTGTAAAGGAGACAAACATCCATCCAGCCAGGAGCATTTGCATCCAGCCATTCCTCCTGATGCTGAGTCTCAGAAATCCCTCTCAGCAGTGTGAGAGCATGGCATTAGCTCTGTGCACCTGGGGAAGCTTATGCTCAGAGTCCTGCATACAGGGAAGTGCTTTTCTCCTGCAAATTTTGAATTGCCAAAGTATTTCAACAAATAAAATGTTCCCTTAGTATCAAATCAAAGTCAAATAAGTTGATGCTTTTCTTCTCGAGTACCAAAAATGAAGCTCAGGGTGCTTCAGGGCTCTACGCTTATACACATTATTACAGTGTATTCCCTTCAGCCTCATTGTTGGTTTGAATTATTCATGAAAATATACCTTCTACATCTGCAGATGTGGAAGATGACACATTTTCAAATGAAAGGTCTACTTTGTAATGCAAAAACACTGTTTATGGCAGAGAGAATGAATAAGCAGTCAGGGTATGGGTTGGCACAGGTAACAGAATCTGATCCAGTGTCTGCAACTGCCCCGACAGAGAGATTTTGCATATCAGGACAAAAGACCAGGGAAGAGCAATAAATAACAGGAGAGATTTAGTGCAGCCAATCCAAACTTTCTGGCTTAGCACTCAGAATAAATCATGTCATTATTATACACAAACAGTGAAGTATGAAGCAGTAGGGTAGGTATTGATCTGTGCTTGTAGAGTTTTTCTGTAGCTTCTTAATCAGGCTGCATTTAAGATCAAGACTATACTATAAAGCACAGATGACATAAAGCAAGCTGTGAACCAGAGCTGTGGTCTCCTTCCTACTCCCACAGTTGTCCCTGTCCAGTTCTTAACATATCACCCAAAGAAGCCACAGCTGTCCAGATGCTGAGCTGTGGGGACCCTCACTTTATGTCCCCAGTGGTCTGAGGACCATTTGGACACCAGGTCTCTGCCTTTGGAGGTGTTTGGCCACCAGTCTGCTTTCCAATGCATCATCATTCCTGTTGTGCCCAATTAAAGATATGGTTAGGGTCAGACCTAACATTTTGAACTTTTCCAGGGACTCTGTGGACAGCATGTACTTGGAGTCCACAAACACTTGGAGTACCTGTTCTTGGAGTACCTATTCCATTCCCAGCTCCCTGCCATGCTCTGGTGTGCCTGACAGTTTGTAATCAGATCTAGGTAAAGGATCCTAATTTGGGGAAAGGGAATAAGAAGCAGGAGTTGGAGTTCTCTTGGGAGGGAAGGTTGCTCACCTGCTGGATTTAGCCCCTGAAATTAGAAAGGAGTGTTTAACCTCAGACATTGGCTGTGAGGCATTCCAGGCTGATGTGAATTCATCTGAAAACTGAATTTTTTTGTAATTCAGTTTTACATGTGTATACAAGTCCATATAAGACTAATTAAAAGCTCTGCCAAGAGTAAGTTTATGAATAAAGTTGTACATGGGCAAATGTAGCTTGGGGTTATGTTTAGAGGTCTGAGCCCTTCAGGCAGCTGCCCAGATGACGTTCAACCTGAAAAACAATAGAAAACCAAGTGCTGTGCGTGCAGAAGTGAGCATGTGACAGCTGAAGAAGACACAAAGACACACTGAAGGAAAAGGATTTGTAATCACAGGAGACTGAAGGAATGCCCCAGGCATTGTTCAGCTCTGTTATAGCTGAACATGAGCCTGAGGACATTACTTTGGCATGAAGGTCCTGGCAGAGAGAGGGGCATCATACAACCCCATGGACACAGCTCACCTCCCTTAGTCACATTCTCTCCACACTTTGGCCTCCTGCCTCTGCCTTTCCTTTACTATGTCTTAAGCAATTTGAGGCAGAAGATGCATAAATTACCATTACCTGGACACATCTTTCAGATGGTAGCAGTTTGAAAATATTCTTCATTCACTCTCTAATGCCTCCTATATCTTATTAAACACAGTTAAGGTTGTTGCTCTCTCACCCAGGAACATGCCAGTGTATGGATAGCAAACTGTACCTAACACGTTATGAAATCCATAGCCCTGCAGGGGAAGGACCACTGCCTTCATAAAATATTCATTTATCTGGCTCTGAAATCATGCCCTCCCCTGGCCTTCCCAGATCTGCCCTGCAGAGTCCCTTTTTGTTTGGTCTATCCTTTGCCCAAGCACTCCCTGCTCTTCCTGAATCCTTCAGTCTCTCTGTCTCTCCTCCTCCCTCACATATGTTCACACTGAAAAAAACAAAGTGGAAAGAAGCAGTGCAAAGGCCCTACAGATGATTTATGTCAGGCTGAGTGCATCAGAAGAATTCACTGGAGCAAAAAGGATCCGGATCAGGAAGAGGTCAACCCCCTATTTCAAGCGTTGTCACTGATCTGGGGACACATTATGGCTGGTGACATCAGTGAAGTGAATTCATGCACGTACCATTTTATGCAGCATAACCAGAGGCAGCAAGACCCCCAATTCCACCTAAGCTGCAGTGGATTTAGGCACCTAACTCTCTTAAATCTTTCTGTAAACCCCAGTGCAAATGTCTTTGCTGCAAAGTAAGACAAATCTCTCCTGCCAATAGAGCACACCTGTACTGGTTCTTAGTCTGTGCCAATACAGTGCAACAGAACATCTCTAATTAACAGCAAACCCTCCTCAGACCCTGGCTATGCCTGTTTCTGTCTATGTGGCAGAAAGGAAGGCTAAGTAAAAGCTTATCTTGAATTGTGCCCCTTAACTGCAAGAGAAAATGAAGAGAGAATTTTTTCATCACTAGCATTTAGAAACCCACTAAAATTAATTACACAGAACTGAGGGTGTGCTAAGTCAAACACAGTAAAGCATTTGTCCTGCTTGATGCATCATCCGTGTCTTTCTTTCATCAATATGACACAGAAGCAATATTACCTTATACTTCTGGAATAAGTTTTAGTACCCAAAGCAATTTTATAAGAATTAGTCTCACAGCTGCTCTGGATCTAGGGCAATGATCAAGCAGGGAACTAGTGACAGGACCTAGTAAAAAACTCCTTTTCCCTCTGGAAGAAGGACTGCCCTGGAACATCACTATTTGCCTTTCCCCACGCGTCAGAAATCAGGGGTTTGCATGTTGTTTTTAGCTCCTACCTATTATTAAACCACCCTTGAAAAATACAGATTGCTCCATGGTTGCTTGAAGTCACAGGTTTATTTTGTTCTTTCCACCACAAGACACGATGATCATTTAGAAGACTTGGAAGACAATCTTGATAGAACAAAGGAAGAAAAGCAAATATTTCTCTCAATGACCTCAAAGCCACCATCTAGTGAACTGTGAGCCCTGAAGCAGATGAGTGAGTGCAGCAGTGGTGTGTGGTCGAAGGCCAAGGGCCCTTCGAGGTGTCTTGATCATCCTGAGCTACAGCAGTCACCATTAGCAACCACTGCAGTGTAGGCTGCATGTCACCAGAGACAGGGGCAAACAGGGGGATGCTGATTTACTAGCTACAGACAGTGGAATAAATGAATCAGAGTGTGCTGTCTTCCAACTTCTTTTAATATAGGCACTGCGATTCATACTTCATAACTTTTAGAAAATAGGAATGCTGATGCTTTTCACACACTGGAAAAGAGGATTTTCTATCCCTCATGGCTTGAACCACAGCTGACTTCTAACCCACCTCCCTGAATTCGTCCTGTCCATCTGGGAGCAAATCCTGCATTTTGCAGAGCCAACGTGGCAAGGGGTTAGACAGAACCAGCAGGAGCTTCCAGTCACTAACATAAATCAGACTCCAGGAGAAGGGCTGCTGATTTAGCTCAACCTCTCTTCTCTGGCTTTACCTTCTTTAATAAATGGTGCATTCACATCTCTGACAGCAAGCCTTGGTATCAGTGAAGCAATGAGCTTCTTTATATACAGCAGCAAGTAATAGCTCTTGTCAAAAAGGGTGATTTAATTACAGAGTCTGGAAAATATTTCTTCTAGGGATTCTTGTCCCTCTTCCCAGTTTTAGGACAGTCTGGTAAATATTCAGATTTATGGATGCTTATATTGACTAACAAAAACTGTTAGCTTCTGCATATACCCATTTTTAATTTTTCTTTTATTCTAAGAGACTAATAATGATGCCAGAGATTATTCCCCTAAAAGGAATATTGCTCTAAAAGACTAAACTATATTATTTTATTTAATTTAAAAATATTCCTCCTGGACAACTCTAACATAAAAAATTTTACATTTTGCTCAACCTCAGATAGACCAGACATATCTAATGTATACATTTATTTTTCTTTATCAGTAGAGAACACTGTTTAACCTTGAGAAGAAACTGAAATATTGATTGTTTTTTAATCCAAAGGCTTTACTAAATGTTTACTAATTAAGGTGATCAATTTGACACATTTGGAAATAAACCCTGGACAAGATCCAGTAGTAGCCCTAGACTGTCTTTTCTAGTTACAATTTTTTCATCGTAGTACAAGATTAATTTGAACTGTGAATCTGCCTTAGCTTATTCTACTACTTATTTAAGACTTTCTTTATTTTCCTATTCTTCTGAGACTCAAGGCATTCTGGTTTTAATTTGTTCCTGCTTTTAGTTTATATGAATATGAGCAGAACTGGTGGTGGTAGCAGATTTTGTGCTCTGCCCCATCACCTGGAGGAGGAGAGGTTTAGCACTTTAGATGGCTTGAACGTACCACTTGACTGTCATTACTGCAATGTTACCACATCTTCAAAATTATGTTCTGTGTAGAGGAAATTACCTGCATAAAATAGATTCTTAGGTAAGTGTTAAAGCCTGTATTTTGCTGCTTCAAAAAATATCCAGCTGTTACTCCACTCCCTCCTTCCCTTCTGTTTCCCTCCCCACCCTTCCTTCCTCTCTGTTCCTCTCCTGTCTCCTCCTGCTTTTCTTTCTAAAACTGAGCTGTACCTGTTGTTAAAACCTTTTCTTTCATGTTTACTTAAGGGGAAATTTTTTCTTCAATCAAGAAAGCGAGTTGTGTGGAGGGTGGAGGGAACCCTATCACACAAAATTTAAGTTGCTTTTGTTGCCTGCTGTGTTTCAGCTGGGTAAGGAGAAATGACATTTTCAGTGTAGATTTACTGCACATTCTCTAAGTAGAGCAAACATCAGTGCTTATGTTCTTCCAGGCTGAAAAAGAATTTAAAGCCCCTTAAACAAATTTGGGTTTTTTCTTCCCTGAGTCATTGAAGACAATGGGATTTTATTGCATGAAAATCACTTACTTGGTTCAAAATATCTAGTGACATGGCAGCCCAGATTATCTGAAGAAGTTTTAATGTCAGACTATGCTGAAAAATAACTGCAAGGACCTACCCCTTTTTCTGGAAAAATGCCACTGATTTGGACATGGTCCTTGCCTGAATTATCTCTGCAGAGTGGGTGTTCTAGCTGTCAGGCAGGTATATTCCATCTGTGCAACTTTTGCAATAGTTCTTTCTGGCCTCACATTTTCCAAGCATGCCCTCAGAGCCTGGCATTTTGGTTATCTTGTCAGAGAAACAAGATGCGTACTTTTTTGCTTTTATCAGTGGAGACTTTTTTTAAAGCACGTTGCTACCAGCGAAACTGATGGCACAATTAGAAGAAGCATAAATGGAATGATTACAGGAACATAAGGAAAGAAATATTTTGTCTAAAGTAGTGAAACCTCCTTCTATGGCCTGTGCCAAAAGCCCCTTCTGGCAAGTTGATAGAAGCCTGGCATTAGAGAATGGTTGAGGTTGGAAGGGCCACTGGAAATCATCTGGGTCTAAGCCCCCTGATCATGCAGAAACAGCTAGATCAGTCCAGGAAATGTCCAGTTGTGTTTTGAATTTTTGCAAAGATTCTCTACAACCCCCATGGATAAATGGTGTCAGTGTTTGACCACCCTCACTGTAAAAAATTGTTTTCTTGTGTTCAAATGGTATTTCCTGTATAATTTGTTACCATTGCCTATTCCCCTGTCTTTGGGCACTACTAAGAGTCTGTCTCCCTTATCATCCTTCTCTCCCATCAGGTGCATCGGGTACACATTGATGAGACCTCCTTTCCTGAACTTTCTCTTCTTCAAAATGAACAGTTCCAGCTCTCACAGCCTCTCCTCACAGGAGAGGTGTTCCAGTGGCTCTCCACTGGACTCTCTCCAGTATCACCATGCCTCTCTTGCTCTGGGGAGCCCAGAACTGGATAAATCATTCCAGGAGAGGCTTCACCACCACTAAGCAAAGGAGAAGGATTACCTCTCTTCTAATGCAGTCCAGGGTAAGACTGGCTTTTTTTGCTGTGAGGGCATGCTGAATGTTCATGCCACTCACCAGGACCCCAGGGCTGTTAGAAAAGCAGCTTTCCAGCTGATCCACCCTCAGCACATATTGGAGCACGGAGATGTTGTTTCTCTCAACCTGCAGGACTTGGCATTTTTCCTTACTGAGGAAGCAACTTTTGCTTACAGTACCCCGGATGAAACCAGGACACACAAGGGAATACTTAATTTGTATTTCTAGAGTACTGCTCATGTGCTGTTGTCATCAGCAAAGTGACACTTTTCGTGGCAATAACCTGACTCATATGCTGGGCTGCAATAATTTTTGCCTCTCCCAAGCCTGTATTTGGCTCTGCATAGCTCCTCCTCATGATGAATGCAAGCAACCCATACCCCTGCATTGGTAACAGCTCCCTTGCTGAGAGGGTGGTAAATAGTATCACTCTACCCCCAAAAGGAGATTAAAAACAAAACAAGGAGATTAGAAACAGCTGTTGGGGGAGTGGTGTTGATGGGGTGGAAAGAGGACACTCCCAAGGCAAATATGACTTCTGCATCATGGTTCAAACCAAAATAAACCAAACTAATAATAGAGGGAACTAAAGGGATAGTCACTGGATATAAAATGTGACTCAGACCATACTGAGGGACAGAACAGGTGGTGCAGGATATTGGACAAAAGGCTGTTTATCCTGAGTTTAGCCCTGTGAGGGCTCTGATGGCCCCAGAAGAGCTTCTTCCCTGCATTTCTGGACAGCACTTCCACCACAACCTCAGACTGAGGAGTGGGCTAGGAGGGACTGTCTCCAGCCCCACATACATTTCTTTGCCCCTGGAAGCTGCTTACTCCAGATGACAGAATGGCCACCAAAACATGGGCATTATCAACCTCCTCCAGACTCTGCTTTTGACCTGCTACCCAGTCGTGCCAACATAACCCCTTATTCCTCCCCACCTCCCTGTGAGGCTTCAGCCCCACACCTGCCTGCTGCTGGCTCTCCTGTTTTCATGGAGCTGCTGCTGTGCCAGTACTCCTAGCCACAGGGCAGTGGCAGAGCCAGCTTAGGTGGAGAGGCCACACAAACACTGGGGACCTACACTCAGCCTGGTACAGCCACTGCAGTGCTCCATCAGCCAAGAAATCTGTGCTTTTGGCTTCAGGTGAGATGAGGAGAGAGGACTACTGGGATGAGTGACATCTAAGAAGAGCCTGTAACCAGGCTTGACTTGCAAAAAGGGCAGAGCACTGAACATTGGAAGCATGTCTCAAAAACAGGCTCAATATAACAATATAATCAACACCTATAAAAATGAAGGTGGAGCAGAAGAGAAACCATTATCAATGTGTCCTCTGGTGTGGCCAGTTTGTTGTGGACTTGAACTCAGCAGAGCCTCCATCTCCCAATTCCAGATAGCAATCAGTGACTGCCATGGGAGAGCTCACAGCCCCTGAGACTCAGAGCAGAAGGAATACAGACTCATCCCTTTGCTTTGTTTTAATGAAGAGACACCTCCATTAAGTGTGCATGTGAGTGTGCATTACAAGAGCATTTGTTCTCAGAAAAAATCACCGAGGTGCCATCATATTAGTCATTAGCTTCTGAATGAAAAAGTAGCATTATACAAAAGCTACTACAAGCATTGATTGATTCACTGCTGGGGAAAGCTTGTATTGTCCTGTGGAAAGGGAGAAACAGGAGCAAAAATACCATAACAGAGACAGTTGAAGTGGAATTGTTGACTGTGCAAAGCCAGGCAGGATTTCCACCAACCAGGCACCATCCCTTGACCAGGCCCTAAGAAAATGGGTGCAAATTGGATTGAAACAGGTGCTGCATTGCTTTGGGTTTTTCATGTCACTGGTTCCTCTCTGCCAGTAGGCTCAATGCACCCACCATACGAGCTATCACTGCTGGTGGGCTGACACTGGAAGGAAGCTGGCTGCACCATCAACCCTCTGAAGACAAACTAATACAGCCCCACTACTTCTAGTGTTAACTTCACAATATGATTTCATTAATTTCATTACAAGTGTGATGAATTCACTGGCTGGATAATTTGAACCCATTGATTTATAGATTCTGGCTTAATTATAACCTTATCATTCCATTGCTTCATTTTCAATTGTCCAGTAAGCCTGCAGTAAGTGAGCCCACAGTCAGTTCTCTGTGTTTTTTCTGTTTGTACATAATAAAAAAATGCAGATAAAATGTGTGCTAATAGCTATTTATAATCCCAAACACTATGAAGGAAATCATAACAGATGCTAGATGTGTTTGGTTTTTTTTCCTGCAAGAAACTTGCACAAGGTAGAAGACACCACCTCTCCCACACAGATAATGAGCCACACTGACCAAAGGATCAAATAATGAATTATTCACAACCCACCACAACTTCACACTTTATCAAAGTGGCACTAATTTCCCCAGCATAAGAGACAAAATAAAAGTGAAGGAAAATTAAGAAGAATCATCAAGAGAAAATATTCTTAACAAAAGTGAACAAATCAGTGCACTTTCAGGGAAGCACTACTAAAAAAAGGACAATAGTTTTTGAGACTTTTCAGGGATTTTCTTTGCTTCAGGTTTTGACAAAGGAGGAGAGGTTCTGGACACAAGAAAGGAGAAGGACACAAAGCAATGAATTGAAGCAAAATTATTTTAGATGTGCAGCTGTGTTGTAAGAAGCCCCCTGCACAGCACTGCATTCTCCCACATCAGGGAGATTTCCCTGACAATGCACAGAAGGCCATATCCTCTGACCTTGTGTCTCTGTGTCATTTATTGCTGGCTGCTTTTGTTTGCCACAGTGCCAGTGACAACTGCTTAAGCTTACTCTGCTGCTCTTTGTGCGGGTCTCTGTGCAGAGAGGCGGCTGGTGCCCTCCTCCAGCTGTCGTAGCAGAAATGAAATATTGCAAAGTGATTGCCTTGTATGCTGCACAAACTGGGGAAGTTCATGGCACTGCTTTGATCTTTTCATTATTCCACAGAGTCGCTGCCTGACTATTGAATCCCTGCTTGACAGCTTGGATTAATAGAAAGAGAGGCATTAATGCATTTAATGTATGTACACGATCAAAATGTTGGCTGTTGACAAGGTCAGAGAAAAATAATAAAATGCCATAATTAACAAAATATATTGGCCATTAAAATATGATGCCTCATTTTCTTGACAGAGACACTAACAAGAAAAAATGACCTTATTAAAAGTCTTCATGTCCCTCTAAATCAAAGGTACAGTTTTCACAGTGCCACTGGGCACAGGTTCTAACCAGCAAAACCTCTGGGAGATGTGATTCTGTGAAGCACTGGGAGGGAGTGTCACACTGAATTAGAGATAGGGAACATTGCTGAAAGGTCTGTACCAGCACTTGTCTTTGCTTTAAACCCACTCCAATCCACAGCCCTCTGAACTGAAGTACCACAGTGTGGCTAAAATGAGCCCTGCATTTGTGCTGCAGCAACAAACAATGGTAGGAACTCAATGGAGCTGAAACAAAACATCCATCAGCTAAAAGTAGCTGATACTAAGCAGCGTTGTCTAGTAGATCCCAGGGCAAAAGTTTTGGGTTTCCCCATCTTAATTTACAGCAGGCTGTTTCCAGTCTTAATCCTTTCCATTATTCATTCTTCCTAAGTGCAGAAGAGGGAATTCACTACCCATTTATAGCACTCTGAATTCTGGAGAAGGGTGATGCCATGCGATCTGTTACTCTTACTGACACTTGGGGCTTCTGGTATTTTGGCCTAAAATCTGAAGACCTATTACAGGGTATATCAACATCACAGCTACAAATAAATCTTTTAGGTCTGAAAAATATTTCTTCTCTGGCAGCAAAAAAACAAGCTGCTGTAACATTAGGAGGAGGTTGAACTAATTGGAAGTGCTTAATGCATGCTCAGCAACAGCTGGAATAACAGAAAGCTGTGCCTGACTAGGAGCAGCAGATGTTATAAATTTCATCTGGTCAGATCTGATGGCTGATAGGGAGGTCCTGCTCCACATCTGTGAAATATTCACCAGATTCCACATACAAACTTTCTGAAGCAGGCGTTACCATGGTCTTTAGAAATAGACGAGCACATTTGCTCCAGAAATGTTGACAAAGGAATGTGTAGCTCTTAGGCAGTCTTCAGATTAAGATGAAAAAGTAGTGATTGTGTAGAAAAATTTTATAAAAGCCAATGGAGAACACCAGCATAATTTTTAAAAAAGTGATATGTGCTCCAAACATCTCAATATGCAATTTTTACAGACAGAGATTAGGCAATATTAAAATAGAAACAAGTATGGGATTTTTATTACAGTAATTATGCCACTGCAGTTTCTGGCACTGGTGACATTAATTGCACTCTGTAAAAAATGTCTTCTGTATATTATATGCTCATAAAAAAAAAAGCGTTAGGTGGGCATAAACCTACTGATGCTATCAAAGCCACACAGATAACAAGAACAGGATTCAAAGAGCACTTGTATGTCAGTTAGGTGGATGACAGGTATCTGAGTATAACAGCAGCCTGTAAAAATCCTCCCAACGAGCCTCTCTGCCTCAGACATCAGGAGTGTGTCTGGTTTTCCTGCCATCACACTATGGGCAGAATGACTCACGGTCAAGTTCTGTACAGCCTCCTGCTGGTGAGGGGATTTAGACAGGGAATGGGAAGCCCAATTTCAGGTTCTCTTGTGAGCACTGACGTGCAGCTCCCCACACCCAAGGCTGGATGCTTGCCGCCTCCAAACCCCATCAGCACCCGGCTGCTGAACAGAAGGAATGACTGACCAACAGGAATGAGCCTGAAGATGGAAGGGGGAGAAGGGGAGTCTTGCCCCTGAGTCTACGTGCTACAGAGGGGAATGGGGATGCCTGGCTCAAAGGGCTTTTTACAGACCCCATGAGCAGGAAGGAAAGCTTTGTTCTGTGTTTGTCTCCATGGAATGATTAAATTACCTTCCACTCGTTTTTATTGACTGTGACCAATCTTACCCATCTGACATTCATCCAAAACAGCTTGGGGGCAGTTTGTGACAGATGTCCCCATAATGTGCCATACTCTAGGTTTCCAAGATGGTTTTGATGCTGCAGGAGGGGGAGGAGGTGAGCAAGGTGCAGTCAGAAGCAGAGAGCTGACATAAGCCAGGCCTCTGCAGACTGGTCTAAGTGACAACAGGAACTCTGCTCTTCCCTTTTTCTCCAGTTTGCTGCAATCCTATTAATTCATTCATGTCTTCTTTTATTTTAGTTTCTTAGTTTATTTCTGTGAGGACCATTGACTCTGCTTTTAGATCCAATGGCACAAGGCTGAATGTCAGCCTTGTGCTTTTTTCATGCAGGGGAACTGCAAGCAGAGCTTCTTTCAACCAAAATTATAATAACAAAGTTTTAGAAATTGTCAAGACAGGCCGTCTGCTTCAATTTTATTGGATGAGAGACATGTAGAATAAGGGAATGTCCCATGCACAAGCTGGTCAGAATTGGATTGGGGTTTGAACAAAGTACCTTTCGTGTTTTCCGGATATTCCTCTTCCATTCTCACTTTTCTAATCCTGCTGGCTCCATGTGAAAAAGGAAGCTTCATCTGCCAACAAGCACAAAACCAGTTTCTTTCAGCAAGAAAGTCATCTTATACAAAGTTAAAGTGCCTAGTGAATTTCAGCCTTAGTCACTCCCGGCATGAAAATAACAGGATGCACCTTGTGAACATTTCAGACGAACTTGGTCTGGATTCAGACAAGCTCGATTTGGTGCTGTCTACATCCCATCCCACCTTTATGGCTTCTAAAACCACTGCCTTTGCTTTGGCTCTCTGACTGGCCCTTGCCATTACTTCCTGGGTTGCCTGCCTCTTTTCTTCTTCACAATAGCAGCAAACCTGGCATACGGCTGACAAAAATCTCTTGGGCTTGCAGGAAGGCCAAGTAAATCACTGGTGTTAACACAAAAAAACACCAAACCAAACCAAATCAAAACAAAACCTTTCATATGTGTCTCATTATCTCATTATATGTGTGTGAAGCCTTCAGAGGCTGGAGTATGCTCAAAGCTAGTACGCTGCAGGCTCCATACCCATTTGTTACCCTGTCTTGTGCTTTAATATTTATCTGTCCTTCTCTTTCCAGGCTGAAAAAAGAGTGAAACATAACCAACCTGCTTAAATAAATATGCTGATATATAATACTGATAAGCAAGTCTCATACGCATGGCTTTATACTTCTTGTTGACTTTTCTTAATGTCTTTTTCCTATTTTTTTTCCCCGTGTGGCCATTTAATCAAGCTTCCCCCTCATTATCGAGAGTGATTTTTTTACATTGTAGAAGATGTATTTCTGCAATCACTTATACTTCATCCATTTCTTATCCTGACCCTTCACTCCTTTTTTTCCCAGTGCCTGTCTCCACTGGATCTGTTTGGTGGGCCTGTTTGGTCTCCTGCTTGTACTCTGCCTTTTAGCATGAGCTCAATTCTCTTTACGTCAAATGTACAATTTGCTGAACTTAGAGTGGATTCCAAACACTTGGAAAAAAATTAAAAGTACAAACTTTGCAGCTAGAGAACAAGTGAAAAAAGAGAAGAGAGAATGGCTTTGTGAGGTGCTCAACTGTCAAGTGCAGCTCTGTATAGGATCAGGCAAAATACCAAGGCAAATAAATAGAAGCACATGAGAGAATTGTCCACAGATACTGAAACAGCACATAGAGCCACCTACTTGTTAAAGAAACATACTGCATACCAGAAATGGCTGGCATGCTTGCACCTGCTAAATATTTTTTGGCACTGGTACTGCCTGCCTGCCAGCTTGAGGTCAGTTTGACAAATGTATTTATGGAGCCACATCTCTGCCTTTGACTCTGTGAATAATTTCTCATGCTCACATTGTAATTATAGTGAAGTGGCAGTTTTACAGTGAAGTTCATGATTTGCTGTCATAAAGTGAAAAGAGCAAAAAGCCTTCCTTAGGAGAATGGAAATTCAGCAGTGATCCTCTGCACCAATTAAATGAGTCAAACTCCTCTGAAACAGGTTGTTGCTTTAGTTGAAAATATCTATCACATCAACCTAAGGCATAGCAGAGGCTGTGTCTGTGCCAGCCCACAAGAAATTATTCCAGATCAATCCAAAAGAAATGTTTTGTCTGTCTGAATCCAGGTCTTCTATGAACTAGGAAGGAGGTGACAGCATCACATAGGGCTGGAGAGATACAAAACCTTAAGGATACAGCAGGGATCAGACCTGACATAGTCTGTAAACTTGTATGGATTATCCTCAGTTTCTGTTCCACTCAGTCACAGCTGATGTCACGTGAAGTTCTGGATGATAGACACTTCTTAAATTTGTCACTAGATCCCAAACCAGCAAAGTTTGTGAAAAAGCTAACGGGCAGTACAAGCAAGGATATAGAGTAAAGGCAAAATGCAGCCTGGGAGAGTCAGGCATAAGAGACCTACAGAAAACCCGCTCGTTCTTGGCAAAATGAGAATTCAAAATAAAATCTAGTGTGCTGTCTTTAGAAACAGATTCCTACATCAGCACAGGATTGCACAGAACAAGCAGTGTTTCTACATGTGAGTAGCAGGCAGGTTGCCTGGAGGCTCCTAGCCAGGTGTAGATGTACTGAGGAGGGAGGGAGTGAAAGTGGTTGGAGTCTCCCTCCTTGCATCAACATCACTGCCCATCCTGCACAGCCCCCCTGCACGGAGTAGCTGTAGCCATGCAATCACACAGCTCACCCTGTTTCTCTCTCCCTCCTTTCTTCCATTCACCGGCACAGCTGGATCTGTCCCCAGTGAGGAGAATTAGATTCCTCCCATCTGATACGGATGTTTAGTGTTGAACAACAAAATTATTTTGTTAGGCGAATAAAACACAGACAGATTCACTGATAACCAAAATCTCCCTGTTGCTGTCAGTGCACTTGAAAATGTCTGCACTGCAACGGGAAGATGCTCTTTATTTAGACTGAATCTGCAGCCTAAAAGGAAACAGTAAGCTTTTCAAATTAGAGCTGTTCTTTAAAAGCTTCTCTTTGGTAGTGTTAGAAAAAGACTTCTTCCATAAAAGGAAATTCCTAAATTAATTCTCCAGCTGGTAGTACTTCGCTGTCCTCATAAAGATGCTGCTTACACTGAGGAAAGAGAGAATTTAACAACCACTCCTCAGCCCCACCCCCAGAACTGCTTTTATTTTGCTTGAAGAGTTGATGAAATAATTCTGGGGAACTTGAGCCCCAAGATGGAGAGAGTCTGCACTGCCTGCCAAGTGCTCTGCCAAAAAAGTCTCAAAGGCCACCATTTGCACATGGACAGTATGAGCAGTGTTTGACCTCTCTAAGCTAAAATGCAGGCTTCAAGCTAGGCCAAATCACTCTTTTTGGCAACTAGAGAAATGTGGGAATGGAGAAAATGGGGGGAGAGAGATGTAAGTTCTGTCAAAGATTAGAGCAACCAGCAAGAAGAGTTGCCACTAATGAAAAATTGCTCCTTTCTGAAAATTGTTCCAGGTACTTGGTCATGTGTGTTCATTCACCATGAAGTGGGTGATATCACAGATTCCTAGAATATAACATCGAAAAGATCTTGTTATTAAGAATTGCCAGTGATTAAAGCTCCTTGGTCTCTTGAAGTACTCTGCAGCTCAAACATCTGTGCTCTATTTCCTCTACTGCAATCTCATCTTTTTGCTCCTTGTTCACCTAAGGCAGAATATGGGCAGGGCAGGAAATCAACCACTACCATCTTTATGATGATCTTTTACACATTTGAAAACTGCAGCCTATCTTTCCTTCAGATTTCCTCATCTGGGCTGTGCAGTGCCTGATCTTTCATTTTTTTTAAAATAGGTTATATTTTCTGGAGTATCTTTGTTACTTTCCTTTAGGCTCCTTCCACCCCTCTTTAAGTGAAGTGAACAGCTGTATTAGCAAGTTTACATTAAAAACTTCCCATTTAAGTGTCCTCACACTTGATGATGATTTGGTTTGGGGTTTTTTTCTCATCACTATGGCACTTACTTCAGTTTTTGATGCATTATCAACTCCCTCAAATGTTTTTCATCAGAATTTGTTCCTACATGTACATTTCCAACCTGCAACTGATTCTTCCTAAGCCTCTGTCCTCACTAAGCTCCACACTGGCTAGTTAAAACTAGTGCTCTCATTTGTCATAATCCCTTGAAATTTCACTTATCTGGCCAGTCCCTTCCAGGCTCTCAGCCCCTGACTAAATAAATATACAGTCTATTTCATCATCCCTAAGATGGATGGATGCTTGTCAAATCTCACACAATGTAGTCAATGTAGTCTTCAATTAGACAGTAAACCATTGGTGAGTACAATCTGACTTCACTTTTCTAAGGTATTCTGGTGTCCACCTTACCATAGATTCATCTCAACAGTATTTCAGTGGCCTGTGATGTGTCAAAGCCTTACTGACATGATTAAAATTTTCTGATGTTGCTTTTGATGGAGAGGACAAAAGGTGTTCTCTTGGAAGGATCTGAACACTCTGCAAAGGTAGCTAAATAATCCAAGTGCTAACAGAACAAGAGTATATATTGCCCTTTGAGAGTGCTCCAATTAGAGCTCTTAGCCCTGCTGCAGTGAAAAGGAAAACAAGGCTTGGAGCCATTGCATTTGAATTTATCCACCTAAAAATTAGACCATTTGACCCGGTCTGTGCAAGCCAAGTAGGCTTTCCCCCCTCTCAGCTGAGAGGCACAGACACTGTTTTTTGACCTAGATCTAAACTTAAGGTAAATCACCATCCAAAAGATCTAATTTCTTTGACTAGCCAAACTAGGTAGCGCATATGAGTTAAGCTAATTCCTTCATCTGTGTGGTTTGGTTCCTTCCCCCTGCAGAATTCTATTAATATGAAGTATTAATACTCTCACTGACCATCAGCTTGAAGTTCTTCGTAAGAGAGATTGTTTTCCACTATGTACTTGTGAAGTGGTTCTTGTCAGCTGAGGGTTTTGAATACCATTCTAAAATCAAGAATAAAGAAAAAATGTTGGGTTTTGTTCACCACAGTGTCTGGAAATTTATTGTGTTTGAGAAGAATCAGCCCATTTCTCTTTGCTAGGTCCATCCCTCAAGGCCCAGAGAAATGCTCAACAAAAGCAAGAATTGGACTAAAATTTCAAGGAATAGATGTTGTTGCATTCCCTTTAGGGAATGGCCTCTCCTCAAAAACCCCTCCCCCAGAAACTGTAACCTGGCCTGATTTACCTGCCCCTTGACTCTGACCTATGGCTTTCAGCCAGGTAATCTGACCCCAACCCCAAAAGGGATAAAAACCCTTCTTCCTCCATGTTTCTTCTCCTTGTTTCCTGGGATCCCTTCATTGAGAATAAAGCTTTGGAATACATCCTGAGGTAAGGGGCCTCTTTTGAATCTCTTCTCCCTATCTTTGAAGCTCCCCTCTCCCAATCCCCCTAAATCTGAGCTAGCAGCTTGTGGGGGAGTGGAAGGAAAGGGGAACCTTCAAGATGGGACATCTGTTTCTATTGGATGGAAAGACTCCCTCTAATGCACAGAGAACTTCTTTAAGCTCATCCATCAGGTCCATTTTAGGTCATAACCCAGCAGCCAGACTGACAGACACAAGGACAGTTACACCAAAAAAAAACCACACCACCTTTACTCAAGCAGGTGTACTGAAACTTCCTCTCCTACTTCTGCAGAAGCATTTAATTCCTGATTTCAGGTTGACCCACAAACAACGGAAGATGAAGGAAAGACACAAAAATTGTTCCTGAAAGCTTCATCAGAAAGAGATGAAAGGGATGTGAATCAGCTCCTACACAGCTGCAGTTTACAGTAGAGCTTCACAGCGTGACCCCGGGTCAATGGCAGTTCCCATAACACACTGCACTGAGGGCTCTAGTGGTTTAGGAGCTGACTCATGAGCCTTCCTGTCACCCCTGCTTCAGGGACATGACTCCCTGAAGAAAGACAGGGCAAGCAGCTATGGACATCAATCTTAACCTGCCGCCATGGTGTGTCAATGCCTCTGAATCATCGAGAAAGCCTCACTTGCCCTCCCCAAATGCTTCTGCACCAGCAGGTTGACTCTGCATATTTCCAGGGACAGAGCATTCTGCACCCTTCAGGAATCATCCATCCACAGTGCAGGTGGCCTCTCCCAGGAGACCCATACCAAGCTTTGGTGAGCATTTCTAGTGGGAGGGCTGGAGGGGCCAGAATGGTGTTGGCCTTGACAAGGAGGCTGAGGTTGGCCATTCTGTGGCCCTGGTGTAAAGCTGCCTGGACTCTGGCCTGAATTAGGGAAAATTCTCCAGGAGTTTATATATCCATGTTCACACTGCCCAGCATGTGCATGATGGCATGCAGGATAAATACCCATGTTCAAGACTTTATTCTTTATTAAACAAGCAATATTTTCCTGTCCTAGGTCACTGCTGCAGAGCCTACTCCTGCCAAATCCCTGGGCAGTGGTATGCCGTGAGTGGAAAACCACAGTACAGCATTCAATTAAAAAAAACATCATGCTTGTCCTCACTAGCTATGAACTCTTTTTGTAAATTGCCACAAAAATTTTATAAACTGCCATAAAGGTATCCTGGTGCCTGCAGTCCTCTTTTTTGTTCTCCATACATTTTCTGGTTTGCTGCTGCAGGTACTTATACCTGGGGGAAAGGGAAGTCTGAAAAGATCATCCTGAGCTACTGACCTCAGCCTGCCCTATTCACTACTCAAAAGGTCCCCAGTACATGTATGGGTTCAAAAACACATGGCAGTGCAAAAAAATGAGCTGAAAGGCCCAAACACCAGATTTGTCAGAAAGAGCAGGGGTGAGTAACACTCCAGCTCCTGTGAGACTCACCAAACAGTGTCTCCCTGTCCTGCCAGCTGAATAAGAAGCACTAATCAAAAAACATCTAGGAAAGTAGTGCCTTTAAAGGCAGTCACTCGTTATCTGAGCTCTGCAGCACACCACTGCTCCAGGCAGTGGGATGAGTGCCCAGCTATTTGCCACTTCCCAGTCTCAGACCTTTTATGTGAAAAACTGTTTGCACGAAGCCAGTGTTACTGAACCTTCTTCATACTGGGGTGATGGAGCAGAGGGGGAAAGGGAGGAAAGGTTAGCAAAGGTTTACTGAGACATCTAAGTTCAGGTTATGGAAAAAGGCTGCCCTGAATCCAAGAAGGGTCTAGGGTGAGAAAGCCAATTCTCATCTTAACCAAATTACATTTGGATCCTTACCTGGTCCTTTCTTCCATTTTTTTCCTATTTTTTTTTTCTTTTTTCATATTCTTTCTTTTTTTACCCCTGCTTTCTTCTTTTTTTAATCCTTCTTTTTTCTTCTTTTTCTTTTTTCTTTTTTTTCTTTTTTTTTTTTTTTTTTTTTTTTTTTTTTTAAATTTTTTTTTTTTTTCTCTCTTTTTTTCTCTTTCTTTTTTTAATGTCTCTAATCCCCTAGGAATTCATATATGATTAGTACAGTCATTATTGCTATGCAGAATAATAGATTTTTCACAGAGTGCCAGCAGGATTTGGCTATGATGAAGATCATATCTCTTCCAATGCTTAAGACAGGGATTTGGATGTAAGTGTACAGAACAACACAGGGTCATTTCTGCCTCTCTTGCTTCTCAGTTAGGATTGCAATTCAGAACAATTACAGGTATTAAGGCATGGAAGAAAGGGATGCTGTACAGCTCCAGAATAGCTTTACAGGACTTACATGCATGGGGAGCTAATATCCATATCCAGCTCAACTCAGCACTTAGCACAGGTCCAGTTACAGACCTTCTACATTATCATCTTACATTTGTAGCCTCTTGTGACATGAAATAATGAAGGAAAATCAGTCAAAAACTGAATAGTTACCATCCCCTTTGCATAAAACCGAGTGGGAAAATGTAAATCTATTCTCTCACATAGTATAACTTAGCTAAGATTACAAAGAAATGAAAAGCAATGTATCCAGTGTCTAGAGCAAGCCTTTTCAGGAGAACACCATTCATTAGTAATCCTTCCCCACGCACAAACTGCTCTTCTCCCTTACATGCTTTCTGTCTCCTGACACCTGTTAGTTTCAAGGTTAGGATAATGGAGTGTACATCCCCAAGGAACCAACAAAATGAGTACACGGTGTTTTACTTTCCAGAAAGAATGAGCTCAGCTCAGACAGATTGTTTACACAGGCAGACCTCCCAAAACACTCGTAGTCTGCATTAGGTTTACTCGTGGTCTACAGGTTTATCTGATCATACAAGTGATTTCATCTTACTGCAGTACAGCAGCTTTACAGGAGACATCTTTTGTAGATCCCTTCTGAGAGCATGCGCTGGTGCTCCACAAGTAACGCTGGTAATGATGTGGGTGATGGTCAGCAAGGCAGGCATTTGCATTCTGCCCCAGTTTTAAGGAACAGAGGCCTATTTTCAAGATGAGTCAACTCATTTTAAGCCAAGAACAGTTGGCAGCAGTGCTTACTAAAGCATGTATGTTGCCACATTGTATTCAGTCATTTTAGTTTTGCAATCTTAGAGCCAAACAACAGGATGTGAGTTAATGCACCTTTGATTAAACCTTGGGCTTGCTTTAGTTATTAATGAGCATCAAAGCCTATTGGCTACCCAAGAATGTGGTGACCTTGGAAGAAAGTTCATATAATTTTAAGAAAAAAGATTCCAGCAGCATTCAGTCCTTCTATTAAACTTCTAGAGAATTCATTAGTTATGTTGTGGCTAAAGACATCAGGGTGAAATTAGTAGACTATTCTATGTCCCTGACACAGCTTTCCACTTGCATTATAACTGAACACAGATGAAGAATTTAAGCTAATGACAATAATAAAATTTTATAGGTTTATTATGAGAGAATAAAACCATAATAGGATCTGGCGCTCTTCATCTCTGATATTCTCCTTGTAGCTTGGGCCCTGAACTGCCTCCCCACTAAATCTGGGACATTTCCTGGAAAAAGCAGCAAGGGAGGGATCAGGAGCTAAATTATTTTCACAATTTAGTTGCTAATAGAGAAAATGTGTCTGTTAAGAAATTATGGTCCACATAGTTTGCAATATCTCTTTTTCAAAGAAAGAAAAAAAAAAGGAAAAAGTAAATGAGTGATATCACAGGGAAAAGATCATTTATGCAGTTGCTTAAGCTTCTTCCAAGACTTCTGAACCTGAACACTACTGGAGGCAGTAAGAGGCTAGAAGGACCCTTGGTTAGTTGCCTCTTCTCATGGTAAGGCTGGCTCCACAGTGATCTCCCTCATGTCCTCATTGACAAACCACATTGCTGATCAAAATAGAGACTGTAGTGACTGTGGAAAGCCTTTCTCTGAATAGCAACAGGGCTTTTTCCAGGAAGGCACAATACTATTGCACACACAGACATAAACCTGTACTTTTCTACTCAGGAGGTTGTTCACTTTATAGTCTGCAAACCTGGCTGAAACGTTGCATAAAAATCACTGGAACTGAGGCTGATTAGCTTCGGCAGAAGAAAACTTCACTTCTGTAAAGAAGCTACAGACAGTGTTTTACACAGTCTGTATTGCTTTCATTTAATGAGCTAAATAAAGGTTTCTGGGTTTGACCTTGTCTTGCTTTTATGACTGTAGGAGAAACAGTTTTGCTTTCTTATCTTAAAATGACTTGAGTCATAGTCTTAGCCTTCCCTTGACACAACTTGCACCTGTGAGCTTGCCTAAGTATAGGCAGAGCAGCAAGAAATTTCTGTGATTCAGCTTTGGTTACTCCCTGCTAGAAGTTGGATGCTCAAGGCTGTACTTAACAGTAACAGGGAAGGAGAGAGTCTTCTGGCAGCTCTTTGATTTTTGGAGGATTCTTTTTTTCTTCTTTTTTTGGTTGTGTTTTTGTTTTGGTTCTGTTTATATTTCTTTCTCTATTCTCTCCTTGAACAGTGCAGGGAAATGTGCTAATAAGGCACCATTTTACCTTTTAGTCAGCCAAAGAGGAATGGGGGAATTGTCTCTTGCACAAGTGATCTTTACTCCAGGGGAATTCAAACACTGCCTGTGCAGCAGTCCAAGCTAATGCCAACCTGACAGCAATAGGTGAAATATAGAGGGCCCTCATCACCATGCATCACGTTAGTGCAGGAATGCCATTAAGCAGCCTGTGTGAGTTACATTGCATCGATAATGAAATCAGCCTCCTACATTTCCTCTGAGAATGAAGTAGCAATAAGCAGAAGCAGTCCCTCTCCTACTCCAAATTCACTGAAATTATGCAAAGGACTCATCTCTTTGAAATATGAAAGAAACTTCATGTCCTTCTCAGCAGGACAAACTCAATTAGACAGAAAAAATGGAACAGCTGCTTTTTCAAAGGGACAGATGACCTTATGGTGTAATTTTCACACTCGGTCAATCAAAGCTTGTGGCGTGATTCATTGACCATGAGACTGAAACTAGACAAGAGACATAGTTAAAAGGTCATTCTCTTCTATGGATACAAGAGGCTCAAGTGAAGTATTAAAGGGCACATGTCCCTCTTTCAAGAGATGTTGGCCACGCCTCCACCTGCAGTCAAACAAAAGAGAAGAATGCAAACACTGTGCAATGATGCCCAACAACCATGAACAGACTTTCATGTTTTATCTGCGTCCCTATGGTCAGTGGTGCAGATTTCTTAACCCTGAGCTTTTATAGGGAGATTGGACCTAGCCAATGAAGCCAATGAGTATTTGTGTGTTGCTTACAATGGGCAGGCCTGTGGTGAAGGAAAACAGCTGAAAAGGGATGACAGCTACAGATTATGAAAGCAGGTGTTGGGAGTTAGCTTCAACTGCTACCATTTTCCTCATTTATACCAATTTTTCCAGGCCTGGGGACCTATAAATACAATAATGGAATGAAAACCCCCATGGATGAATGTACAAATACAAGCTTGAAAGCTTTTTTAAGTATTTAATGATGCCTTTTGCTGGTTTGCTGCAGGCAGCAGGGCTGGAATAGGTAAGACCAGAACAGCCCTTTCCCCTGCAGCTTTGGTTTGGGCCCAGGAAGGGGTTCTCATCTCTCGTGAGCAGAAAGCACAAGGAGACAGCGGCTTTGGGGCCCATACCTCCAGAGGACAAGGTGACCCCACTCATACCTTCTCACAGAGTGTTGATGAACAGACACTGTTGAGAAAGCCCTTAGAAACCATGTAGGGGAGAGAGATTGCTGAGACAATGATTTGGAAAGCAGAAGGAAATGTCCACCGTGCACTGAGAACACGTAAAGTGAGAGATTACAGGGAGGGATGGAGCAGCATTTCACACAGGAACATAAGGCATCACTGCCAGCAGCGATCCTGTTGTGGGAGGTGGCCTATGCTGCACCCTGGCATTAGCACACAGTTAGGTGTTGGTCACATTTTTGATTATCCAATCCATGATAAAAAGCTGGCTGCCCTCTGCAATGCTGAGTAAACAGATGGCTAATTGAGCAGAGCTGCTCAGTTCTTGTATTCACCTTCAGGAAACATAGGGGCCAAAAGATCCTAATCCTTGGCTGTATTGTTGTCACTTACTTGCATCTTTCTCCAGCCTGTGTTGGGTCACTGCTCTCAATAGGATGTTGAGAAACCTCTCTCCACAGTTTCCATCCTGGGCCCTATGAGTCCCTTTCATAACTTCCAGTCAGGCATGCAGAACACTCCTCCTAATAACAAATCATCTGCTGGGCTGGAGAGAAGCTTTGACTGGAACCTTTTCTTTGTACAAATCCCGTGAGTTTGGGTGCACACATACACTTAATGATTTTATCAAATCCTACCGGTTTAAAACTCTAACACAGCTGTCCCTCAAAATACTCTTCAACTTCTTCCATTTTCACATTGTTTTCCAAAACAGAAGTTCATTCTGTATTAAAATGACATTTTATTAGCAAGCATATAGTTAAAAATACAGAAATGATAGCTCAACCCCCAAATTTACTGCAGTTCTTTTACAGCTTTTCGGATCTTTTTCCCAGCTGTACTGGTTTTCTGTGCAGCTCTTCCTGCCCTTGCCCTGAACAGCCTCTGGAAGTCCAGCACACAACACCTGCAACCAGGAAAGCACGCAGACTCAAACCTCCACAGTACTCAAACCCTTGTTTGATTCATCTGGAATTACCCTTGTTTGACTCTCCTGCAAGTCTGTTGACTTTGACTGAAAAGAGATTTACATAATTTCCTCATGGGAAATTTGAAGGCTGATAACACACCATGCTGAGAGTGTTATTTCCCTATTTTATTTCCACAGCAGAATCCAGATATGCTTCTGCATATTGCTGCACCTGATGTTTATTTCTATTCACTTTTGATTCAGGAAAACATCACATCATAAAAGACGTACCTAAAATTGCTACTTGGCTATGGTTAAAAAAGAAACATCGCCCAGATCCACATCTTCTTTTCTTATCTTTGTCAAAGATGAAGGAAATATTAATCAAAGCTATTTGACAAGAACTTCCCACTCTATACAGTGCCAGGAAAAGGAAATTGAGTGCATAGGCGGCTGGAGGCAGCAGCACAGCTATGACAGGCTGCAGTCTTAGTACAGGACTCATAACATTAACACTCCTCTCTGCTCCTGACTGACCTAACACTCTGCATTATACATGGTGCTCATTATAACCCAGATGAGTGACAGAAGCTGGGATCAGCAGACCCATGAGAGGACCAAGATGCAGGTAGATTAAATGATTTCTTGTTTGGTGGAGCCATATAATTGAGCAGCCATGAACCCAATGAATCTGGAGGACGATATCCAGTCATGTTTTATGTGGCCTTTGGTAATGAAAATTAAGTTTCTCTGTTTCAAAGTCCTTTTGAAATACCTCGATTTAAATATCAGCAGGGAGTAGAAAGCACTTCTGTAGGTGCACAAAGACGCAGAAAGGAGTTTACCATTAAGAATTCTGAAACCCTTATTTTTCCCACTGGGACATGAGGAACAGAAAACTTTAACTCAGAGCCAGGGTGTAAAGATACCTTGTGCAAGAATGAAGAGGACCCAGCGCTGCATGAGGAGCTGTGAGAGTTTAAAACCCCAAAGGTTTGGGCCACGCTGTGATAGAGTAAACTAATTTTCTACACCTCCATCATCTTTAAATCTGTCATCACCGGCCTCTAAACATTTCAGTTTTCCTCCTATGACCAACATTGTCTGATATTTGACATTTTGCACCAGGAATCTGTTTTTTTTCTCATGCCTTAAGGAAATTAACTGGTAGGAGTTCAGCATATATTTTCAGGGGGAGAAAGGTTACCAAATTCATGAAGCACTGTTTTACGCTGCTGCTGTGGGAGGTGAGTCCTAGCAACAAAAAGCACAGCAATTTTATAACACAGTGGTCATCATTAAGAGCCACAGAACATGCACAACTGTACCTTTTCCTACCCTTTTCCACAAAAAGCTCAGTGGATTTTTGTCACGCCAGAATGATGGTTCATTTTTTTTCCAATGCAGCCTACTTACAGTGGAACCTAAGATATGTAAAATGCTGTACTAGCAATTTCAATATTTTCTTAATTGATACATTCCCTTAGAGTCATTCTGCACCACTGGAGCAGATCAAAGAAGATTGGCTTTCATTCTTGATCCTGCAGCAGAGCCAAAAGCGTCCTAACTCCAAGCAGCACAAGAAGATTTCTTAAATGCCATCATTTGAATTTTCCTGAGTGATCAGCTATCAGCACACACTGTTCCCTTTGCTCTCTCTTTTTCCTCTTCCCTCATGGGCCATTGCTTTGTCCTTTCACTTCATCTGCTCTATTCCACCTGTTAATAGTCGTCTTTCTAATTTTTTGTGTTTATTTTTTCCCACTGCGCTGTTGCTTCATTTTCTCCTGCATGAAAAGTCCTTTTATTTCTATTTGCTGTTCTTGTCCTGGGTCTATTTTTTTGGTTTTTCTTTTTACTTCTCCCTCTTTTCAGCATACCTCTCCCTTTTTTACACTGCTGCTCTTCCAGTATTTATTGTCAATCCCTGTTTTTCTTTCCCACTGAGCATGGAAAAGGAGGATTATCATGATGACTCTGTAGCCTTGCACAAACACCTGAAGGCCTGGTGAAAACCAGGATTTATGTCACAGGCTTGCAAACACAATGGCCCACAGTTCCTGCCCAGGGCATTTGCATTCCTTTTCCCTAGGGAAGGATTTCAAAGACTAGAAGGGAATTTGCCTCACACCAAATGGTCTCTTGAAAATCTCAGGCTAAATACACAAAGGGCTGGATGGGTGATCTGACTTGCTCAGAGACATGGACTGAGGTTGTGGAACAAGGGATGGGAATTACTTGCTCATCTGACCATCTGGTACATTAATGATGTGATAGGAAAGAGACAGTATCTGCATCAGATTTTTCCCTCCCTATGAAAAAAAACCCAAAACCCAAGAAACTGAAGCAGCATTTGCAATTATCTTCACAATATGTGCAAAAGTCTGGAGTTTTAAACAAGAAAAAAGCCTACTTTTTCTCCATCTCTCTTCAGCTGGTACTTTAATTTTGGGTGATCCTGAAATACCTGCCTTGCAGGGGCAGGCAACACCAGTGTGATTCTTGTGCAAGTCTCCAGACACTTGGGTCCTTAGTTCTGGATTTATCTTGCAAGTGCTAGACGTGACCAAAAGACGCTGTGGTCAATTAACAGCTGTTCCTGACAACTCTCCAAGAGTCTGCAAAAAAATTATGTCAGTTCAGATGGGGGCAAAAGCCACACAGAAAGTAGCCCCTGAGTAGCCCCTGAGTAGCTCTGTCAGGTTTTTTGCAGCACAGAAATCTGAGCAGTGATTTGCATTTCTCTTCTAGTGCATTTTTGTTAATGAACCATTTTAGTGAGATTCCCTAAAAATAAAATGCTGTGGACTGACTGCATCCAACTACAAGGCTGTGATGCTTGATCTCTCTGAGTGTCATTTCAGCACAGTGGGGCTGCCTTTGAACTCCCCTCTGGCTTTCCTTTCTACTAACACAAACAGTAAGGGAGCAGACCTGCATGGCTGAATCATACTTGTGTGTTTTCCAGGCAGCTCCTAAATCCCAGAGCCTG
Organism: Certhia americana; assembly: GCA_018697195.1. Classification (NCBI taxonomy): domain Eukaryota; kingdom Metazoa; phylum Chordata; class Aves; order Passeriformes; family Certhiidae; genus Certhia; species Certhia americana. The sequence goes on from CM031879.1 coordinate 35,326,304, forward strand.
TTCAGAAGAGAAATGTCAGGCACAGCAGGACTCAGTCTGGCATGTGGGTGGATTTACTCAGGCATGGAAATGAAATCTGGGCCCAGGAAGCAGTACTTGATGGCAACAGGATGGAGCTCAGCCTGCAGCTGGAGCTGCAGTTTAATCAGCTGGGGTGGTACAGCATTGATGGAAAGGCATGGTACTCTTCACCCTGACTTTTTTTTTTTTTTTTTGGCAACTGCTGCACTGGGTATTCTGATGGCCTGACTTCAAGGCTTCTGAAATTAAAGGGGGAGAAAGTAACAACTGAATTCACATCTGAAATATTTTAAGGGTGCAAAATGAATGAATTTCTCATAATTTCTTTTTACTTCCATCAAAGTAGGAAAAAATTGTATTTGTATATTTGAATTTTGAAAGGTATATAGGCACTCTGGTCCTTGATATTTTGCTATTTATTTTTAATTATGAAAGCAAATGAGGAAAGGAAAGCATCTGTCAAGCATGCAAGCACCTTTTGATCGTGAGCCATACACCTGCTAGAAAAAGACAAATGCTTTCTCCCCACTCTCAAGCCCAGAAGGGAAATTCACTCAGGAGCAGGATAAATCTGAACAGCCCATAATGTGCTCCTATCCTCACACCTCTCTCTCTGCCCAGAGAGAGGAAAAGGCAATATGTGGGCTTAAGAATTTAGCAAGAGATTGCGATTACATGAGCACTGTTTCCCTCAGATAGATAAATGAAGAGAAGGGAACAAAAGCCTGCATAGCCAAGGAGAAGAACTCAGGAACACCAGTACCAGCCCAGCTCTCCAACCAGAGCAGCAATCACAAATTTTGCAAATGGTTCTCCAGGAACCTCACAAACAAATGTGATGTGCACTTCTAAAAACAAGAGTGTCAAAAATGCAATGGTTTGTATAAGGCCTAGCAGTGCTTCTTCCTTGTTTGATAGGACATCTCTCTGCATCATTTCATGTTAAATGTCATTTTTGTCATGACAAAAGTCTTCTGAATTGATGCTGTCCATTTTTTATGCTCCTCCTGATGGACCAAGACTGGCTATGGGTCTTAGATGCAAGTGTTTCAATAAAAAAGATTGCCATTGACATCAGAGATTACAAAGGGATAAAAAATTTCTTGATTAAGTTTTCATCTTTAGGCAGGTGCTATGTAGGCAAACACTGGCAAAGCACTGTAAGGTAAACAACAGCAGTATGAATCAGCAGCAGCAATTTTGTAGACTACAGCCTAGATAAAATTGTTCCTAGACTATTACCTACACCCACCTGAATGAATTACTGTGCAGACCATTGATAATATCTTGGAACACATCGAAAGCAATGTTGACTTTATGACATTAACTGGTGAACACTGCAAGAGGAAAAAAAGTATTGTGAGTCAAAAAAGTAAAGGTCATTTGGTAGTCTACCTCCTTTCCCTTTCATGTTATCTGTGGTCTTCCCAAAATACTTTGTGCTATAATTTGGTCTGGAAGAGTTCCTTTCTTCTCAGGTCTCTCACAGCACCATTATAAACAAGGGAGTCATTGCCAGCTTCCTGCAGCTCCCCTGGGCTGTGTTACCAGGTCCATGCCTTCAGTGTCTGACCCAGCTGTCCACAAGAACCTTGATGTACAAGGGTGAGCAGTGCTGTGTCAGCTCTTTGGATTTCAGCAGTATCCATTCTGCATGTGATTCAGAACCACAGTCTACCCACATATCTCTCTCTATATAACCACGCAATCCTGTTTTTGTTATCCCTGCTGATCCTCCCACCTTCCTTCCTATTGCTTGTGTCGTTAGCTTGTTGCACTTAGCCACAAGTAGGCAATAAATTCCTCAGAACCTCTTATGCTTCAGTATCTTCTTGCCTAATTGGAACTACCAGAACAGAAGTAGTCACTACAAAACAAACACAGACCTCAACAGCTAGGACAAATAAGATGCATACTTGTAATTTCAGCCCCTAAGGTCTGTTTGACCTAGAAACCCATATTCACTTCAAGCAATTCCTCTTGTGCTTTCTGCTTTAGGTCAGAGTTGAAGCTGGAGCAAACTGCGAGGAAACTCAATAAATAAACACAACTATTTAATGATCTGAAAGTCTGGAATGTTTACAGTTTCCTGGTCAGTTGACAGCTGGATAAAATGCAAGAATCAAAAAAAATGAACAATTGGAAAAAAATCTCTATCAGTAGGATGTCCTGAAAGGAGAGCAATTAATGTGTCACTGCTTCTTGCAACAAACTCTTCCAAAGACTGAGAAAACTACTAGCTGCAGCTTATTTCATATTTTCAGGTTTAAATAAGATGAATACAAAAAGGAAGAGGTGAGATGCCAAGAACACATGCAGTTTCCTTCAACATCAGCTTTGCAATGCATAAGATTGAGAGTGTGCTCAGAGGAGAGTGACCCAAGGAAATGGAGGTGGGTATACCTGTGTGGTAGGTGACACTGGAGTCTGTCACTGGAGCTCCAGGCACCCACCTGGCAGGGTGGGCTAAGGACATGTACTGAGTTATGCACACCCACTCACAGGTGAGCCACCCCACCTACTGCAGTCTCCTGCTGAACAAAGCACAGAGACCTAGACCAGATGTGTGCCCAGACCCATTACCCTGCACTATGCACTACATCCTTATCCTTACCATCTTTATCCTTACCTATGCACTCCAGAGGGACTTCTGTGCCTGACACTGAATACAACACTAAAGTAAACTAGTACAACACTAGCACAACACTAAAGTAAAAAGCCCATTAAATTAAACAGAAGAACCCAAAAGTTTGCAGGACTACCACCCTGACCCAATTCTAGTCTCCCCACTCACTGCATAGATGTTTCTATGACTAAGAAGTCCCATACAATGATCTCCCTGAGGCCAGGCTTAGGGAGGAAGAGGCTCTGCCTGAACATCCCATGCTGTCTGGACACCTCAAGGCACCTGAAGTCCAACCCACAGCTCAGACTCCTGATGGGATCATAGAATGGTTTGGGTTGGAAGGGATCTCAAAGACCATATGGTTCCAGTCCCCCTGCCATAGGCAGGGACACCTTCTACCAAGTCGCTCAAAGTCCTGTTCAGCCTAACCTTGGACACTTCCAAGGATGGGTCAACTTCTCCAGGCAATCTGCTCCACTCCTACAGTAAAGGATTTCTTCTTAGTATCCAATCTAGCCCACCTTCCTTCAGCTTGAAGCCATTCTCCCTTGTTCCATCACTTACATGCCCTTGTCAAAAGTCCTTCTCCAGCTCCCTTGTAAGGCCCTTTTAGGTACTGGAAGGTGTAATAAGGTGCCCCAGGAGCCTTCCCTTCCCCAGGCTGAACAGCCCCAGTTCTCTCAGCCAGTCTTTGTAGGAGGAGTGCTCCAGCTGTCTGATCTCCTCCGTGGCCCTCCACATGACTTGCTCCATCAGGTCCATGTCCCTATGTTGAGGGCCCCAGAGCTGGACACACTACTGCAGTTGAGGTCTCAACAGAGCAGAGTAGAGGGGGACAATCACCTCCCTCAACCTGCTGGCCACACTGCACAACAAGGACACAGCAGGCTTTCTGGGATTTAAGTGCACATCGCTGTGTCTTGTCAAGCTTCTCATCAACTAACACCCCCAAGTCCTTCTTCTCAAGGCTGCTTTCAATTCATTCTGTACCCAACCTGTATTTGTGGTTTGGATTTCCCCAATCCTTGTGCAGAACCTGATGGGATTTGTGCGTCCAAGTACAATGGCAAATGTGTTTATGGCAATGTCACAGTCAGAGAGGCTTGGGAGCTAGGGTCACTGTTGCTGATGGTTGGGCAGCCTCACACTTCTGCTTTTACTAAAGGTTACCCTAGTTGTTAGACCATGAACAGATTTTGGAGAAATCTCACACATATGTCAAAATAAACTTGCACTCAAAGGTCAACAGGAAGAGAAAACTCACCAACATGCATTTTTGAGCTTGCAGCAATTTGCAGATCTATTTGAATGTGGTCTGAAACAGGCTCTAGACATTAAGAAAACAACTTCACAACAGCCCTTTGTCTGAATTTCAGCACAGAACAAGTTATCAGAGCCCGTATGCCTCTGGCATGGATTTATTTTCTTCTTTGTTCAACCATTTTTACTCTGCTCAGCGTACTTACCCAACCAGCTGCAAACCTCCTCTGAGTTGCAAACATAGTGATGAGTCAGTCTAACGAAGTCTCCAGCTCTTTCCCCGAAAATCTGACCTGCCTACTGATGTTACAGCATCAAATCGATTTTTGCTCCCTCTCTTTGGTTCCTTTTAGTCCGTTTAGCTCTGATTTACTCTCAGAAATTATTTCTCATAAATGTTTTGCAATGGTTGAAACGGTGGGAAAGGACTCTAGCAGGAGTCCAAGGAAGAGAAACGAATGGCAAAGCCCAAACCTGCCCTATGCTGATGGGTCAGCTCTAACACTGGGAGGAGGTTGGAGAGGGCTGTGACCCGCAGGCAGCCGCAGCTGCCGGTGCCGGCTGTCGGTGCCGGTCCCGGCACGGTCTCCAGAGCTGCTCTCTCTCCCAGTCCGTGCCCAGCCTCCAGAGCTCCTCTCTCTCCCAGTCCGTGCCCAGCCTCCAGAGCTGCTCTCTCTCCCAGTCCGTGCCCAGCCTCCAGAGCTGCTCTCTCTCCCAGTCCCTGCCCAGCTGCCGGCGCGGAGAACGGTGCTCCGCCAGCAGTGTCCCCTCCACACTGTGCCCGCAGCTCCTGTCCGGCTGTCCCAGCGCCGCAGGCAGGGTGGACAGCTGGGGCAGCAGCGCTGGCAGCTCCCTCAGCTCCTGCATCTGGCCCTCGGGGTGGGTTACCCTGCTCCTCCTGCCAGCAGAGCAGGGAAGTAAGCGAAATGTCCAAGTTCGCCATGGAAATCAGTAGAACAGGGAGGGCAGGATCTGCACCAGGAGCTTCTCTGTACACGTATATCTGCTGCAGGCAAAGGTCAAACCTGCTCTAAATTGATGTCCAGCAACACTGTCTTGAGCAGCTCCGTGCTAAAGGAGGAGACAGGCACATGTGTCATATATATGTCAGAATAAACCTGTGCTCAAGGGTCAACAGAGAAAATGCTAGCAGATATAATTATACTATTAATACTATTTGCCACATGGTTAATGTATATTCAAGAACACCATTTATCTACTTTACCACCATGAGGTTTTAAAGAGAAGACTCTTTTGTTCCCTCCCTCAGTGTGCCTGTGCAATGAACAAGCATGCTGGATCTTGCAGCCATCTGCATATTTAACTGAGAGGGAAAGGGGACATGGAAGATGGGGGAAGGATGGGGGCAGCACCTGGCCCTCTATCCAGATATTCTGAGGGGTCCTCAGGGGATCACCTCATATATTTCTGTCCTTCCACCTCTAATAGGCTAAGAAGAGCTTGAATGTGAGGTTTCAGCTGAACAGCAATTGGAAGCCAAGTTAGGCCAAATACAAGACATCTGAGTTCTCAGAAAGCATCTGTGGTCCAAAGCTTTCTGCACAGTAACTTCAACCTTTTAGGGAAGAAAAGCTTTCAATAGAGGTAAACAGACTCTTCACAAACATTTCTCTTTTTCTGACTGAGCCCACGAACTCCAACACATGATTTTGGGGAAGGAGAGTTGTGCATTGCTCGTTCATGACCCACGCCAGCCACAGTGCCAATAATGTCACAGTACTGCACATACTTAGCAGGGCCACTGTTGCCATACTAGGCATTAAACCTTGTGTTTAACATTTCTAAGTCACTTTGTCCTCATCTGCACTATAATTTTGTTGTACATCATAAATGCGAAATGAGTTTCATTTCTTCTCCCAACACCTTCGGTTTATTGCATTTACATAAAGCTGTCAAATATTTATGAGGATTTTTACACCCTTTTGAAATTAATTTCTTCAACCACCAAGGAGATGACATTTCTGAGGTAATACTGCTATTTCCCAAAACTTATTTTCTGGTGTCTTTGGCCTCACTGAAGTGGCACATTTTTCATTAAACTTAGCAGTACATGAAGTCATTGAGGTGACAGTAGTTTGCCATTATAGCTGTTGTAACAGTGCTGGTAGTGACTTCACCCTTGGGTCATCTGAGGCAATTATTAAGTAAAGTGTCAAGAGATATCAAATGACTTAGAAAACTTAGAACTGCCTTGCAGTAAGCACCTCTTCTACTCAGAGAGCACAGAAAACTGACCTTCATAGCTCAGCTCACCTGGAAAAAAGAGAGAGAGCTACAGAACACAGCAGCCATCACAGCCAAGGATATTAAGGATAGACAAGGATACAAAGATACTACTGTCTTTCCCCTCCAGTATTCATCATGAACTGAATATTTTTTTTACTTGCAGCAACATGTTTTCATTCTGATTTTCATCTACTCTAGTGATTAAAGTTGCCTGCTAACCCTGAGGACTCTGCTGATCTCCCTGAGTGTCACAACCTGTCATCAGAATCACAGTTGCTCTCAAGCAGCAAGGGAACACTGGATGCAGAAACAACAAACAGCCTAGAGGAGTATGGAGCAGCCTGCTAACAATATAAAGTCTGTCTGTTTCCTTCCCTGTACATCATTTAAAATTATTGGATGAATGAAAACCTTTTAAAGAGATATGAGTCTTATCTTTGAACCAGTGAGCTGTGGATTTAGGCATTTTTTAGACAGAAGTCCAAAAGCACTTTGCAAGTGAGAGAAAAATAATTTTAAATTCTCTACACAAAGTCTCTGAAGAAGCCTGGAGCAATACAGAGCTACTGATATCTCTTCATACTGTCTGAACTGGCCACATAAATTACAGGTCAAACTGTCTAGCAATGTGTCTCAAGGCGATCATTTCACCTTGGCCTAAAAGGATGTTAATTTTTATCATATTGGAAAAAAATAGCATTTTTTAACCATTTTATACAAGTTGCACAAGTACAACAAACGCAGGACAACTCAGCAACATCAATAACCCTGTAAAATTTGCATAACATAAGCCTGCAGTTTGGGTTACAATGAGCTTTTTAAAATGACTGTAGTCGATATAATCTGGGATTGTCACGGTCTGATCTTTAAATTTACAGGGGTTCAATTCAGAGATTTCTTTATATCAACATTCCTGACTCATTTATTTTTTATTATATCTTGAAACTGCTGAGGAACTCCATTTTTGAATATCACTGAAAAGCTAAGAAGTCCCATACACTTCACTGTGACAAGCACAAAAGACAGCTAAGACTGTAAGCTCTGCAGGGAAGGAATTGTGCATGCTGTATAATAAGTAAATTACTTTAGGCAAGATCTTGTAATTCATCAGTTTAGTCAGGGCTGATGGCAGGCTTCTGTGTTCTTTTATACATAAAAAACCCCCAAATTCTTATCAGTCTGTATCAGTAATTGTGGAAATCTTTTATCCTGGAAGACAAGGGGATACCTCCAACAGAAATTCAGTGGAAAATTGCAGCCAAATGGTTCGGCCATTTCCAAATCCTGCTCTCCTCTTGCCTGCTTGTGTTAGCACTTCCAGAAATGGTTTGTTTGAACAGCTGCAGTGTCTCCATGCTGTGCTGCAGGGACTTGAAATGTGACTGGTGAAAGAGGGGGGAGGTGATAGCCTTAGTTTTCTAGGGCTAAAGCTCTGAAAATGTGATCAGGTTTGGCAATTAAGAACCCTGCAGGTGATTTAAGTGTGTGTGAGGGGGAGGGATAGGAAAAATGTGCCACAGTGCTGTTCAGCATCATTACACCTGTGCCAGTTCAATCACCTCACCCTGACACGAATGGGGCAATTGCTGGTGCTGCAGCCACTGCTGACCTTGCTGTGGCTGGGTTACAGGAGCTACACAGAGGCAGGCAGTTAGATCTGGGAGAAGAGGGGCTGCTGGGGGAAACAGCTGTCTGAGGGCAAAACATCTGGAGGGAAGGGAAGGGAAAGGAAGGGAAGAGAAGGGTCCATATCTTGCCTGTTGCCTGGCATCTGCATGGCCAGAGAGAAGAAAGGCAAGCGAAAGAGACGTTTTGCCAGATGACCCAGTGTTAGTAAAAATAAACATTTGTGGTTACCTGCCATGACTGGCAGTGCAATGAAAGAGCACCCTGAGATGTGCACCCAGCCAAAGATGTTCATCCAGCCATGGTAACTTGCTCCAGAGCTCATGCAAATGTGAGTGCAGTGAGTCCTGCAAGAAGAGTCAAATACAACCTTCCTCATGTCTGTTCCCTGGGGTAAATGTGCTGGGTGACTTAAGGACAGCTGGTGTCACCTCCTGCACCATGCAGGTGTCATCTCCTGTGCAAGTCAACAGCACTGACTACACTTTTGTCTCCTTCCACCACCACTTGGTGCTGCCTTTGGGGCGCAGGAGGCCACGTGCTGCTGCCACAGGGTGCTGCAGTGCCACAAAGTTTTGTGACCATGGTGAGTCATGGATCTGCATTCTCACTCTGCACAGTCAAAGATTTTGGTTTCATGTTTATATCTTTGAACAGAAACCAGACACAGCAGCCACAGCTCAGGAATGGCTGTCCTCCAAGGGTCTGGTGACATACCTCTTGTGACTAATGTAGGAGCTTGCTCTTCCTGGAAGAAAAAAGAAGAGACTGGAAGGGACTGTGTGTCCCACAGGACAAAACAGATTTCCCCAAGCCTCTCTTCTGTTCTCCTCAAGTCTGGGAAGTGCCAAAGTGCTGGGGGTGACTCCAGATGGCTCCATGTGCAGGAGTAGGTCACAGAAGTGTAGATGTTTAGGGCTTCTCCAGGGTGCTGCCAGGTGATGGGGGCAAATGTGGTATCTGGTAGTGATACAGTTATTGTGGGGAAGACTTAGGCTCTTCCAGAGGGCAGCCAAAGAAGCAGACACACAACTATGCTAAGCATACAAGTGAGCCAGTGGATTTCACTTAAGCTGGTTTTTGTTTTAGTCATAATTTTACAGCCAGCAAAAGTTTCTTTCAAAACATTATAGAATATTTAAAACTTGTGAAGATGAGGGTTATTAACATAGTTTTTATTACACATGTAAAATTGATCTTTCAGCTCTTTGCTTAATAAAAACAGTAGTTCTTTTTTTCTACTGTGAGTCTTCTCAGCTGCTTCTTCTCACAAAGCTCTTGCCCTCACTGCCTCAGTTTGTCTATGTTGTGCTTCAGGCTATTTTATCCCATGCATGCACAGCTCTATGTGTACACATCTATATATGTTATTAATACATCTATATATAGCACACAGCTAAATGCATACATATCTATAGATGGTGGAGTCAAGGACACAAATTTTTGTCTCTTACAGAGCTGACAATGTTCATGGTGATCCCTGTGATGCCTGATCCCTGTTTGGACATCTTACACATCCTTTGCATAAGCTGGGTTGCCACCATGACTGTCCCTTTCAGCTGGGTCAGGCACAAGATACAGTGCTGCAGTTTGTAGTCTTTAATCAGAAGCTTAAGATTTTTGTATGATTCCCCTTCCCTTCCCTTCCCTTCCCTTCCCTTCCCTTCCCTTCCCTTCCCCCTGGACTATACAAAAGATCTCAAACGTCAGAAAGAAGTTAAAGTTCTTATTATTTTTATAAGATCTCAAGGACTTGAAACACCTAATTCATCGTATTTCAATGTTTTCCAATAAGCAAAACTAGAAGTGCGTTGTTTTATTGGCAGTCCTCTGAAAAACCTAATTTACTACCTACCAATTACTTGAAAATTCCTTCTGCATTCTTCATTAGTGACAATAAATGCCCATTATGCTGCTTCTTTGGGTAGACTGGCTTAACTCATTTCTTTGGGCCATTACTTTTACTGGCAACCACTTGTCCAGCTTTGTATATTTTTCAATTCAAGCTTCATTATTGGTATGGTCAGAAATGAGTAATTTTTAAAGGTGTTAATTAATCTGAAATCCCCTCTGCCACCATTTACTTCACATCAGATCTTTTGCATGTTTCCTGCCTTTACCAATTTTCTATGCATATTTTAAGTGGAAATAGATATCCTCTTCCATGAGCATCATGTCATTTTTTTTTTTTTAAATGTGCCCATTCTTTCAAAGAGCAGTCACATATAAGAGCAAGACTTATTCTGGTGGATAGAGGGTAGTCGATCTCCTACTGTTAAGATTAATCCAGCTAATTTATTGCTTCTTGTTTACAGTCTAAAAGAGAAAAAGATCTTTTCCCATCAATCTTCTTGGCAGTCTCTGAAATGCACTATTTATTGCTCTCAAATGTCTGGTTAAATAATATTCAGTCACCTCTGCAGCAATTTCAAATGGAGAATGTCCCTGAGGACAGTCAGTAGTTGGCAATGCCTTTTCATTGTATGGGATGCCATAAATGACAAATGACAAGTTAAGACACCATTAAGCTTCATAATTTCTTTAAATGAGTTTGCCTGACGCCTGTTTAAATTGAACACCAGCAGTTGCAGAGTGAATATCAATTCTTTGCCGCAAGCCTCCACATGTTGTAGGGAGAAGACTACAGGGAGAAGGCTATTTTGATTGCAGAAGAAAAATTCCAAAAGAAAAAGCAAATGAGCGTTATGCATAAACTGCGAACAATCATTGCATGAAACCAGCCTTAAATGCTCTGCAAATATGCAACCAGAGTAAAGGAGGTGCAGTAAAAGCAGCGTTAGAGGATTTCAGCATAGCCAGGGACAACCTACAGGTCTTGGTGCACCACACCAATGACCAGCGAGATATTTCAGGTCTAAGCCACATTGACCTCATCTGCTCACAAACAAGCTGGCTCCCCTCTCAGATTAAGAGGTCTCTAATGACAGCACCCTAATTAATTCGTTATTGTGCAGCAGAAGCTATGGTTTGGTTTCTGGGCAGATGTGCTTTCCCAGGCCCAGCTGTGCTTTTCCCAATCTGGCCCATACAGTCACTGCTGACCTCTGGTTCAAGGTCACCATTAATTTGGCATTGCCACTGCAAAGGTTTCTAACCCAATTCAATCAAAACAAGACAGAAATCAGCAATTTAAACTGTGTACTTGAAGAATTTTTGAAATTAGCAAGATAAGAAAAATTCCAAATATACTTTACAGCCATAAACCTGGCCAAAAGTTTGGGGACTCCAAATTCCATACAAGGCCACAAAGAACCACACACATAAAACAGTCTTACTCCCAAAAAGTCAAGGTCATCTGACAGATTGCTATCATGATTGAATTGGTTCTGATATCTCAAATATTTATTCTAATTTTAGACACCACTCACATTGCTCAGATGGGCACATACTTTTAGAGAATTCCATTATTCAAGAGCCCATCTCATGTTCAGTGTCCTCAGTCACAACACAGTCTGGGGGTTGTACATGTGAGCATAATTTGGCCTCCAAAATTCTCATTGGTAAGAACAAGTAAGAAAAGCTGAAAAAAAACAGAAGAGGCTGGATTTTCAGAGTGGACTTTAAAAACACTTGCTTCTTCAACTGCCGTGAGTTAGCAGAACATTATAAATAACCAAGTCCATGCACATTGCCCCCATTCTGTCCCTTGTGATCAGCACAATTAATTAAAACATTTTCTAAAGCTGTGCAGCTGGGTAAGTGTATACTGATTGCCTGTACAGAGAATACAACAAGACAGAGCAAAATCTAACTGCCAGATATAGAACTCCTGCCTGAGGTAGAAGGTCCCTGACTGAAAAATAATGGGCTTAAAGGTGTGAAATAAAACCTTCAAATCTAACAGTATCAGTCACACTTGTAGTCAGTGCCGTCCTTAGACATTCTACTGGTTCCCAGTTGTCAGGTTTACTTGTGTCACCTTTGTAAAAAAAAACAAAAAAACAACCCAAACAGATTAAAGAGGGGGTCCATCTGTTTAAAATATTTTCTATTTTCATATTCCTAGAAGGTAAAATATGTGTCCCTGCTAAGACAACCTTTCTCTACTCATTTACCCTTATTTGGCCTTGTTCAAACTGCAGGTACATGCTAAGCAGTCTTCAAGAAGTTTCTGATCTCTGTAGTTCTAGTGAGAGCAGAAAATTTCTCCCTGCAAATATGTTCCAGATCTGTCTCTCAGAAGCCAAGATTCAACAAAAATGAGCTGCCAGCTGCATGAAAGTTTTACATGTGTAGCAAGAAGAGCAATGGAATGAGAGCAACAGTTTATTTGTAGAAGTAGAAGCAAGCAGTCTAAATAAATGAAGCAACTGATAATTGTTTAGATATTCAGAGGTTTTGTAAATGTTTCATTAAATTGATGGGATCAAATGCATCCTTCCAAATTTTTTGTAAAATAGAAATTTATGTGGCTAGGCCCTTTAGCGTATCTCTCTGCAGCATTTTATCCAAGCTAGTGAAGGCACTGAGACTTCCAAGTCTCAATTAACTGCAGGTCTATGACCTGTGTGAACTTCAATTCTGAAATTCAGGGAACACAGACCATCTCACAGCTATGTCTAACAACGTATGGGTCTGTAAAACTTCTGCCATGTACAACTGTAATTATTTGTAGTCCTTCAGTGTTCTTCAGGAGAGCCTAACTTAAAGGAAACATGAGTGCCTGCTCAGAAACAGGAATGTCTAGATCCAAACCAAACCAAAGCTAAGGGCTGGAGATTCACTACCTTCGACTCTTCCTAGCTTAAATTGTCTGGTGACCCCGAATGCAACACTTGTCACCATCGTTCAGGGGAAGGTTAGATCTAATGAAGTAACACCTACTACAGCAATTCAAAGCCCATGTAAAGTCAGATACTGCCCTTCCCTCTCCACTTTTCTCTGATGAAATCTTTTGAGGTGATTTCTTAAGTCCTCTGCCCACAATGCTGGCAAAAGTTGGACTATGTTTCTGGCACTTAGCAGCCAGCAGAAAAAGGAAATAATTCTCTTAAGGAAAGAAAACTGATCCTGAGCAGAGCTTTTTTTGTTTATACAGCATGGTTGGGAAAGGAAGAGAAAAATCCATCCTCTAATCATCTGCTGGATTTGCTAGCACAAGCTCAAGTGGTTCATGCCAGTAATGGGAGCTTCTGTGAAAATAAAGCCAATTCTCAGGAAAGGGTCTCATGTTCTTCTGCATCTGCCTTGGTTAGATTGACATCCTGTGCTAGTGAACAGATCAGAAGTGGAGCCTGGTATGTCCCAGTATTGGCTGGGTATGTCCCAGTATCATCTGTAAGTCCTTGTTTCCTTTTTGGCTGGCTTTCAGCTGGGAACTAAACAGTCTGCAGATCTAATGGGGTACAAATTCCTTTGTTCTAAATCCAGAGAAAGGAGCTAGATAATCAAGATGTCATTATGATCTTCATATTTAACCTGTGGTTCCAACGTTTTGCTCTTGGGATCACCTGGTGTCTGAATTCTGTTTATCAGAATGCCATGGGCAACATGAAGACTCTCTTATGAAGACCATACTTTCTGATAAAATGTGAAATAACAGGAAGATTAAAAGGTGTTTTATTTTAAGATAGTGCAAACAGTTAGCTATATTACAGAAAAAAAAATCATGAAACAAATCTGAAAGGGCATCTTTTCCCTCACCTGCTCAATTTAATTGCCTTGTTTTTAAGTCAGTGAGTTCAGAGCAACATTTTTCCAGAAAGACCAGTCTGCTAATACTGATCAGTTAACACCCCAGAAGGTTCCTCTTTTTGGTCACGTGACAAAACAAATGTCATCATTACCATAAAGCTTCCCTGTAAGTCAAGGATGTACAGAAGTGCACTGATTACACCCTGCAATAGAAGGTAACAAAAGCAGATGTAGAGGTGACGTGTTACTGCCAAGTGCTGAAGACAAGACAGAAAGGGTGGCAGGGTGTGTTTGTTGTTCTTCGAGGGAGTGATAAAAGTCAAAAGAGGATTCTGGACTGTAAGAGTCATACCTCTGTTGATCAAAGCTATCTAATGCCTAGCTATTGAAATATGAAAAGAACAAAGCACAATATGAAAATGCCCAGCCTCCTGTAACAGCCTTGTAAATCTAAAATCAAGCAAGAAAACTGTTGTGAGAAACTGAGGTAATATGAGAATCTCATTGTTTGTATAAAGATTCACCCACAAAGTAGAAAGAGATACTAACACTTGCTCGATCTGTTCACTCCTAAAAGACACCAGTAGTGAAAAGAAGTGAGGATTACATAGGGGATAGGAGTCCATTACCCAGTATGGACTAATTAATCCTTAATGTCACATAAAGTGGTGAGGGGAGCTCGAGTGTCTGTCTTTGCACCAGGTAAAGGCTGTACCTGCCTCTCTACCAACCAGACAAGAAAACATATTCTAAATGCATGTTAAAATAACCATTTTCATCCTCTTTATAGACAGGGCCAATGAATTCCTAGAAGTTATACAATGAATGTGATGCCTCCAAAGCGATATTTCTGTAGCCCTGTTAGCTTGTAGTACACACAACACAAAACATAAGAGATTAGACTTTTAACACACAATTTCTATTAGCTGAAAAATAATAATCTTTGGCTTTCAAAGCTTTGGCAGGGAGCCATTTAAGAATTATAGGCTTTGGAAAAAAATCTGTTTTGAAATCCCATCTTTATTAGTTGAGCTATCATTATTACTATTCAATTATAGTTCAAATGTGCAGCTTTCATAATGCAAAATGCCACTTCAAACTCTTGACAGAATTAGATGCAATGTCACTTTCTTTATCAGGCTAGTTCTTCAAGATCCTAATATGTCCCAAATCCCCCTGAAACCTATTTACAATGCAAACTGGAGGACCTCTAAGAACAGCACAAAGGATCAGAGAAGCCTTCCTTCCAATTAACAGTGACAATCATTAATAACAGTCAAAAATTCCATTTCTGCTGGGTTGTTGCTTGGAGAAAGACTAGGCAACAGGATAGACTCACCCTTTTACAGGAATAAGAAAGAATAACAGTAAGAAAAGAGTAATCACTGACAAAAAATGCTGAGGAGGAAAAGAGGTGGGAAGAGAATTGAGAAGGAATCCTCTGTTTCAGTAATACTGCATTGTTGATCTTCCCTCCCTCCACCATGTGGTTTCTATTTTCTTGTATTAATCCGTGCTTCCCCTCCCTACATTTTTTCATGTGGTTACCAGTTTGAGGTCAACAAGTACTAAGAATGGACTGAAAAGAATTTCCAGGATGTTTTTAAAGACTATTAATAACTGTAGCAGCTATTTAAGCAAACAGCACTTCATGTTCATTGTACTCCAGGGCATAAAATCATCACTTGAGGAGGCTGATTCAGAGTTTCCTCACATTACAAGTTGTGCAGACGGTCAGGTACAGTGTAGGGTGTTGGAGGCAAGATGTCATTTCCAGTGGGACACTGGAAAATAGGGAGCCAATACAGTACATATCAATGGGGACATTTTCCAAAGGTGAGAAAACTCCAGAAAACAGGTCTCATGAGGGATTTTTAAGTGTTGTCACTTACAGTACTGTACTTACTAATTTCCCACCACCCCACAGACAGGCACCCTCAAAGCCCTAAGATGTGAGGCAACGTGCAGCAAGGCTGAAGTACTTAACAAGTGAGATCTGCAGAAGACAGCCAAGCCAGCAGAGTGTCAGAGACTACAGGGGGAGGAGGCACATCTGGAAACCTGTGATTAAATCTCATCAGTACTGAGTCATGAAAGCCTGAGCAGCATCCCTCACCATTGTGAAACCCACGAGGCAGTGAGGAAAGTAAAACAGATCTGACCCATGATGTTCAGGACAGCACACCTCGAAATTACACCAAAGCCTTCCATGGGACAGATTGCCAGCCAGAGGATGATCAAACAGAATTCTATGGCTTCACATGCCCCAGTGCTTGAACAGGTATAATGGGTAATTGGCAATGACACAGACAGCCTCATTCTTAACTATTTTGTTGGTGAGGCCTAATATGGCAGATATGCTCTGATAGTGCCTCAGATTAGAAAAAAAAAAAAAAAATAGAAAAAAAATAAGGTCTGGAACATGAGAGAGGCCATGGAGGAGATGATCTGAGAACCCCTTAGAGGCTCAGCCATGAGGCAGCCTGAAGACGCCAGGTGTGGCTGCTCACACACAAACAGATGTCTCCATTTACGTGTAATCCCCTCTGCTTCCAAGGGGATTAAACATCTGACCTTGAAATACTTTAAAAAGGGCCCAAAGCCTATTTTTAAGCTGATTTTTTATAAATTGAAATATTACGTTTATTAAAAAAGAAGGGACTAAAACTTGTACAAGAAGAAAAGAAACACTATGTCAAATTTCAGAGTTATGTACAAGGGCATAAATCACATATCTGAAGGGGAATATCAAGGAATTAAGTGATGAGTTCAAACCAAGAGGAATGTGTGCTATATTCTACTCCTCCTACAGACAGTAGCTTTTGGGAACACAGAGCTTTCCAACATCCTAAGAAATTATGCAAATTATTCATTTTTTACCCAAGGCTTTGCCTTGTGTTTTCCTTATTGGTTTTGTATTTCAGACAATAAATTTTAAAAAGTGAAGGGATGCTTATAAAGGATATTCATTTTTTTTCTTGTCTTCCCTGAAAATGACACAGTTAAGCAGAAGAAAGACTACAGATATATATGGACTTTTTGTTTGGGATACAATGTTAGGTCTGATATTTATATAAGCCCTAACACGTCCGATTTGAGTCTCAGATATTTCCAATATTCATTCACAAAGGTAACCAGAGAGAAGGAGTGACCCAAACCTGCAGCTGACATAGTCAGACCTGAAGGGAAATGAATTGGGGCTCCCCATAGAAAGAAGAACAAAATTCCAATAAATAATGTGTCTAAAGATGCAATTGAATTGTTCCTTCTCTGAAGCAACTGCAGCCCTCTCCCTTTTTCACTTTTTCTGCCACCTATGGCTCTGAAGAAGGCTTGTATACATTACAGTAACTTATTCCAGCTAAGAGACTGATCCAAGCAAAGAGAAACAATGGAGAAATTTGTCTGGCTGATGGCTGTAGAAATATAAGATGGAGTCATAGAATCATTTAGGTTGGAAAATACCTCTAAGATCATCAAGTCCAACTGTTAACCCAGCACTGCCAAGTCCACCACTAAACCATGTTCCCAAGCACCACCTCTACATGTCTTTTAAATACCTCCAGAGAAAGTGACTCCACCACTTCCCTGGGCAGCCTCTTCCAGTGCTTGACAACCATTTTGGTGAAGAAAATTTTCTCAATATCCAATCTAAACTTCCCCTGGTACAACATGAGGCCATTTCCTCCTCGTATCCCTGGTTACCTTGGAGAAGATACTGACCCCCACCTGGCTACAACCCCCGTTCAGGCAGTTGAGAGAGTGATAAGGTCTCCTCCAGAGCCTCCTTCTGTCCCTCAGCTGCTCCTCATAGGAGTTGGAGTTGGCAATGCCATGGGGAGCTACTTACTCTTTTTATGTTCAACATTACAGTTACATTTCCTGCCCGTTGCCTCAATGACTCACATTTACTAGACTCTGCTAATCTTAAGAGTAACTTTGGTGTTGAGTGCTAAATACATACAATTAGCAAACCTGGTTTATTCCTGTACCCACTCTCTCAAGCACCAGAATGCCTGGGGCAGACTCCTGGGGCAGAGCACAGGGAGCAGCTGAGCTGAGGCACCTGAGTCCTGCAGACACATCCCAGCAGCACGGGAGTAGATACTGCACTGTGCTGGGATGGGGATTTCAGTTGCCAGGCTTTCCTCCAGGCTGATTTATTACTCCTAGGCAAGTTATTTAACCAGTGTCCTGAGGGCCCGAATTAAAAACAAAGCAGTGGTAATCCTTTTCAGCAACTGTGCTTCTTGGGCTTTTCAAAGCGTCCCTGAGGCCAGGGACTTTTTCTTACTAGAGCTTGTTCCAGCCATGATCTAAATGTGGAGCTGAATGCCTGTGTGGTTCTTCTCTAATGTGCTGGGCAACATACTCCCACGCAGAGGAGTGCCCATTCCCCTCTCCTGGTTAACTCTCCTTTATTTGCCTCTGTATCTATGCAATGACTGCTCCAAAGCATTTGCATTTCAGCTGGTCCAACATTCCCAACATTATTTACTCGTGTCATTGGAAATCTAATGGCATTTTTTTCAAGCGCACAAACATGTTCTCATTAACTACGGTTAAATTCCAGCTAACGCCATTACATGATCCTTACCTTCACTGGCAATTGCAGGGGAGTTAATATTGCATTTTCACTCCCTGCCTTTAAAAAGGAGACAACTGTACTGTTTCAAATTGCTCCATGTATAGCACATTCCCTTCATAGTTTTAGAAAATCTGGGAAAGCTTGTAAGATATGATAAAGGTCAACAGAAATCTATTCTCTATTGGATATCCCTAGAACAGCATCTGCACTGAAATCCTTGTGGTGAAGCTTTGGACACTGGTGTGTGTACATGAGTGTGAGTGTTCAGAGAAAGGCTGGCAAGAGCCATCATGTCTTGGGAGGAGGAAAGGGAGAAAGGGGTGCTGGTACTGTTGAAAGTGAGTCTGAAATATGTTATATATCCTCTGAGCTAAACCAGTAAGAAGACTCTTGGGTGAGGAGGAAACCCCTGCCCAGTGCCTCTGTTCAGGCTGGATCTCTGCAAAAGCTCAGTCAGTCCCAGATCCACCTCCAGGAGGCAGAGTAGAATGAAGGCCTTTCTTTGGCAGTCCTGGGGAACAGAAAGGCCAAAGTGTATAGCCCTCCTCGAGCAGCCCTTTACACAGTCCACCCGTCCCCACATGAGCCCAAATTTGACACAGTGTGCAGGGAGTATGGGGTGCAGCACTCCATCCTGCCTGCAGTAAATCCACTCCTGTTTATCACAAATAACTTCTTGTGGGGGGTCACAAGGAATGGAACAAGTTTTGGTCATAGGCACCACATTATCAGATGAAAAGTATACATTTATATCCTGACTAGATTAGCTTAGGATCCAAGTGGAGGTGGTTCTACAGCCAGGATGACATTTCCTGTTGATTTTTTCTAATACTTTTCAGGGCAGAATTTGGCTATATGTGGTAAATGGGTTTCCTGAAGGCATGATATAATCTTTCCCATATAGATGATGGAGTTGAGATGCCTAAGACCAGAGCCAGAATGTGTTTCATTTCTGTCAGCCTTGATGGCTAATCCTGTCTGAGGCTTGTGGACTCAGATAGGTACCAGTCACTTAGCTGGCTGGATTTACAGCTGCAATTAATTATATTTTAGGCAGGTGATGGTTCCTTCTGCTTCACCAACTTTTCATTCCCACATTTTGGAAGACCACAAAGGCTTTTTATGTTAATTGGACTCTGCTTCCTCAGATTCTCACACAAACATTTAGCACAAAGCACAGACTGCTCTTTCCTCAGCCATCTGGCAAGCTGAAATCAACAATTTTCCAAAAATCAGACATCTGAAAATAATGTTAATGTATTCTAACCCCGTTATATATACTGAACAAGTCAACAGGCAAGTTGGAATATGGAGAATGGGATGTTGGCATATCATTCATCTTGCCCTTCAACATCCCTAAACAATCCAACTAAGGCTGCAAGATTATGAACACAAATCCACCCTCTCCTAGAAAGCCAATACCTCCTGCAGCCTGTAGCAGCATCTGCTACACAGAAGATCAGGCATGGAAACTGCTTTTTTTGAATGGATTTATGCTGCCAAACAGAAATAAACATGTGTCTTTATACACACATGCATGCACACACCTATTCCTGGGATGTGGATCATTTTTCGCTGTCACATTACATCCTACTTGCCTTGGCAATAAAGCCTTTCTAGTTAAAATAATTTGTAAGGTCCACAGTCAACATCTTTATCAGACAGGGCTGGAGAGACTTTCTTGGTGATGTAACAGACTCCAGTTTGCTGGAAGACAGACTTGTGAAATGATTTCTTCTTCTGTGTGATACAGCTACCTGAGGAAAAAGAGAACATAATTTCAGCTTCTTGGAGCCCCCCCAGTCACCCCAATGCACAGTGACACAGGAGGAAGAAGCCACTGCTGTGTTTAATGCCAGTGGCAGTCCAAGAGCTAAACAAAACCACACTCTGCATTCAAGGCACCCACCTCAAAAGGATGTATACAATATGCACAGAATAAACCTGCACTGTACCTGTGTTTGTGCTTTTCATATTTTCCTGCAGAGCACAGCCTAGTCCCTTGTAGTTCACCAGTGTCAACTGTGGGTCTATCAGGAATTCTGCTTTTCAGGACTTTTCCAAAGAGGAATATCAATATAAACATTAAATGGGATAGCCACAGTAATACTGAATGATGAGGACTAAGAAACTGCAATAGCAATTGATTGGACAGTTGGTAGAATTTTTGACATCCTAGACCAGTTTCTAAATGAAAGGCCATATTCATACAGAGGATTATTGCAGTGGAAATATATGAGAAGTTTAGTTGATCCTCTTTCCAATGAAGAAGATATTTTTTGATTTGTTAAATTTAAACAAATTTAAATTTGTTTAAAACAAATTTAAAAAAACTGTTTTTTCAAAACAGTTTCCAAGCACAGCTTTTCTAAAAAAATCTGTTGCAAAATCAGTACTGGATATTGTTATTCACAATATGTGGCAATGTTTTTCCTTGCATTAGTTCTGCCAGCAAAACCCCCAAACAGCAACATGCAGAGCAGCAAGTACCTCACTTTTACCCAGTCTGTGACACAATACCTATATGTTTATCCCACAATTTTTCTATGTGGTCATCCTGAAGGCTCATAAACAAAACACTAGAGACAGCGGTTTCTGCATTTCCAACTTCCATTCCCTGTTCTCCGAATGTGTCAAACTACCACAACATGCTGGCTGGAGTCCACGATCTCCAAAGTAAATCTGAAAGGTTAAATTCCCCCTGAAGATGGTGGGGGTTTCAGTGTGCTGGGGACATCCTGGTACCTCTCTATTATCACTGTACCCCTTATTTGGTAACAATAACACAGCTACTGAGAGGAAACAACACCTTCTTTGTCAACATGACTTTGCTATTAGAATGGTTTTCATAGCTTAAAAAATGCTGGGCAAAATTGATTTCAGAGGAGGATGTCATCGTTGTCCAGCCAGCAAGGAAAAATTATCATCAGCTTTCAAAAGCAGCAGTCTATCTTTCCAGTGCTGGGAGCCAAGCAGATGGATGCCTGGAGGGACGGTGTGGGGGTAGCCATAGTAACCATCATCCTGTGAAGCTCCTGCTCACATCTCTCTATCTATCACTGCTGGGGAATAAAGCCAAGGCTCGCCGCCGGGGTGCCGATATCCGGTCAGACCTTAGCCTCCCAGCTCCAGCTGGGGTTTCCATTTCTCTGCAGCAATGTTCTAATCTCACCTCGTGTCTCATCACTTTATGAATTGTGAGTAAAATTCAGTCCCAGGGGAAGATGCCTCAAGCAAGCAGCTTCCCAGCTGCTGCAGCACCTGTCATGGGTGGAGGTACTGGTGCCTTTTACCTTCTGCTGGGTGCAGGAAGCCTCTCAGCCTCCCCTGAGCCAGGAAAACAACTCTTCTGAACTCACCTGGAGTACTGCATGGCCTGTGAAGAGACATTAGGGTTGACCCAGCACCCAGGCTGGGTGTAGCCCCTCAGTGCTCATCAAGAAGCACACAGCTACAAGCAGCTTTGTGCTCTGCTGGCTCCTAAGGGAGTTGACCGAAGGGTGATCCCATGCAAATGCCACTCTGGCTCATCAGAGGGGATAACAGACCTGAAAGGAGAAGACTGCTCTGCCAATGAACCACTCTCATTTTCACTTAAGGTTTTATCATCGTTTTCGTCAAGGGCAGAAGTCTCTTCTCAAAGCAAAATGACACCTGAGTGATACCTGAGGCAGCTCATCTAACTGCCCTAGATGCACTCAGAACATGCTTGCTGAAAAGCAAATACAATCACTTGTATTAAGCTGGAAGGGTACAGCCTGCTCCTGTTTTGGAATTGTGGAACAGTTGGAGCTGAAACTAGCCTCTGTAGACAGTCTAGTCCCACCCCTTTATCCTTTTCTATAGCCTGTACTTCATCACTGAAGGCAGTGTTGAAAGCCTTGCTAAAGTCAAGATAAGCAATGTACTGCTCTCTGCTCCTGCACAAAGCCAGTCAGTGCATGAAGAAGGCTACTGGGATGGTCAGATGTGATTTTCACTTCATAATTCCATGCTCATTGCTCCCAGTCACCTTCTCATCCTCCACACATTTAGAAGTGGTTCCCAGAGTGATTTGCTGCTTCACTGTCCCAGAGATCAAGGCGAGGCTGACTGGCTTGTATTTCCCTGCATCCACCTTCTTGCCCTTCTTGAAGTAAGCAGGACATCTGCTTTATTTTGTTTCCTAGTAGCACCACCCCCCCCCCCCCAACTGATGACCCTCCAAAGACAATTAAGAGTGGCCTCACAATGACAATGTCAGGCCTGGCTTCATCTGTCAGGCCCCATAGGCTTCTGTGTGTCCAGTTAGTTTAAATGTTCCCTGTCCTGATTTTCTTCCACCAAGATAAGTTCTTTCTCATGGTTTCAGGAACCTGAAATTCCTGAAAGCAAATCTTATCCACAAAAAATAAGAGAGTGTATATATGAAGACCTGCGTGTCTGCAATCTCCTGCTGCAAACTTGCTTAAATCAATATGTATTTGCTTTGTCTGAAGATATTCTGAAAACCACAGCTAAGTCATAATCATAATAAGTGACTGCCAGCTACTGCTGGTAACCTGATCTACCTTCAGGAGGTTAATTGGCGCAGCAGTCACCTGGAGTCTGTCAGTATCACTTTCTGCAGTGATACTGCACCCTTTAAACCACCCTTCAAACAGTCTTTGGACCTCAGCCAAAACAAAATCAAACTACCTCCAGTTCACTTTTGGGAACTGTGAGAATTTTTTAATTTTCAAGCTTGGTGACAATGAGTAGATTAGGTTAGATAGCCTGTTTTGAACAGGCTAATCCAAGGTTTTTTCAGCACACAACTCCAAATACTATTGACTTTATTGGTATGCACTGAAAGGGCAACCATAAATTACTGAATGTATTAGAGTTGTCACCTCCTTCCTTCTCAGCCTTGTGAGGACTCGGAACTGCTAAAAACATGCCAGGTTTATGAGTGGAAGAGAGCAGGTAAAAGGATTTGGAAACCACCCATCATTACCTCGCAGCAGGAAGGGCAGGGGCTGTGGAGCCCTGCTCACCTGCCAGCACTGCAGCTGTATGCAGCCCTCCTGCTGCCAGCACGTGGACCCTGATGCATGTTGTC
Source organism: Certhia americana (assembly GCA_018697195.1). Classification (NCBI taxonomy): domain Eukaryota; kingdom Metazoa; phylum Chordata; class Aves; order Passeriformes; family Certhiidae; genus Certhia; species Certhia americana. The sequence continues at coordinate 35,349,407 of CM031879.1, forward strand.
CCTCCACTTTTCATTAAATAAACAGCTAAATGTTAAATTTATTGGTACATTTACTTTGCAAGACAGGCATCTGAGATAAAATCCCCTTACTTTAGTAGAATGGCTTCTTCTTCCTTACTCTTTGTTTCTCCTTTCCCCCATCACCTGAGGCTTGCAAAGTTACATTTGTGAAGCACAGAGCTGTTAAGCAAGGAAGACTGAGAAAAGAAAAGCTTACCAAAAATTTAATAATTTTGTATTCATAGCAGGGTTTGAATAATGGTCCCTAGAACCCCACACTGTGAAAGGAGGAGAAAACCAAATATTGAACAGATGCTCATTAGAAAAGCACCAGCCATCCCAAGCCCTGAATGACACAGGAGTTCTGTGGAGGGAAATCACTGTGTGATCGTGTAATTAAAGGCTCTATCAGAGTGTCACAGGGGACTGCAACAGCACTATCCTGGTTTTGCAAGTCTGGCACTCTTAAAACGCAACAACTTTTCATTTTCTGGGGTCAAAAAGCAGGAATCCAGGCCCCCCCAGGACACAAATTGTGCTGTGTGTGGTTCCAGGAACCCATTCCAAGGGGGGGTCGAGAGCTCAAAAGCAGGGACCTCTGCCACTTGAGCCAACAGGAGAGCTGGCAGCAGCGTTTGATATCCTCTCATTGTACGCAGAGCTGGGGTGAGGTGCTTTGTGCTGCCACATACCTGGGCTCCTCTGGCATTTGCCAGCAGTAAAAAGGACCCTGAAGTGCCAGACACCAGTGTGACTCACTGGGTGTTTTGGTGAGGCCAGTGTTGTGCTTTCATGTGCCTTACCTGCGCAAATATACAAGGATGTTTTAACATGGGTGAAATAACACATTCTTCTCTGGCTCCGTTTTGGGAAACAGTGGAACTACTTTGGCGGCAAGTTTGGAAAGAAAAATCAGCTTCACAGAGACACTCAATATGAAATATTTAACGACAGATGGGTTTATCTGGCACAGCCATCAGCAGTTTGCAACAGAGGTGCAGAACAGAGGCATTGAGCAAACCAGCCCTGCCCTAGAATACTGATGTTCAGATTGAGATGCCATGATTTTATTGCTGTTTTTGTGGAATACAGATGCTTAGAGAGCATGACTGATCTCCAGATGTGTTGGAGAGGGAAGAGCAATTGCCATTGGACTGTAACCACGCCCAAAGCTTTCTGCAGAGAAATATCAGAAGGGAAGGCATTTTTGCATTCTAGTGAGATGTAAAAATACCACAAACATGGACCAGCAGAACTGGCTTTCTGAGACTTGTTATCCTGCAACATAATCCTGCAACATTTTGACTCTGGTTAGTGGAAAATAAGTGTTGTAAGCTAATGAAGGCGAAATTTGAACACATCCACTGGGAAACTCCAGGAATTAAAAAACCCATGAAGCTTCTGTTATTCTCTGGGTTAATTTTACTCCTTAAAGCTCCACATCACACTTTTCAAGCTATACAAATCACCAACACCTCTGCTGCACCCAATCCAATCTTCTGTGGCTTCAGTGGTAACTTTTAGCCTATGGCATGAGCAGGAGAAGGTACAAAGCTTCCTTTCTGCAGGGATGAGGAGAAGGAAAATAATTCTTTGGAATTCTCCATTCTCTAACCATTTTCCAGTATGTGAAATTTATTTCCCTTTCCCTCATGTCTCCCTAGGAGGCACCCCTGTGGCTCTAGGAGAGCCAATTGTTGCTGTAGCCCTGCACTCATTTTGCCTCCTCAACTTGGTTGTCTGCTCTGAGCCAAAGCCTTGGCTCCTGCAGCTATACTCTGAGTCACCCATGCAGCACCGGCACCTTTTGTCAAAGGCAACAAATTTAATGCAGAAATTTCTGGTTGGGTTTTTTTTTCTCCTTTTGCCTTCTCCCTTCTCCTTTGTTTCCTTTCTCAGCATGAGTGATGAACCTGTAGAGATGTTCTGGACCAATGGATTTCCTGTGTGACCAGCTTTAATGCAAGGCAGTAAATACTGCAGTTCTGTCTACCAGGAAGAGTAAGTGGCTCTGTGTGTGTATAATAGATATACACACACCAATATAATTATCCGTGTATATAGAGAGGGAGCACAATGTAAGTACACATAATTACAAGTAGGTAAATACAATGGAACAGCTTGAACCTAGAGGAAAATTTCTTTTTTAAAAATCGTCAATTTTCCAGTTTTCACTGATGCATTAAGCACCCACAAAAACAGCCTAGTGCTCATTTTAATAGCAAAGCTAAATACCACAGACTTCCTATTCGATTCAAATAACTGTATGAAAGAGTTTCCCCAAGATAAGGTTATTTGCTTTTGGAAACAAAGGCCTCTGTTTGCCTGGAACACGAGTGCCAATGCTTTCTCCTGGGCAGCTGATGCCACAGCCCCAGCGGAAGCAGATGGCAGACGGTGCTCCCAGGCACAGCTTTGATCTGTGCCGACCGGTCCCTCCAAAATTGCTGTGCTCTTAGCATCTGAGTGGAGTGAGGGTATTCTGAGGTCCCCACGGAGACCAGGGTGTTTTCACAAGCCCACCTGCCCCCTCTGAGAGCCAGGCATCTCTCTTTGCTGGCATGCAGAGGGGTGCACTGGCAGACCGGAGCAGCTGGGAGCTGTGCTGTCAGGGTGAGACACTCCCAGAGATGCACATTATTTCATAGACACCTCACAAACTGCACACCTCACCATGCATTTATCTTTTACACCAACACATGATTTACCTTAGCCATGCAAGGTACAGGTGAGATCCAGCCTCATACAGCTCAGTAACTAATGCAAGATAAACCATGCAAACAATGTGTCTCAGGCACAGATCCCATTGGGCCAAGGGACCTACTAGTTTGCAGCAGCTCAGCTCTGAGAATCACTAGGTTGCTGTATTTATATCAGGTGAGAGTCAAATGCAATAATTAGCAGTAAGCCTCCAATGTACTGTGAAAAAAATTGTCCAAGTTTTGAAAAAATTGCTTCTTAGCATATGTACCTGCGGGAAATAAATATGTTTTGGAGTTTTTTCTAGAGTCCTCAAGCAAGAGGATGAATACCCAAGCTATGGTATTAAAAAAAAATCATCAAATTTCCCATTATTACCAGAATCTCAGCTTCTTGGACCCAAAACCCAGTTCTTTTTGAAAGTGCAAGAGAACATGAGATGCCCACTGCTGCACAGACATTTACACCTGGGTTTTTCTTCCCTTTAAAAGAGATGTACAAGGAATATTCCAAGAACATGATATGGAGGTGTATCCCTCAAATCACACACTACTCAGAATTGTAAGTGGTGCTGGCCTCATTTTGTTACTGCTGCTTTGTATCACCAAGGCAGCTGGGCACAGACTTAAGATGGTGTAATAATTAACCTTTAAATAAAAAACACACTCACATTTGACTGGAACATCTTGCCCCAGTCTCGTGTTGCTATCCCTTTGAGGCGCAAGCTGGCTTCCAGGGATTTGCACTTACTTATATCAGGGCTCCATTTTGTCCTGTAGAGGATGAGAACATGCAATTTTCAACAGTGGGTACTGAAAGGATGGAGGCATTGTCATAATTCTGCTTGGGGCAAGGCCAGCAGGGAAAATCCAACCAAGCTGCAGTTGCTACTTGCCTTCCCTTCAGCCCCTGTATGAATACCAACTCCCTGAGCACAGGTAGCATTTAAGTGATTTCTACCATCTCGCTTCCACCTTACCACACACCTCATACACTGGATAAATGGCAAGACAGGGAGGACTCTGCAGCTGCCCATGACACCATCTTCATGTCATGTTGGAACAAAGAGATGCACTCGGAAATTTGCAGGCAAATTCACTATTTTTGACTTAATTTCCCCTTTCTTGCTCCAACACACACCCAAACATGCACCATTTTCAAGCCAGCTGCCAACAGGAATGCAGCCTATTTGTAACACCTGTTTCTCAGGTAAGCAAGTAAATTCAGGTTATCTGCCTGACCCCAGCCTCGCTGAAGTTGATTGCAGTGCCTGCTAAGCCAAAGCCTGACCCTGTTGCACTCCCCAGCATAATTTCCAGTGTCTTCAAAGAGATCCCAGGACTGGCGCAATGACTCCTGCAGGCTTGGCACCAGGCTTTAAATCACTGTACAAAGTCACTCGAGAAGTTGTCGGCAGTCAGAAATGAGTCATTAGTATGCTGCCAACACAGTATTCAGTGACAAAACCCAGCTGCCACTGTAGTCAAGAATGCAGTTTCTTTAGTACTACTGTAAGTCTTATTAGCATAGAAATCAAGTGTATGTATGTAATTGAATTTCTTTGTCACATCCTACTATGAGATTTTCCATCAATCCTGATTGTTACTAAATTTGAACTAACGGCCCATATTTGCACTTAAGCAACATCTGAAAGAGGACTACACAAAGAAAGACTTTCCTAAGTCAACACATCCTAGAAAACAGCAGCTGTGCAAAGGCAGAGGCAAGCAATATTTCATTTTCCTCCCCATAGCACTCTATCTCTTGGCACCTCCGCTTTAAATCTGGGTTCTGCTGGCAGCTTTGCATTTTCTCTCAGCAGAAAAGAGCTGTGATGCAGCCAATGTGAGAGCAGGGCTGTCCCCAGCAGGAGAGTCTGTCTGTAGGATCTGTCAGGATGTTGTGGTGCTGGTTACTCTTGATTATATGAGATAATGCTGTAGATAAAGTTCATTTTAGGTCACTGGTAAGCTCAGCTCCTGGGGGAAAAAAAAAAAAAAAAAAAAGTAATAAAGACAAGAGAGGAATATTAGAAGTGTAGAGGAGCATAATTTCTGGGTTGACTTCACTGACACAGGAATAGCTATTCAGAGGCAAAATGAGTCTCAGAAACAGCAACACAGTTTGTCTCTGCAGGTTTGGGATGTGCTGGGGATAGGTAAAGACTGACTAATTCAGTCTGGATTGAGAATGCAGCCACCATCACTGTGGCAGACTTTTCAGCGGTTATTTCTCAAGGGACAACATTAATCCAGTTAAAACACCTAGCCATATATTCCTGTTTTCCAAGCATAACTGTGGGTTTAGACCACAGGCACCTGATGAAGTGGAAAAATCTCATGAGTGAGGAAACTAAATATCCTCTCCCTGTACAGATGGTCATTGTAGACCTTGATTGGGTTTTGTTGCTAATGACTGTGTTGCGTACACATCCCTCCAGCTTTGCTACTACAACACTTCTATGAGGTCACTGTCCCAAGCAATCTACAAAATCATCTGCCCTTATCCATAAACTCAAGAAACCAAATCCTATAACTCCCAGGGAGCCTAGTACTGGAGTGTGGCCAGAACCAGGGCACAAGATGTGTCCAAGGACCAAAGGTAGAGTCACTCCACAAAATTTCACAGTTCATTCTGTCACAAGATTCTGACACGAACCGATTTCCCCTGAGATGGCCACAGATTTTCAGGAAACATGACTGTTAATCCTACAGCTCTCAGGACCTGTGTAAACCAGGATTTTGCTCCTGGGTTTTTGGTTTTTTTTGTTGTTGTTACGGGTTTGGGGGTTTTTTATAACTGCAACTAAATAGCGATAACAGGGGCAGAATAACTTTAGATGCTCTGTAAGTGGCAAATTGTAATCAGATTTTTCCCAGTATGTTGCAATGCTAGTATTATGAAACTGGTATCATCACCCACTGATGGTAGTGAGCATACACAGGGTTCAGTTTGGGGTCCAAAAGTCCCCACTGAATTTTTCTTCAAGAAATAAGCCCCATGATCAGGTGCTTTCTAAATCAGTACAGACTATTTTAGGAGGAAATTCCAGATTCCCACCAATTCTCGGCAGGCCTATATACTAGAATACTAGAGAGGTGAGAATACAACCCAAAAAGTCAACAAGGAGTTGTGGTGCCCTCAAGGAAACAAAAGGCACCTGGTGGCAACAGGCATTCTGGGCTTGGCTTCTGACTACCCAGCCCAGGAACTTGCTGGTTATCATTGCTGCGTGGCTTTTTCTCTCAGGAATGAAAAAAACCCAGGAAGGCTTCCCGGTCCCTGCAGGTGCTGTGACTTTACTGTGTGTATTACCCACGGTGGATGGTTAAAAATGGGTTCAGCTGCATCCATAGGACAATTCTTCAGCCAGCCCACGGGCAGGCAGTTGCCCCTCAAGTGTCTAGGCAGAGGTCAGCAACTGTACAACCTGAAATTACTTTAATTATAGGACAATCACTTTCTAGTGTATTGAATAACTACCTATTTTAGACAGGACCAACCCCAGGGAGTCAGCTCCACTTTAAAAGGAAGGCTAATAGCATGGTTTTCAAAGCACACACACTGCTTCTTTGAGCCAGCTTATCAAGATGGTTCTCTACAGCAGCGTAATTTACCTTCTCACAATGCGGGTCAAAGCATGAGGAGTGGAGGGATTTCCTTCTGGGTAATGGAGTAGGGAGGCAATTCTGTGGGGAGAGATTATGGTGTTTAAAGTTCCCCTGTAACCTGCCACCACAACCAGTCCAGGCAGGACAAAGAGCAAAGGGATAGAAATCCAGTGCTTCCACACAGTGTTACACTGCATCCCCAACATGATTGCTTCTAGGGAACCCCCAGGACAAACCCACTGCAACTCTCCAAAGGAATTAGAAGTAATTATCCTCTCTTCTACCAAGAGTGTAGACAAATCATAGGATTTGTCTCTTTTTAGATGTGTCTGTGGATGTTGTATCTGGTCCTGAACATTACTGAGGGGTCTGCTCTTCTTTCACAGTGTAAGAATCTCAAAATATGAAAGGAGCCTTCTTGCCTAACAACATCCCTTCATAGGCTTCCTCCCCTTAATATTTCCCATCAGGTTTTAAATCTTTGCCTTCTTCCCCTCTTGACAATTACAGTTTAGTAAGATTTAAACTCTTCCACCGTGGCAGGATAGGTGTCTCCTTTGAAGAGGGCTGAGCATCAGAGAAAGGGTACTCTGGGATGCACTACATGTCTTTGGGTCCTCTGAAATGTGGCAATAAAGCATGACAGGCCCCTGTCACATGACACCAGACTATATTTGAAAGGAGCACCAGGTATGCTGTATTCAACAGTGCAATTTATGTGAGGCCTGGTACACCATCTCAATGTACATTACGATGTGTGCACTAAAATAACATGGAGAGATGAAATGCATTAGGGCAGCGGCTGTACCTGAATCTGCTGATTCAACTCTCAAAGCTGCGTTTAGCAGCTGTACTCTTTGAGCCCTGCAGATGTCTATTTTAATCATCTGTCTTAAAATATCAGCTGGTTTTATGCCCTATTCTGAGGCTTACCATTCCTCACAGAGGCTGAGTTGATTTCTCCAGGCACTGCCATCCAATCAAAATTGCAAACAGGCAGGAAAGAGACAATATAAGAGCAAGTTGCTTTTGTTTGTAGTTATTTCCACATATCTTGCAAAGCTTGCAGCCGAAACACCTTGGGAGGACATAGCTGCAGAACCTGAGCATGCCATCTGGGTGAGACCAGAGGGACTCTTTCATTGGAGGCCTGAAACACGGCCAATTGAGGCAAAATCCTCATAAAAAGCAGAGATTCAAGTCAACAGAGACATCCCTTATCCAAGACTTCCTCCTTCTATTCTGACTTGCTGGCTGGGAAACATGGCACTGAACAGCAGAGAAGCTGTTTCTTTTTGTGGTAAAACATCCTGCCACAAAACAGGCCAAGAGTCCTTCCTAAGCCACACTCATAGCATCTGCACACCCAATTTCTGCACTGCCCTTTAAGGTTACATTTTAGCAAAAACTAACTATCTATCTAACTAACTAACTAACTAATTTCTTAAAAAGAAATTCATAATATTGCTCCTCTTTTGAAGGCCCTTCTCCCTCTCACTGCTGTGCTGACCTACACACTGACCATCCAAGGTGTGCCATGCTCATGTAGGCATAGTATTTTGGTTGTCCTGAATGCACCTGCAGTTTCTGCAGACACGATCCTAGGACCATCTGTAATCTTGTTAGTTATTATAATCAAGGTCATTAAGGACATATTACAGAGCTCGCCGTTAACAGGAGTTTTATAAACACTTTCAGCCAAAGCAGCCAAGGCCAGATTCCATATACAACTCTTCATGACTTCCAAAGGATGATGAGTGTGAGGTGTGAGATCTCATGGCCCTCTTCCCTACACTCTCAACCATGGAGCTTTGTTTATCCATGGCCTGTGTCTGTTACTCATCATCACCAAAGCCAAGGCCTTTGGCATGTCTCCTTGTGGTTGTAATAAGGAGGAATCACCTAGAAGAAAAGGAGATTATAGCAAGTTGGGCATCAACTTCTGATGGCTGGTCTTCTCCAGCCTTAAGTTGCACCAGAGGAATTTTAGATTGGATATTAGGAAAAGTTTCTTCACAGAAAGGGCATGGAACAGGCTTCCCAGGGAAGTAGTTGAGTCATGATACTCGGAAGTGTTTAAAGGATGTGTAAATGTGGTACTTGGGGACAAGGTTTTGGTAGGCTTTTCTTGGTGGCTTGGGTTACCTGTTGCACTCAATGGTCTTAGAGGTCTTTTCCAATGTAAACAATTCTATGAATCTGTTATTTGAAGAGGTGAAAATGTTGTCTGGGAGTGTGGGTCACAGCCCAGCAGCTAGAGGTGAGAGAGGTGTGAATGGTTAGTAGACTGGTGGCCCATTCTATCAACCATAAGAAGAAGCTACTCTTGGGCCTCTGACATAAGCCTGTTTCACACTTGTCCTGGCCGGAGCTGATGCCTATCTTTCATATTGCAAGAGAGGGTGAGGTGGCTGCAACCCTCGTGCCACTGTCTGCCCAAGCAGGCAGGCAGCCTTGCTCCCCAGGGCAGCAACTGCAGGTGAGGCCAGGTGAATCATTCACTTGACTCACAGAGATCTTTTCACTACAATTACAGCCTTCAGGATGGAGTTGAGGCTCTTCCCCTGGTCAGCCAAGCTTTGTAGACACCAAGCCAGACCTTTTCTAGACACCTGTGTTTAGAAGGATGGGAGGAGGCTTGCCCTCCAGAGACAGCAGCCTGTCATCACAGCAAAACATAACTTGAGTCAGTTATGGTTTCTCATGCAGTGTCATGCAAAATCGTCAGGCTTCTGGCATGTGTATGATTCTTCGTATATCTCAGGGAGCTAAATTACAAACAGATTCTGAGGGCTCTTATGCTAATAAATGCTAAGTAAATTTTAGCTGCTGTTTTCAGTTTTCAAAGCCTGCTTTGTCAGTGAAAACCCACATCTTCCTAACCATGGCATGGCAAACTGCTGACGGTTATTCTGCCAGCAGTTACAACACATCACATTAGGTGGTCCTATCTCGGGAGAGGAGACAGCTGATGGATGGGGAGGGGAAACTGATATAGCCTAACCATGAGGTCTCACTGCCTGCCTGGGAAATAAAGGACCAAAATATAACTGTGTGGGAAGGACTTCTAAGAAGAATTTGTTCCAAACCATTTCTGGAAACTGATGATAACATTATTTACTCAAATACAGGAAGCTTGAGATTGCAATGAATGATGAAAGGGTGAGCGGGAGAAATATGTACTTTCCCCTCCCCCTTCCCAAAAGATAGAAGTAAAATCCTCAGCAGCAAACCCCTGGTTGTTAGGCTGTGCAATCAGAAGCTGATATATCCTTCTGTGTTTGTGCATGTGCACATCTCACACCCACACACTTCTGCCCGTCCTCCTTTGGACCCTAATGCCAGGAGCTCTTTCCAAAGCCAGGCACAGTATCCCACAGAGAAGAGTCCAGCTGTTGGGATCTTTCCCAGAAATCAAACACTGCCACATTGAAGATTTTCTGGCCTTTCGGTAGTTAACCTGGGATACCCAGAAACCCTCTCCAATGAGAAGGGATGAGAAGCAAGGGGATGTGCTTAAAAGCTTTTATATTTATTTATTTATATTTCTGTGTTCATGTTTATGTAAATTTTGCATAAATCTAGACTGAACTTTGGGAGACTGTTCTCTCAAATACAGAATCCAGCTGTTTGAAATCATTAGGAATGTACATTCCCACCAGCAGTATAAAGCCAAAATATAAAAAGGCAAATAGCTCAGCTAGCCAAAAGAGGGGCAGAGAGGGGAACAGCTCTCACAGAACAGCATCCTTTCTCCTTGTGTATTTATTTTTTTATTGCTGCTGCTTACTTCGGGGGGGGGGGGGGGGGGGGGTTGGGAGAAGTGGGGGAAGAAGGGGGGAGGAAATAGATGCTGATTATTTTGGAATCCACTGCAAGATGAAGCATCTGTCAGCATCTACTCAAAGAGATTCCCAGACATGGGCTCTGCTATGCTCAAACCCAGTGAAAGCAGCACAGTTCCCAGGTGTCTTACTATGCTGACAGACTGACTGATCTGGATTCAGCAGCATTTTATTTATCTCAGCAGTACAAATCAGCCCAGCCACTGTGAATCTGCTGGTAGACCAAAGAGTGCCTCCTCATCACACCCCATGGCTCAGTGTACCCACAGAATCATAGAAACACATAGATTGTGTTGGAAGGGACTTTAAAGGCTAACTCCCCTTGGAGTGACCAAAGATATCCAACTAGACCAGGTTACTCAGAGCCCCATCCAAACTGAATGCTACCAGGGATGGAGTATCTATCACCTCTCTGAGCAATCTGTTGCAGGTTCCTGTTCCTCATTGTAAAAAACTTCTTCCTTGCATCTAATCTAAATCAATCCTCTTTTTGTTTAAAACAATTGCCACTTTTACTATCTCAAGGCCAGCTCAGCTCCTGAGGGGTCTTAGGAAAAAATCACAGACCTTCTGGTCTTGGCTTCATGGCACACTGACAGCATTCTCAGTCCAACTGCAGGATGCCAAGCACCAAGACAACACAAAATCACCATTTTCATTTGCCTGTCTTCAAGGCAATTCATCTTGTTAACTTTGAAGGAGCTCCAGTTAGTACATGTGTCAGCTGCAAACCCTTCTGCCAGCATCAGCCAACATGTTCAGCACCAGCTCCACATCGTGGGTTTTGTAAAATTTAGTAGCAATGTCAGCACATGCACATGCACACACCTGATCTGTACATACCTGTGTGATGGGGCACTCCAGTGAGAGCTGCAGTACTAGTGACCTCTGAGATCCAGACTGCCACTCACTGACTTCAGGGTAAGTTATATCTATTCCTTAGGCACAGAAATGTATATAACATCTCCACAGAATGAGATACAACAGAGATCAGCCTTCCCTTCCCAACTATTACTTTATAAAAGGGAGAGAAGTTAACCTCCTGACCTTTCTTTCAAGCCCTAAATAATCAGGTTTTCAACAGCATTCTTTTGGTGAAATCTGTCAATATTATAGTTATTATTACAATAAAGATTACAATAAAGGTTTTGACAATCTGCTTTGACACCTAAATGTGTAATTGAGATTACAATGCAAAAATATCTGCTCGAGTGGGAAAAAAAACTAATGTATCCTTAGGGCATGCATGGATTTAGTGTTGCACCTAAATGAGCTATGCAGTGCATGCAAGCATGTGGATTAGCAGGTCTCTGTTTTTATAGATAATCGTTTGCACACAGGAAAAAATGTATTGGCAGAAAGGGATAACCAATGGTGAAGCAATTCAGAGGTTAATCACTATCATTAAGAGAAATATCCCACTTCAGGCACATCAACTTTAAAGCTAGTTGTAAGTGGCCCTCTGAGATGTGAAAGCAGCAAACAGCCATAAAGAGAAGCTGTCCAATCTGTGATATATGTGATCAATGTGATACGATGTCTGTGATAAAATTTCATCCTAGAAGTTCCTTGTTAAATGAGAGAAGAGGCAAATCAGTTCAAGGAACTCCAAGCGCCCCTAAACCCAGATGTATCTCTCACTGATGCCTAAGGTATTTTATCCGCTGGCCTGGCACAGCTCTGGGACTGTGACAAGTATTGTGACCTGGCTTACACCAGTACTTCACAAGTAACAGGTGAGCCCTGATTCCTGCAACACTGGGACCCTGACTTCACCACTACAGAAAGCTCCCTGAGTTTCTGTACAAACCCTCTGCAGCATGGGGGCGGATACCATCTGCCTGCATAACCCAGTTTCCTCTCCTCTGGTTTTCCAGAGAGCAGCTCAAAGGGAGAAGTGCTCCTCCAAACCTCCCCTGATGGTTCTTCATCCTTCCAGCCACCAACACCATTTTCCCTAGTCCTCAAGATGGTCTTTGCTAGTCCTTGTTACGTGAGTAGATGTAGCTGAGCAGAGAGAGGCAAGGGTAGCACTTGTGGGTGGATACACCTTACGGCATAAACTGAACGCTTCAGCTGAGCACATGAGAGTTCTTCTGGCTGACTGATGCAGTTCAATGTCAAAAATCATGTATTAGTGTTTGGATGACAGCTTTTTTTACATTTACGATGCCTATATTACAATGATACCTCTCCAGAGCCCACTGGTTACTGAGTGCTGGTAATTAAAATTATTCAGATCATCCTTATTTATGCCTTTTCCCAGTGAAACTGCCTTGATGACATTTCCCTTAAATGCTTCTGCAACACCTGCCACTGCAGAGAATCACTAAGAAATGAATTACAGCCATGATTAAGTTTCAGCTTTCAGAAAAGAAAATGCTTGAAATAAAACCCATCACCTGTTTTGATACAAATTAAAAACATTTGCTTTCTCCAGTAAGTCAAAGCTCCAAACACTGCAGCACCCTAAATTCAAGCAGATGTTCTTTAGTCACAGCTATCTGCTATTACTTTTTCCTCAGCTAAACAATAGTGCAGTTAGCAGAAGTCATGTGAAAGGGGCTGACATTAAATAGAGAATGTCATTAATGTTATGATTCCAAAGAAAAGTGAGATTTCCTTTATATTCGTTCATGACTGCGGCTGATAATTGCTTCCTGTCTTACACCTACACAAAATTCATGAATATAATTACAGCAGTACAGTGCTGAGTTCAATCAGAAGGGAGTATTGATTTGTGTATAAATCAAAGCTGTCTTCCTCCAGTTCTATTTACATGGGAAAAAAAAAAAGGACTTTTCTGAAAAGGCTGCAAATCAAGAAAGGGTAGTATATTGCAGAAAACCTCACTTGTAGATTATATGGCCAGAAGGGAATATGATAAGCTAAATATGTCTACACATGCAAACCACAGATTTCCCAAATTAATTAAGCTTTTCTCTACAATGTATTTTTGAAGAAAAAATATCCACTTATTTTGGTAGATTTTCAAGTGCATAATTTCATTTACATGCACATAAATTATTTCCATGTTCTGTGCAGCAGAGCCTGCTGCCTGGAACAGAAGCAGGTGCCTCTGTTCTTGGGGTGCACATCCAGGTGACTATTACTCACTGGCAAAAGCAGGGATGCCAGCTAGCACTAGGGGTTGCTAACAGGAGTCATATTTTCAGGTGAGAAGCAGCTGTCATTTTTTAGTTCTCCCATTTTATTCCCCTCCCAAAGCCTCATCATGACTGGGAGACACATAATGAGCTTTGAAGCAAAGACAGCATGAGAATGAGAGGGTGTTTCTTTTCTTGATAGGAAAAATAAGACCACATCAGTCCCTCTGCTAAATATCCATCACCAAGTATTCAGCTCAAATTAACTGTCTTGGGAGCAATTGCAAGTTTCTTGTCTTCACCTGGGGCTGCTAGCAATTAAAGCTTGCTGTTGTCAGCCAAGAAAGAATCGATTAGAACTGATGGCTGCATGGTTCTGCATGGATGGTCCTTCCTAATGGGCCACCTAAATAATATTAAAATTGATTTTGTGAAGCATTCTTGGATATTTTAATAAATGTATAATAACATTCTATTTATGAGGCCACAGTGTAGAAGGATTAAAGCCTGATCAATTGTGACATGCCTTCATTTTTAAATAGGAGCCTTTTTGAGGAAACACAATCTATGCAGACTATAATTACATATATTAAGTTATGCCACAATCTGTTCTGCCACTGACTATGTAAGATTAAAAACATCGCTAGGAAATAGCTAACTAATTAATCAAACTGGCTCATTTCCAACAGCTTTCATTTGATCAATTTTACCTCGGATCTGCCTTTATAGAAACAGTCAGCCAAAGAGAAAAAGCTACTGCAATGCAAAGTGCTTTAAGGAATCACAATAAAGAGTGAATTATTTTCCCATTGCACTAATACGATTCAGAAATTTGAAAAAAATTAAGTGTAAATATCTTATTTCCAAGTATCAAGGGAAGATGATGGATGAGGGGCACTGCCAAAGCACACCCTATACATGAATTTATAAAGCACCCACCCTGTTTGCCAAGTGCCATCCTCCATAGGTAACAACAGAGCATGAAATGCTCTAAATTTTAAGACTTAGGAAGCTGCATTGTATTAAGCACTTGTGTCACTGAGTTTGTAGAAGATACCTGAAGAATAACTTGCTGGGTAGCTAGCTAAGGACTTAAAGCTATGGAAAAAGTTGTGGGATTTTCCTTGAAGTTTCATTTAGTGAGATGCATGCCAGAGTCTCAAAAACATTATTGGTGTACTCCTGTGCCTAGCAAGCAAATGACCAGCTCTGTGGGGCACTTCACAGACTAAGGCTAAGAGCAAATGCTCGCACATAACCTAGAAGAAGTGTTTAACCTCTCAAAATGACATCCTGAGCAGACTCCACGTAGCTAGCTGAGAAGATGATAAAAGGCAAGGGATGGCTCCTGCAGCTTTCTCAGGTGTAGCACCTCATGAGCTTCAGCAACACCTCCCTTCTGAAGATGAACCTGTTGACCCCTGGGACATGGAGGGCCACACCTTCATTTTCTCTGTACACAGAGAGCACAATAAGCAGTCTTGTTGAACCCAGGTTGATTCAAAGAATGCTAGAAACATAAAGGGGATGATAATGTAATAAAATCAGCAGTTCCTCAACAAGGTTCCTAGCAGAGTTTCTACAGCATATTTTGTCTGTTAATAAAGGAATATCTAAGGAAATTAAATGTATGATCAAACAGCTGATAAACACCACCACCACCACCCCACACACACACACCCCCCACTGCCTCAGAGAGCAATGTCAAAAGTGATGGCCTTGGATTTAGAATACTCATAGAGAGACCCTGGGGAAAACATGCCTTCCCATCCCTTCCTGTGAAACAAGGGTTTTGGGCAGATGGGTCTGGCAAGGTGACGAAGCAAGGCGAAAACTAAAATAGAAAATAACTTGACTCTCTAAAGAGAAAACCACTTTAGAGTTTTCAGTCCTTGCAAACCAAATCATAGAATATGCAAGTCCTTTTATGAAGATTTGATTTTTCTCCTACTGAATCCAATAGGACTCAGACAGTGAGCCTACCAAGGTGCTCTGGAAACTCTCTCAATAGCATATGTGCATTTTGCCTTGTTTTCCAGCTTGAGAAATTGGACCCTGACTGTTCACAGCATGACAGCCTAGGTTGCAAGAAGGTGACACTCTCTTCTGTGTACAGAATTAGTTAATCCCCATCTGCTAGTATGCCTACAATTCTAGTCATCTCCTGAAAAGAGACCAAAAGTCAGGCAGATAATTAAAACACAAGATGTTTTAAAATGCAAAATTTTTCACTCAGGCAAGCAGCTGAAATAATTTTTGCCATTTTGTCTCCTTTTGTCTTCTCTTCCCCAGACCTTTGATGCATTTGTTTTCTGACAGGAATACTCACTAGTCATTCATGTTCTATGAAATGCCTACAGAATTTCTATAAAAAGCAGGTTGCTATTATGCCACCGCTGATGTTGGCATATGCAGCCTACACCTTGCCAGTCAGAAGCCACTGAGTGTCACACACACTCACTGAGGAAGTAGAACACAGCTGAAAAGGCCAGGGATAAAGAGAAACATCGCGAATACGAATGGGTACAAAAAGTTTTCTAGGAAGACCGAAATACTACATAATTTCAAGATGTTCATTTGTCCAGGTGACATCATAAGCCTAAGCAGCAAGCAGGAGCTCCAGTGAATACTTAGTTGGGGAAATACCTAGGAGGAACACGAGAAAAGCCAGCACAGGCCAGACTGTCCAGCAAGACCATGGCCCAGCAACAGACAGCCCTTGTCCCCAGCTGCTCCAGGGAGCAGCAGCAGCCATGGTTACACAAGAGCACAAGAAGCTGCAGTGGCTGCAGCTTGGAATCATACTGCTATAGCAAGGCAGGCCAAGGGCTTCAGTCCAGCTGCCAGAGACATGCCACTGCTGGCATACATCCATGCAGGCACTCCACTGAGGACCTTGATTTTAGGTACATTTAAGATCACTTAATGTTTTAGCAAGGGTTTTAGAAAATCGCGTTTTCCAGCTGATGTTCCTACAGTGATACTGGGATGGTTCCTGTTCGTTTACCTGCCTATGGCCTAATTATTTGAGAAAATATTCCTAGGAACATTATGAAGAATGGACTTTATTCTTTGAACTCTTAACACACGGCTAAATTCTACTAAAGCCCCTTCCAGACTCCATGGTCCTTATAGGCCTTGGAATCTTAACCATCATACCAACTAATTACTTAATATCTGTGGCCCAATTTGAAGTAATTAATGTAGTTTCACCTTCATTTATTCAAATTAGAGTTCATCCTGAGTACAGGCTACGTAAAACACGAGAGACTTACAAAGATGAACTGGGTTATGAATGATCCCTGGACAATTAATTTTTGTTCAAATGCTTACTGAATTACACATGTATGCCACATAATAAATTCAATAATGTCAGAAATTTCATCTCCGTGGTAAAAGTGCCCTGACATAAGAACTGTTCATGTTCCCCAAATGCATCCATTTGTTCACAAAAGAAATCTCCAGTTACAGCCTCCCTTAGAAGCTGTCCTCCAGCACAGGAGAATTAAAATCCCTTCATTTCCTAGTGAGAAGGTTTTGTGACAAGGAAATCTGGAAAGAAAGGGAAAAGCTCTTATGTTCTTTTTTTTTTTTTTTTTCTGTTCTTGTTGCTTGCAAAATCTAATAGTTACTATATTGTAATCACCATAAGAGCATTGAGAAATGGAAATACTGTTGTCTCTCTTTTTTCAGAAGCCTGCTTTCCCTGTGAGATTGATGTATGCACACAGCCATTCACAGAGTCCACAGGAGACCTGGTACATGATTGAGGACATAAGGGTGAATGGGATAAGTCACCTGTGAACACTACAGTCCTGCTTTAAGGAAACCATCCCAAAATATGACCCCAGGCTTGACTCCCATTGCGTCAAGGGCAAAGTCTCTTTCCCTCTCTGCCTCAGTATTTCTGCCACTCTGGGTCTCACAGTGTGATGGTCAAATTTGATGATTTGATTTGTTTATCAGAGGACAGGCTGAGAAGAGTTGAGGTGTTTAGCTGGAGAAAAGAAGGTTTTGAGGAGATCTTATTGCACCTCCTGGAGCCTGAAGGAGGCTACAGTAGAGTTGAAGAGGAACGTTTAGCAAGGGCTTGTAATGAGAGAGGACAAGGGGGAGCGGCCTTAAACTGAAAGGGGGCAGGTTTAGATTAGCTATTAAGAAGAAATTCTCAACTGTGATAGTGGTGAAGCACCAGCAGCAGTTGCCCAGACCAGTTGTGAGTGCCCCATCCCTGGAAGTGTTCAAGACCAGGTTGGATGAGCAACCAATGTCCCTGTCTATGGCAGAGGGGCTGGAACTTAGAGTCTTTAAGGTCTCTTACAACACAAACCATTCTATGATGATTCAATTAATATCATTAAGGTCCACCCTACAACTGGAATCATCAGGACTCCCCTCATGAGAGCAGGGCAAAGCCCTTTGTTAAAACACCCTTTTGACACCTAACTACCCCGTGATGAGCCATCTGAAGTGGCTTGGAGGGGTTATTCTCCAAATTGGTGGGAACTTGATTCAGAATTGAGATTCCCTTAACTGTCCCTTACATCTCTTCCTCACACACAGTCACGGGGATCTGATTCCCCATGGGCACTGTCCTCTCTGGAGAGGTTCCAAATGGAGATGGAGGCAGGCAAGGAAAGCACCTCTCACAAGCTCCTGACAATACTGCTGCAGTCTTTGGGAAACTCCATAGAAGTGGAAGGAGAATGGGAATCAGTTCCTTGCCTACAAGACAGGCAACCCAGAGGCACTGTGAGACTGAGGGTAATAGGGTAATACACAGGACAGAACATGGGGAGAAAATACAGATGGGAGTTTTGAAACCGTCCTCTGCTTTTTAAAAACCACTGCTAAACACTCTGTGTTTGAAAGGTCCTTAAACTGGAAACTGTGTACCAAGTGTAGCCTGAGGGCAGCTCTCCAGTTTGCCTTGAAATGCTAATCTGCTATCAAGACAAGGAAAACATAAACCAGATTTTACAATTAGGCAGGTAACAGCTGCCCCAGCCTCTTGTTCAAGTGGGAAAACTAGATAAGAGACATATTGGTGAGCCCAGGGAGATACTCCAGGCTGGACTGGGTTTCCCTCTCAGCACTGTGGGGTAGGGCTTGTGCCCAACAGCGGCTCTGCCACAGGAGAGGGGCACATCCTGGCCTCCTGACCCACGAGGGGGTGAGCCTCCAGGGCAGCCAGGTTTCAGCATTCAGACATGTGAGGAGTAGCACAAAGAAGCCATTTATGCTGCTGCAATTGCAACATTAGATTTCAGTTTTATTCCCAAACATGAGCTGAGCTCTCAGTCATAGACGGGCTTTTAAATCAGCCCTGGCAGAGATGAAAAGCCCAAGAAAGAGAGGCAGTGTCTGTACAAGAACAGCTCATTTACATTAAATAATCATCCTGAAGGAGAGAAACAGCAAGGGAGTTCATTTTTTTCGATTATAAAGAAATAATTGTGGTCTGGAGGAGCATATAGAGTCCTAGCTTTCCCTGCAAGTTACCTATTTGCAGTAAAACCCAAACAGTAGGTCTGAGAGATAAGAAATATCTTTTTGTTATTATTTTGAAAACAGGGTATTGTATGAGAAGAAAGACAGGGAAATACTTCTACATTCCCAAAAGGCTGCTGTTTTTGTAATGTCTCCTCTGCACAGTGGGATAGAAAATCAGTATCACAAACATAAATGCTAAAAATACAAGAGCTGACACAGAAACATATTCTGTAATCTGTTAGGAATGACTCTGTCAATGGATGTCTCTGTGTGTGTGTGTGTGTGTGTATGAGAGACCAATACAGTGCTCTCGTACAGGGTATCTGACTGCTGCACAAACTGCTTGTGCAACCTGCTATGTGCTTCCTGTCCTTTGATATTGCTTATTTAGTAACAAAGAGAAAGGATTCAACTCCAATATTTCCCCATAAAAATTACTTTTGAGGTGAGATGAATAATAGTAGCAAGCCCCCAGATTAGGAACTTTTTCTTTTCATTGGCAGAATTTACGGTAGGGGTTGCAATCTCTTCTGGTCATTTTGGATTACTTCCCTGGACGGAGCTGAAGTCCTGAGCCTTCTGGCACATAGCACAAGAGCACAGTTTTTTGGAACATGAGCATTCCACTGCAGACTCTATTGCTTCCACCAAGGAAAGTGCCAATTCACTACTGCTCCTCTGCACAGGGCAGTGAGCACACTTTAGCTTTACCTGGGGAACCCATGGACCAGCCTGGGAGATGGCCAGCAGTACATTCAGCAACATGAAGGTGGTAGGAGAGAGGGAGCCCCTGTGCTCCCTGCTGACCTGAGCAGTTACTCTACAGCACATCCCTGACCATGCTATATGCCTCAGGGGCACCAATGGGGACCTACAGGCACAGCAACCTGCAGCACCTCAGGGTGCCCTGCTCTCCCCGGCCTCTCTCCTCCCTGGGCTGTAAAAGTTACAGGTGTGCCATATTTCTGCTCTGAAGGGCTCTACCTCCTGCTTTTATCCACTGCATCTTACTGTGCCTTCTCATCCTTGATTAAAGACCTGCTTGGCAAATGTACCTCTAGCAATGGTGACAGCTTAAAATTTGAAAAATATTATTTCACTTTGAAAAGAGAGGGAAGTGCAGTCGTAGGGGAGGACAGTAGTAGTGAGAGGCTGGAGAGAATAGGCATGGCAATGGTCACTGGTGGGATAGGGCAAGGAAGGACTCCCACAGACAGGAAGATGGCAAAGAAACAAGGATGGACTTCCACCTGAGAGCACATGACAGCTGCTGGTTTTCTCCTTAGCTTTGCCCTGTCACCAACACCAAGTGACAGCATGGTTTACCAATTCCTGTAGCCTGACTTAATTTTTACACTGGTAAAAAATCTGAAATACTGGTTTCTATCTGTAAGCAAAAGCAGGTTGTGAGCTGACAGTTCGATACCATCTTTCTGTGATGATCAAAATAATTGCTGCTGAGATCACAGCAAATGTAATTAATACAGAACTTTTGTGTTGCCTACGACTGCAGAAAAATAGAAAAATACTCTATACAATTATGGAATAAAATTAACTACATGAATTCCTTCATATGCCAATACTAAAATTTTCTTGCTGTCTTAAATTCCCAGTAAACCTCCTTTTCAGGCCCTACAAGCTATTATGTTAGAAAATTTAAAGGCTTACAATAGCAGATATGCAAATCAGACTGTATAGTTCATCTATACAAGTGTCACTGGAACATGACCATCAGGAACACTGATTTACATTTACAACTCTAGAAAACTGATTTGGTGTCATGAGCTGTGTCAAGTACCCAAGACAGCATAGCAAAAGTTAATGTGCATAATACATTAAGCTAATGGGTTTCAGTCAAGGGTGAATATGTCTCTTTGGGCTAAGAAAGCATCAAGTCTGCTCACGTCTTCTGAATGCTCTGCAGCCTGCTGAGTGCTTCTGCTATGGGCATGAATATGAAACCAGAGCAAGAGAGGAAAAAATGCAGGGTGTATTTGAGACAACATGGATAAAAATATGTCAAGGAACACTAAAGGAGACCAGTTCTCTTCAGCTGGAAAAAAAAAAAAGAAACAAACACCCAAGGTTTCCTTCATGTACCTATTTTGAACCAAGTCCAGCCTTGAAAGGCTAACCACTGCCTCAAAAGAATATGTTCAAAATGGCCTTATGTAAGGTGAAGAGAATTTAAAACAGCAAACTTATTTTTTATAAACGTGAGTGAAAAAATACTTGCCTCTATTCCTTTAGACAGATAACTTCTTCCCACTGCTACTGAAAGATAATAGGAAAGTAAGTTCAAAGAAAAGACTGAAAATTAAATCTGAAGAGTAAAGATAAATACCATTGATGTAAAGGATTATATTTTAACCTCAATTTGTACTATTTCCACAAATTGATAGAAACAGCAGCACCACCACCACCTTAGCCAAGGCTTCAAACAGGCTCTTCCTTGGCTTTGTCCTCTTCCTATAAGAAGCAAGGAAGGAGGAATTTACCTTTACGTATAGACAGCAGATGAGGCACATTCCCAAACACACAGAACAGTCCAGAGCACAGCCAAGAGTTTCTCCTGCAAACTCTCTGCTTGCCAGGACTAAATCACCACTTGTCTTCAAACGTCTACATGTAATTTTTAGGTCAGCTCTTAACACTAGAGCTTCTCAGCTGTTTTATATGTTAATATAGAGTTATGTTTCTTCTATGGCTTGGCTTAAAACTTTCTTGTATGGCAATGCATTTTATTTCAAGTCTTCAGAGTTTTTTATTATTCTCAAAGAAATTGAATTTGAAAAGCTGAGGAAATTGTCCTTCGAAAGGTGTAAGGTGTAAAACTCCCAGCAGAGAATATTCATTTAAGTATTAGTAGGCCCCTCTATATGTCTCTGTTTCTATGTAGGTGTCTTAAAAAACTCACTATGTCTTCAGTTCCAGTTCCTTGCATTCATATCCTTCCTCCTGAGTATCTCCTGTTTGTCTTGTCCATGTCCCACCTGCCCACTCAGATGTGCCTCTGCTTTCCCCTCTTTGGCTGCCAGTCTGACCTCAGGCACTTGTACCTCTCCTGTGCAGTCCTACGAGCTGGAGCCTTACAGGAAAGGTTTTGTCACACGGTGCCATCACAAAGACATGTAGGATACACAGGACAGGAGAGTATTCTCAGGCACACCAGATTCACTTTTACATGAGACTCACAAATACTCAACACAATGAAAACTGTACAGTATTTTCTGGTGGACAGAGATATCTAGTGGGCAGTGTTTTCCTGAGTGCAGAAAGGCCAGAATTAATTAAAATATGATAATAACTCTAAGCTAAACATTAATTGGTCATTGGTCTGCAATGATGTTATATGCTGAAATATTAGTGTAAAATAGTTGATTTTCTCTGGAAGATGTGACACACAATCAGTGACCTTTTCAAGAACTCAAGAAAAACTTAAAACATGATAGATCTAGCTTTGTGATCTAGCAGCCAAATTCTAGTCACATTTTAAGGGAAGATGGAGATATCAGAACTGAGACAAGCTATGAAATATTCAAAATACTTGGAGGATTTGAGCAGTAAAGCTTCCCTGTCAGCAGAAGATATTAAATCATAAAGGTCTAGATTATGCTGCACAAAGCCTTGCCCTGGAAGAAGATCCACAGAAAGAAATTAAAGGAAAGTAACAGGACTATTCAAAGGTTTCATTATGATTCACCAGAAGGATTTCAAAATCTGGTCTCTAATAAAGTAGATTTCATTCCTTCCCTTTATACCTGAGATTATTGCAAAACTATAATCAATCACACAGGCCAGTATTTAATTAAAACCCCAGTACTAAGCTGATATGAATACTGGTCATGACCTGAATGGCATCAAAATCTGAAACAAGAGAAGAAATGAGCTGTGGTGAATTAGGCCATCTTCTAAACAAAACCAGGGCAGAAATGGTAACGCCCAGTGAAATCTGGGTGCAGGAGAGAGCGCCCATGAATGTTGGCAGGACAGGCTAAGTTCTTGCCAGTGGACTTGGGTGAGCAGCTCTGCATTCAGAGGCAGGCTACCCATCAGCTTCGTTCAATCCTTACTAAATCCCAGAACTAAATTCAATTCTTATTACAAGCAGTCGTGCACAAATACAACCCAGCTGAAAGACAGCAAGTAGCAGGAGATCTTTCCTGGAAACAAACACATCCTATTTTAGTGGACCACTGTTGAGATGAATGCCTGATGTACAAGGAAATGAGCGTGAGATAACATTTTCAAAATAGACCGTGACACTTTTGCCACATCGGGTCCGTGGTATTCTGATGAGTAATGTCCGTCCTTATCAAGGCGCCATGTGATTCATGCCCAGGAGCCACGCAGGGTCCAAATGCCAGCCAGCGGAGCCGTGCCCATCCTGTCACACCGAGCAGCACTGGCAGCCCTGCACAGTCTGCCCCACACCACAGCTGTGTCCCCCCTCCAGAGGGCTGTACCCTCACAGCACAGCTACTGCTGGTACCAGCACAGAATCCAGCAGGGCCTTCCTGTGCTTCTTTAAAACCCTCTTCCTCTGGAGACACATCAGCTCTTCCACATTGCCAGGATGGCCAAGCAGGTGGTATGAGCTGCTCCAGAGAGAGATGTCACAGACCAGAGAAGGGGAGCACAACTGGAATGGTGGAAGCCATATTCAGCAGGATTTTGCCATCCTTGCACTGTCTGAAAGGTCTGGCACCAAACCCACCTAGCCTCATATGAAATGTGTCTTCGTGGAAGGCAGAGTGATGCCGAAATTGTCATAGCAGCCCACATTCCAAGCCATGAGTGGAAAGAAAATAATTCAAGGGATGAGAAAAATCATGGCGTCTTAACAGAAAGATATGATTCAGGTTTTCAGTGCCACAGTATACGCGGTCTTATTGTCAAAGTTTACAGTAGCAATAGCAAAAATTTTGGCACAAAAATGAAAATAATACCCTACATCAAAATAGTTATTTATTTTCTTATTAATTTCTCTGGATAGATAATACACATCAGGAAAAAAATCAACATCTTTTTTCTCAAAAAATCCAATTTTTCCTCACTCAATCCTAGCCTTTTCTTCTCCCATTTCCCTCTCATTTCCCTAGTCTTACAATAAAAAATTAATATGGAAAGTAAGGAAAATCAGATAATGTATCTAAATAGATGGAGAACTGCTCAGACCCATTCACAGCCCAGTCAGGATTTTGGGCTAGGGTGGAAGGGGATGGAAGTGGCTCAGTCCAGGTTACTTGTGCCACATTATGCTCAGGAATTATTATTTCTTACTTGAAAAACAGTTACTAGAAGGAATTTCAGGGTATACCCACAGCCTTTACAACCATATACTGTTTTTCATGAATCACTTCCTCTGAAGTGAAGGAGATGAGGTACACAATTGTATCATTGCACACGCTTGTATAAAAGGTACAAAAGGCCTTTTCTTTTAAAGTTAATAGCAGGAGAATGAAATAATCTCTTCTTTTTTTTACAAGAGAATAGTTTCATTGTTCTGCCCACATACTTTATTTGTTGATCTGACATCTGTAATGGTGAAGTGGAAGAGGAAAGGGAAGCGGATGAGAGAAATAAGTGAATTAAAATATTTGGGATAAGCTTTTGGAGAACACTATATGACTATGCTTGAGTAAACTTGACGTGATCTAAGTAATAGCACAAATAATCAAACACTGAAGGGAAAAGTCCACTCTGATCTGGTTGCAAACGTTGACCTCTCTCATACCATCACCCTTCCTACTGCGTTATTATAATTTGCTTCTAAGGCTGTTCCCTGAAGACTTAATTCCCCTTTGTGCGTAGACAAAATTTCCACTGCTGCCTCTGAGAGTTGTTTTTTACTATAATGTGTTTGTTTCTGACAGCAGCTCCTTGTGCTGAGTTAACTCTTTCAACTTATATTTGGTTCCTTGGTTTTAGATGCCCCATGGGGTTCACACCGTACTGCTGTGGATGGTGCTGAAAATATCAACTCCTTGGCAGGGCTAGGGAGTCTTGTCCTTATCTCCAACCCAGAGTCCAGGTGAGGGCCAGCCCCATGGCCTTGCAAGGTATGAACCAGAATGTGGGCAGAGGGAGCCATTACGCCTCACTTCTGCCAGAGAACACCAATGCTGGCATCTCCGAGCCACCACAGCCAGGGGTTGAGCACCTTCCTTCAGGGGAATAATTCACACAGAATGGTGCTGCCTGGAGGGCTAGCAGCCACCTGACTTGGTGGCCCTACCCCTGCCACCAGGCAGTGGAATTCGTGCTGGAGAGGAGAAGGAAACCTGCATAGAAAAAAGCACACCCCAAGATTTGTAAAGTTCTGCTGATGAAGACAGCAGTCCTTGCATTCCTTCTTTGTGCCAGGGACTTGTTGCTGAACCAACAAGACTTAGGACCTTGAATGGCAAGTCAGAAGAATTTGGCACCGTGCAAGGAAGCCCCTCAAATTTTGCCAGTATTTCTCAGCAATGTCTCTGCTTGTTAAATATTTTCTGTGTGTAATGCGAGGGATAGGTTAATTACCATGTATATTTTTATTTGGACCAGCTGTCTACTCTGTCTGCTGTCAGCAATGAAAAGTCCTCTGGGAATCCCTGAGAAAACACATTTTGTCTTCTAGGAATAGAATGGGTTTCTTTTAATATCCCCTTCAACTGTAACTCATTTAGCTTATAAATCTTGACAACAGATTCTGGCCACTGATGCACCGTTTTCTTATCCTAAGCTCTTTTTTTTCTCTCCTTCCTCCTTGGATACCTTATACACTGTGTTTAATGTGAGACGCAGCTGTCTCTGCCAGCAGGAGTTCACATTCTAAAAATCACCAAGATTTATGCAACAGGTGTTCTACCAACCCACTGTGATAACATTTTCTTCATGCAAGGAAACAATATACTGGGCTGGGATTAAAAAAAAAAAATCAAAATAAAAGAAGAAAAGATCTTCTGGCTGGAAATAGGACTTGGTGCAACTTCAGCTTAAGAGTTCAATTTTTCTTTTTGTCTTACAGGAAAATTAAATACCTTCCATATAAGTGGATGGGTGAAAACAGGCAGGTAGAATATAAGTAAAGGATTGACAACTATGGGACAAGGCTTAGCAGCAGGAGGATAATTGCAAAGAATCGTCTTTTAAATATATGCATCAGTTGCCCCAATGCCACTTCATTGAATAGTCTGGGCACGCTTACCAAGCAACAGAAACAAGGCCACAGACCAATGCATTTCGACCTCTTGAAATTCACAGTCCCACAACATTTTTCCAGTCCATGATATGTAGAGCCCTACGTAGAAACTTTTAAGTCTAGTGGCTTTTGCTTTTTTCTTGTAGACCCATTTTGAAGATCCTTAAATTACCCACAGAGTACGAGTTTAAAACCATTCCTTGAGTCAAACAAGCCTCATGGCTGATAGAAGCTCCTCACATCCCCAAAAAAGCTGAGAACAGCTACTAATAGTTTTAAAATACATGCTGTGTGTGTACAGTATATGTATAGATAATGTAGAATGTCATTATATTTAGACATGTGATACATAATATTATAGCAAAAATGCCCCTGCTGCCAGGCAGTTGCAGAGAGAGAAGCACTTTAAGTGCTTTATTTAGCGCTGTAAGAAAGCATTCAAAATTTCACTCATGTATGTAAGAGACAGAATGACACTCGGTACTCAACCTTTCAAATTGATCAGATTGACTGTCCCTCAGAAGACAGAGTTACAAGCTCAGGAAATGCTTGAGCTCTTATCTGTGTCTTTCTTCTGACAATGTGTTGGGAGGCAGAAAGTGGGGACAGCAAGAAAAGCAACCATTTCACAGGGAAAATACACAGTACAGAAAATGGCACTCGAGTTCTGGGAGTGGGATCCTGCTCTTCACATGAGAAAGAAAGACAGATTTGATAGCTCAAAACCCTTTGCAAAGAGGACTTTCAGTCTAGGCACATCTACCATCTCCTGCCTCTTCTCAAGAGGCATGTACCAATGCCAAGTATTTGAATGGCCTTAATTCACTCTCAGGAGTAAGACCACACACCCCTGAGAGCTGTGTGGTTTTAAAGACAGGTGGGGCATTTCATCCTGCATTCTCTAAATAGCTTTATGACAAGAAACTTCAAACAAAGAAAGAAGACAAACCAAAAAAGAAAGTTAAAAAACTCCCCTGTCATTGGCTTACACACACACGGTTGACCCAAACAGCAATGATACAGAACAGATATGACAGTGCTGATCATGACCATACACGTGTCTCCTCAATGCTAGTAACATACTGGAAGTACAAAGTCTTGAATATTTTGTTTAAATTAGAGTATTCACTATCAAGACACGTAAAGAAAAATGCACCAAAATAGCTGTGACTAGGGCAAAAATGAAGAAAGGATTTTTGAAGACCAGGCACTTCATATTACTGCCTTGTGGACACCCAGTGGAAGATTATAGTGCCAAGAAACTAAGCACAGTCCAGCCTAGAAAAGCATTGCACTGCGCAACTTCAAAATTATCTCATATCCCTTCCTTGATTACAGCTGATCAGTCAGTAAGACAAACCTGCTGCCTTTCTGTAGGCACAAAGGAAAGCAATAGCCTCTAAGAGTTACTGTGTACCTGAACAACAGTATCAATAAGCTCCTGAGGGAAATAAAAAGAGCCAGCCAAATGTTGACTGTGAGGATTTAAAACTCTGCTGAAACATGTGTTTCACATTCAGGCTTTTCCTGTGAATTAGCTAGCTGTTCTGAGGGTACTGAAGATCCATGAGAAAGACTTCAAGTCCTAAACTGAATAGAGGGATTATATTTGTTTATACTGTTCCACAGTGCTGTGAATCCCTGAGGATGAACAATACCTGCCCGCATATATGACAGTTACTGTTGTGATTTGGAACTGACAATTCACAATTGACAATTAATGTGCCTCTGCTAATCACAGTGCAGCATCAGCATTAAAAACATTCAGCCCTGCATGTCTCATTATTAAGACAACTTTTGAGTTTCTGTGGTGATCAGAGATGACTATGGATTGCTTTCAGAGAAAACGATCATGCCTTCAGACTTGTGAAATGTTGAGACTTCATGCTGTCAGTGTGTCAGTCACAACCAGCATGGTGGTAGCAAGGCCAGCTCAGCTACCTGAGCCACAGTGGCATCACTTGCAGGAGGCCACAGGTAGGTACTTCATTTTGTGCTTTCTGTTCTTAAATAAAGCCTCCTTTCCCACTAGGTGTCAAGACTCTCTGGAAGCTGCCACAGGCAGGGTTGCAGCCCTCCACCCTGCTGAGAGTGCAGCAGCCACGCTCCTCCCATGGCCATGCTGGGTTGGTGGGCACTGTCCCTGCACAGGGATGTGCTGCAGAAGATGCCTAGCCAAGCCCTGCTGCAGTGGGAAGGCCATAATGCACAAGCACAACTCTTTCCTGGCAGCCTTCAGCACTGCCAGCTGACAAGGCAGGTAGAATGCCCAAGTAGGTTCAGCTCGTGGCATCCCATCAGTAGCAGTGCAGACCCTCAGCTGCCAGGGTCCTCCTCTTGCCTGAGAGCCCTCAAGGTCACTGCAAATGGAAGCGCTTTGGCCCAAAGATATTTCTGCAAGGGATGTATTCCTACACAATGCAAGGGCAGCCAGAGGTGCCAGAGGTTTGCCTTATGCTCAGTGCAGCAAGCACTGTGCTTGGAAGCAGCTTGGCAGGAGGCCTGAGCCTCCCAGCCCTTCCACACCTCAGACTGAGCCCTCCCCTGGCCTGTATCTTCTGCCTCTGGAGAGGGCTCACACCATATGTTATCCCCTTGTAGCTCATCTCCCTTTTAATTAGATTTCCTGTCTTCAGCTAACAATTATTGCTGCAGGGCCATGGCCTTATGGTGGCAGTGTGAAAGGCTGAGCAGAAGTCCCATGTGGCTCCAGGATGATGTTCAGATGGATACCCTGCCAAGAAAACAGCTGGGAAGAACCACCACCAGCTGACATACTCCCCTTCTACTTTTAGCCCCTCAAACCTCTGTCCTCTGACGGGACAAGCAGGGAGATATTGACTCCAGTTTCTGCAGGAGCACTCCCACACCAGGGTGGGGATGGATGGACATGCTTCCCTCTCAGATGTCTGACAGCCAAGAGGCACCAGGCATCTGCAGCAGGAACAGTTGTAGGACTGGTCAGGCTCTGTTCCACCAAATGTGTCTGGATCCTGATGGACACTGGAGAAAACTCAGCCCTGCTCTCTCCACCTGTCCTGGCACTGCCAGCCCCACGTGTGCCAAGACAAAAGGGTACACTGGAAACCACTAAAGGATCTGGTGAAGAAGGAGCTTGACTCACCGCTGCAGTTCCTAGTAGTCCTAATGGCAGCAATAGAGAGCATGGGGGAAACAGAGCTGTGAAAATAAATAGCTCTACTCTGGAGGAAGTTCTGAATATTTTAGAGCTTGCAGCTGGGCAGCTCTTCTGGAAAACATTTTAATACAGGGAACTAAATATTTTCCCTGGAAGTCTGCACTAAAACTGTATTTCTTGAGTGAGAGAATGCGTCCTTTGGGAAGTAATTTGCTGATACTATTTCAAAAGTGTTGAGGTGGATCATGTACAACTTCTCTCAGCATCCCAGTCATTTTAGTTTTTATGCTCTGCATTGTGGGGATGGGCTTGTTCCAAGTTTTTGCAGCTCATAACACAGCAGAACTACACTGGCTTCTCAATGTTAATACAAAGACAAAACTCTGCAGCAGAATCACTTACATGGAAACTTCATTCCAAGAGGTAATCAGTCCAGGCTCAACTACTGTGTTTTATCAGGTCACTTGCCTTTAGGAAACCTCTCCCTCTCCATAATAAGCAGGCATTTCAAACACAAGACCATCTTCATAACAGAAGAATGCATGGTAGGCTTCTCTCTGTCTTTTTGCCATGTGACAATTGATTTGCCATCGTGCAGTCGTATATTTGAGTCTTTGCAATACTTCTGGAAGAAGCAAGATTTCTCACAGACATGGTAGATGATACCTACAGAGCCTACAGTTTCATGTAACTAAAGATATTTGTGACTGGGGATGTGAAATGATGATGGTAACTTGGCTGCAATGTTCAAGGGTCACTAAGGATCTGAAGGTCTTTTGCTTGAAGATTGTTGCCTCTCCAGGCTGCTCTTCCATGACTCACTCCACAAACCAACCTCATTGCCACAGCCAGGAGGAAATGATTCATAAATGCTGACCTTTCCCCTTGCCACCCCTGCAAAATGAGGTCTGTGTATAAGCACTCACAGAGCTGGAGCCATGGGAATTACAACTAGATAAACCATCCACTGACGGCAACATCACGCAACCGCTTCCTTGCCTCTGCTAATGGTGGAGATGTTTGCTGTGAGCCAGGCACACTCATAGGAGAACATAACTGGGGCAAAACAGACAAATTAGGCAAGGAGAAGGTGACTCAGAATAGGGGAGGTTGAAAAGGAAGGGTCAGAGCTGGACGAGATCCCTTGGTCTCCTCTTTGCAGATACGTGAAGTCAATGTCTCATAGGAAAATAGTCATAGTTAGCATTAATAAAATTGATATCCTTCATGCCACACACAGTCTCTGGGATTCACAGTGTCAGGTCAGCAGTCATTAAAGAATAATATTGCTTTGTTATTATTTGCAACTTCCTCAGGACACAGGATGCCCAGCCTTGGGTTTGCAGCCTGTCATCAACATGCAGCACAATCATGAGGTGATGAGGGGTTGGGACCAAAAGCACTCTAAGTTCAAGCTCCTGTCTCAGGAGCGGGTACAGTAGATGGGAGGCAAATGCAAGAGGATACTTCTTTGATTCCCTTGTGAACCATCCTCATGGCCTAGGAGATACTCCCCTCTTCTAGGCAGACCTCTCATCAAAACTTCCCAGTTTAAGCATCCCAGAATTTATTTCAGTCCAAATACAATGACAGCCAAAATGACCAAGGCCTTTCATTTCTTTGTCACACCATTTTGGGCTCCAACTCTGTTCAGCAGAGCAGTATTCCCAAGTCTTGCAGCATGCCTCGTACAGCTATCACCAGAAATGCTTAATTAAACTAGCAGGAATGGCACCAGGACCTGGCAAAAGAGACTTGCTCCTTAGTTTTAAGTCCATATTTCTGTAAGGAGTTGCCACAGAGGAAGACAGTAATGGCAAACCTTGGCCGTCCTCCGTGGCTAGCAACCCCCCTGCACAGCTTTCCTTTCAGGCTGCGTGGGACAGCACGT
The DNA here is from genome assembly GCA_018697195.1 of Certhia americana. Taxonomy (NCBI): domain Eukaryota; kingdom Metazoa; phylum Chordata; class Aves; order Passeriformes; family Certhiidae; genus Certhia; species Certhia americana. Next base: position 35,380,379 of record CM031879.1, read on the forward strand.
CAGGGCTTGCAGGCAGACTCAGCAGCAGCATAAATACAACTCTGGCTGCAAAGGCTGGCTCATAGGCAGGGTAAGCAACAGAGGAAGAGACAGCTCAGTAATTATTTATGCTGCACAGAGAAAAGAATTATTAGGCAGCTGTTGGCAAGCAGGCAGAAGTACCGAGATAAGCCAGGTTTTGTGGTTGAAGAGTTCTCGGGAACCAGTTACTAAGAGCAGCATTTCAGCTGCTTGGTGCCATATAGACCCATCTCCGACAGCGTGACAGAGGTTTACCTTCCTCTCTGATAACCTCAAAGCATGTTCTAAACTCCAACATCCTGCAGAGAAATGTAAGTAAAGAGAAAGATAGCAAACTTTCATCATTATTGAACAATACCTATTTTGTTGCCACTGACAAATTTTGAACTCCCAGAGACAATTGGGAAACTGTGTTGAAATGGCTGCTAAAGACTTGGATCCAGGCTAGCTGTCCCTTCAAGGGTGCACAAATGGGCACCCATGTGCCAATGAAGCTCTTTCTTCATTATCTAAACAACCACTGGAGTTTCCTCTGGGACCAAAAGGACTCATTTTTCAGAAATCATCCTATCAGAGGGTGAATACCCGAATATCTGGTACTTTTCCCTTTTGGTGCCTACAAATAACTGAGTAGCTCCCAATAACTGAGTAGCTAAAACAAACTATGAAAAATGCAACTGACTTTTTAAAAAAAAATGTCTCTTTCACATCAAATATAAATTCAATAGGATCCCAAGCTTCCCATTTTGATCACAGATTTCCTAAAGGGGCAAGTCCTTCAGTGAAGTCAGTGAAATTCTGTCACAGATTTCAGCAATGCCATAATTACACCTCTAGAGCTTTAATCTTTATTTTCCTGCATGCCCCACTCACTTTAGATGTTCTAAATTTTTTGAAAGGTTTTATCGCTACTTTCAGCATGGCAAATGTGGCTGCACCAGAAACATGTTCACCTGGGGTCAGAGGGATCTCCATGAGTGGTGTTTATCTGAGGAAAGCCAGGTCTGGTTTTCACCAAAGCTCTCACCAGTGTGTTTTGCAGTCTCTTAGAAAGACTCCCTCAGATATGGGCACTATCTGATTACGAGGCCAGGGAGGGGCAGGGAGAGGCCTCAGTGTCCCATATCCTCAAGACCTTTCATGGAGCTGGTGTGTTTGAGGTCGCTGTTTCTTGAGCCATTTCACTAATGTGTCGCTCCCACCAAAGGACCGAGGCGCTCCCTGTGCCCCTGGGTAATGCTTAGGCTGAAGGGCAAATGTTAAAGTATGGTGTGTCCTTCCCTCTGGGCCTGTCTGAGATCAAATTGCCAAGCAGGCTGTAGTCAGAGGAAAGGGGATGAGTTATGCAGCTCCCTCCACCACCCACTTTCCATCAACATGCCAGCAACAAATCCATCCTCTGCAGAGCAGCCTTGCAGAGGGGGACCAGAGAGGAGGAATCTCAATGTGTTTACCAGGGACTGACCTCCTTTGTGGGCAGCTGGACTCTGGTACCAGCCGTGGAGCCCTCTGTGTTCCGTCACGCCCGTGAGCAACCTGGGGCTGCGTGCATTTCCACCCCTGTGCACACTGAGGTACAGGCATTAATTTCTCCAGCAGAGTAGACCCAAGAGCTTTGAAATCATCCAATATGAAAAATTCAAACGTTTCCTATGTTCTGAGCTGCAAAATGTAGAAATATGACAGCTTGTCAATGGTCGGCAGTTACTGAACCTCTCTGGCTGCTAAATTGACTAATTTTTCTTCATTCCTAGCACTGCACTTGCACATGTTCTGCAAACATGAGGGAACTGGACACCCTGAGTAGGTTGTGCGCAAAGCTGGGGGTTGAAGATCTCTTTGAAGCTGCTGACAAACTTAAAAGAAAGGGAGAAGGGAAGCAAAGTAAATAAAAACTGAGCTTTCCTTTTCAAAAAGCCGGTAGAGGATGTAAAGGGCTGGAGAAAAAGAGACAGAGTTTATAAAAGCTGAGGATTTTATGCGCTGAGAGTAGGCAGCAATTAATACAGCTCACTGCAGTTCTGACCTATTTAGCCCACTGACATTGTAGCATCTATAGCAACACTGCTAAATAGACCAGGAATAGTAAATTTCAGATACAGCTTTCCGGTGTCATGTAGTCAGCATCTGGGAGCTAAAAACAGCTGTATCCTGGTATGCCTTTGTGCAAAGAAACAGGGGTGACCCTCAGAGTGTCCCTAAATTTGGGCTAACCCTGCCAGCTCCAGAGAATGCTGTGCTGTTAGGAGTTAGGCACCTGCATAAGAATCATACTGAACAAGACCTGGCTTGCATTGCATCACAAACTGGGAATTCTATGTTATAAAAGCTTTTTTCTTTTCCAAGTGGTACATACAAACCTTGCCACTCTGACCTCTCCCAGGCTACAGGTCAGTGAGATATTGGATTTTACAGCAGTTCTGTAAGGTCTAGGCTAAAGAAAGGCCACACACACAGTGTTGGAAGACCCGTTAAGAGTATCACAAATATCCTGTGCTTTTAGACCATTCCTGCCTTTCAGTGCACCTTAACTCTTGCCTGAAGCAGAAGGGCTGCAGAGACGGTAGCAAAGACAAACCAGCTTTCACCCTAATCAATCACACGTGGAAAGCAATGCTAGCAGCTGTGAGAAGGGGAGCACCATCCCATCTCCTTAATGTCTGTCAATGTCTTTCAGTGACTGCAACAAAGGTGTGGTAATAAAAAAGACCTTCCTGAAGGACACTGGTGCAGCAGTGCTATTGTAGGGCTTTGCCTACCAAGTACCCCGGGCCAGTTTGGTGCAGACTGTGACAGCTGAATTAAGAGCAACCTCCAGCTATGCCAGAATTTCATTTTATAAGGACAAATCTAATAAAGGATGGCTGCATATAGACTGAGCAGGGGACATAACTGTGGCTGCTCCAGGGCTCCCAAATTATTAGGAGACACTAGCCCCACCAGTGAGGCTCACAGAGTGGGTGGGGAGCAGCTGCTGTCATTATGGGTCCCACTAAATGCTGCGTGCTCAACTCAGAGATGAGGAAAAGAAAAAAGAAGGCTGAAGAAAGACAAAGCCTATCCAGAGCTCAGCAAAAGTAAATTACTTCTCCCAAAGTCAGCTTAATTTAAGGTTTCAACTTTGAGTGAAAAAAATCCTTAAGTGAATATTCTGAAAATTAACCATTAAATCCGCTTAGATTCAGTCAAATTAAAACATTATGAAATCAAAGGCAGCAAAATGATCTTTGTAGCCATGACAGATTTGAAAATATATGTAATTCTTACTTATATGCAAGCTTTGCATTGTGTTAAATCTCTGCCATTGTCCAGAACAAAAATGAAATATTACATTAAGGTTACCTGCATAAGCATTCGCCCTTTTTCACCGTGTTTCAGCAGCAAAAGAGATTGCTGAGGACTTTCTACTGTCAGGAAAATTGACCAAGTTATTTAGAATTACCTTTGAGATGAAAATACCCTTTGGTAGATGACTCAATGGCTGAAACCAGCAGAATTAGGGAAAAACTAGGAAGACCCCAACCCTGCAAGTGAAGGTGCCACCAAGCAGGGATGCTACAGTCCCATCCCTGGGATGACTAGCACCCAACCCACTGGGCTAGGAGACCTCTGTCCTCAAGATATGTTTACCTTGCACCTTCAGCTCAGAGCACCAATTGCCCCCAGCCCAATTCAAGACATGTCACTGGAGCTGTTTCTGAGCTTATTAGCAGCAGAACTGCAGGGTTAAAGGTGTTCTGCAGAGCCCTGTGGAGCTTTCAGACCTCATTCAGCTGCTCATTGCAGTGTTAGAGCTCACAGAGCCCTGGTGAGGAATGGCAGCACTGCTGAAGCTGCCAGCAAGGCAGTGGCATGACACAGTCCAGGGGGACTAGTGAGTGCCTTCAGCGTCATTTATGACAAAGCTTGTTCCTCTTTCATGGGGCAGAAGCCTTTGGAGTGAGTGTGGCCCAGGAAGAGTTCTCTGATCAGATGTACCTAGCAGAAGGACAGAGGTGAGTTCAGAGCCCACCCATCTGGCTGCCCCAGTCACTCTGGGAGGCAGCTCCTGTCTGGGGAGCCCCTCCTCAGCCTCCCTCCCAGATGACTAAGGATGACAGTGAGGGTGGCAGGCAGCTGATTGCCCCACGGCTGCAGTTTCACAACTCTTCCATCTGTGGGCCAGGACTGCAAGCTTCTTAAGCCCTCAGGAAAACACATAGGAACACTTTCCAAATTGCTTGGGAGTGATTGTAGCAGCTTCCCTGGGGCAGCAGAAGCTGAGTGCTCCTCTGCAGCTGCTGCTCTCAACTCTGGCCTAAATCTTCAGCACAGGAACAGGCCCACCTGTCATTCTCTCCACTTACGCAAGCTACACTTTTCTCTTAACTGGGGGGAGTGGGTGTGTGTGTGTGGAAGGGGGAAATGGCTAATTGTTAATAATTATATCATTGTGTTATGATGTCTCACTGCCATCTCAGCCATCAGATACCCCTTTGCACCCAACAACTCAGCTTGTGCCTGCAGAGTTGTAATGTTTGCTTTGATTTCTGCAGATGCATAGGTCTGACCCTCCCTCTGACCAGAAGGAGGTCATCCGACCATCCCTCTCCATCTTCCTCAGCTCTGGAAGGACAATCAATTTATTTTAGAGGCCCAACCCCCACCCCCCAAACAGTAGCCTTTTCCCAGGCCAGCTGGATGCCCTGGTGAGGAATGCTGACAATCTGCCATCCTGGAGCAGAGCTGTCAGCATTACTTCCCTACTGCTGAGCCCTCAGTCATCACTCACATAAAGGATAAGCATGCAGCCCACTGCCTTGTGACAAGAGCTGTGACTTTGTTTAGGAGCCAAGCACTAGGAAAGAGTACCAGGGAAATGTGGCTTAGTGGAACAGGAAATATTAACTATCTGTGATAAAAATGAAAAAAGCAGCCAGTACACATTTAACTCAGCTGGAGGCACAGCTCTACGACTGGCTGTGAGTAGCAGCAGCCTCTGAAAAAACCAATAAAGAAATTGCTTTTCCAGTTCAAGGCTGACTTTTAAAAGAACAGTAATTTTTCCTGTGTTCATCTGCGTACAAGGAAAGCCCCTAAGCAAAGTCATCTGCATATTGCAGTAGCTGCTGGCACAGGGAAGGACATGGAGTTTTCAGCTCCACAGATGGTTGAAGAAGCTGTTGTGAAAGCCCACAAAGATAGACTCACACAGCCCCATCACGCTCCAGCAGCAAGTTAAAATAAGTAGTTTGGCTACTACAGCTTCGTCCACCAGTCAGTTTTGGGGTTTTCTGCTAGAAAAACAAGACTGGGATAAGTGTCTCTGACTAAATGGATTTCTCTCAAAGCTCCTGGTTTCTGAGTGAAGTGGTTAAATGACAACAGAATACTAAAGAGAAGAGAATTATCCCCCCCCCGCCCCTTATTTTCCCTTGTGTGTTTTAGTCAAAACAGGTATCAGGCTGGAAAAGCTACATTAACACTGGATTCATATCTACAGAGTCCTTTCAAGTTATTATGGGGCTGATAACCTCTCTTTGTCCTTGTAATCCACAGCAAATAGAGGAGCTTAATTGCTCAGGAAATAAGGAACAACTCGTAGATCCCTTCGTTCCTAGTATGCTTGCACAATGCCTGGTGCTGAGAATAGCCAGAAGCTGATTTAATAATCTGAAATCATCCAAGACTCTGGTAAATCCCAAGTGAAGCCCAAGTGCTTTTGCCTTGGTCTCATCTCCAAGGAGCAAGTAACTGCAACATGATGAATCTTTAAGGCTGGAACTTAAATGGCAAGGCAGTCACTCATTTAGGTCTCCATCCAAGGAGCCGTGGCACTTTCAGGGGGATTGGACACTGCATGTGCAGGTGATCGTAAGGAAGGTCTCTACCAAGCAGAGAAAATGAAGCAGGCTCTGCTGTGAGAGGCAGCACTTCTCACACAGGGACAGGGACCCCGGCTATGGATGGAACGCTGCTCTCTGGCTCCCAAGGCATGACCTTGGGCAGGCAGCATGGGCTCTCCGGTCCCGAGTTTCCTCTTCTCCAAAACAGAGATATGATATACAAGTGGGCTGAGAGCCTTGCAGAGAGGTGCTATCACTGGTACAGAGAATTATCATCCCAGGCCCAGGTCCAAAGCACACAGCAACATGCAGAGCCATTCCCTCAAAGGACCCTGGCTCTGGCACCCAACCCAAGAACAGGCCGTATGTGTTCTCCGAGGTGCAGGTTCGCTGCTATACCTTCACCTTTGTAAATGGCAGCAGATGTAAAAGATCCCAAAGGCTGAGCTTCAAAACCTGACAAAAATCACCAATAATGAAATAATCTCCTCCTAGATGGTATATGACCCAGCTCTTGAACCTCCTGCGAGTTACAATTGAAGCCATATGTACAGTCATAAATATCAGAAATATTTACAAAACACAGACAAGATCTTAAAAACAAAAGCAGTGATTTCTTCATCTCACTGGAAGCCTTACAAAACATGGGGTAAATAGTCTCAGATGAAATATTCTGCTGACCACAGAGAGCTGTATGCTGCATTGTAATGGTTAGTCATTCTATACATATTTACTGGGCCAGTTCATCTACTACAGCTGCTCACAAACTATTACAAGGCAAAGACTAGGAAGCAGGGTCACTAGAAGTTTTGCTTATGTGAAACCACTGGGGTCATAGCACAACACCTCACAAAAGGTAAATCAAATCCCCATTTGAACGATCATTTCCCCTGCACTGGTGGCTGGCATAGCCAGAGACGTTTAGAAAACCAGGAAAAGCTGTAAAAGTGGCTAAGTTAAAGTTCCTGTGATGAGTCTGTACTGGGATACAAATCTCTGATTTTTTTCTAAAAGCCTAAACAGAAGCAAAAAACCCCCAGGCACTTAAGCACAGAATCCTCACCTCTGGCTTTTTCTACAAGTCTCCTAAGGAAAACTTGCAGGTGCTGCAATCCAACCACACTGTTGAAGCAGAGCACGAGTTTCATGCAGGTGCCAGCTGGCAGTACAGCCTCACTTCCCAGTGCTTCATTCAGCAGTTGATGTCCCTCTCCTTGTAAATTCAGTGTGTACCATTAAGCCAAGACTCCACAAGTAATCGAGCTCCATGCTGAGGTCCCAAGCAGCTCCCAGGTCCTTTGGGTGCCAGGACACCTTGAGGATGTTCAGCTCTTAGCAGGCCCAAAGACACCTCTGCTCTGCTCATGTTCAGCACAGAAGGCACAAAGAAACACTGTGAGAAGTGTGTACCAGGGTCCTTACCTTACACATCAAAAATCCCACACTGGAAAGACAGAAAAAAACATAACAAACAGCCATGCTACTGTTTATAACTTTTTTTTTTAAGAGCTTATTTCAAATTTATAAAAGACTTTAGTTGAAAGTCTTTATGATGGTTGATTTTATTTTTAAAAATATGGATTGGTGTGGAAAGTAATTTGGCACTTTCTAAAAAGGACTGAGATGTTCCTACTAGAAACCAACAGTCAGCCGAGTAAAGGCTTTAATTTAATTTTGGTTTGGGTTCAATTATAAAGAAAATTGTTCAGTTTCAGCTGTGCTGTGAATTCAGTGAAATTGTATTCTGGTCTAGATTTGGGGGAAGGGGGACACACACACATTTAGACTGATCTTCTTTTGTATTATGTTTTGCTAAAAAAACATAAGCATTATTTCATCTTCCTCTCCCTGTCATTTAATTGGGAAATATGAAAAGAATGTCAGTGTTGGCCTAATCACACACCATCAATACTGACACAGGTCATGGGCAAAGGTGTGCTTCTGTGGTTTCATTTCTGTTTTTTCTAAATCAAAAGAGAAGCAGCCACCATTTGTGCAAAAGGTCAACATCTGTCCCAGTCTGGAAAAAATCTGGTTGATTTCAATGAACTTCGAACCAGATCCAGGCTTTCTCTCTGTGCCCCACATTGTACTTCAGATGACACAGAAAACTTAAGAGAAAATGCCAGTAAGACAATATTCCTCATTAGGAAAAAATAATGGACCTATTTCTGGGACCATTTCATATGTACCATAAATACATAAGCAGTCCTATTTCACATCCTCTTTAACAAAAGTTAAAGCAGAGAAGCATGTATTGATGCACTTAGGTAAAGATAACACCATTGATGCCGGAGCAGAAACAACCACAAATTATAAAGCCCTTTTTCTACTATATTTATGTCCTTACAGAGGCACTTGCCTACCACTGTTATTAAAAGCTTAAAAGGGATACCTCTAACAGCTGTAAGCAACAGTGATCCTTGAATAGACAATTAATTTAGATATTTTACTGACTTTTCAAAGCTGCTAAGCACCAGCACTTGTGAGAGGTCAGATCTTTAAGCTATAATTTGCATATCAGTATTAAATTCAAATGCCTGTATTTTGGGTGCTTACTATTGAAAAGAGAACTTGTACTTGTTACAGCAAAAGCCTTCTTAAGGAAGAGGTTACTGAGGTCTCCCCAGTGAAGGCAAACAGCACCAAAATGTCTAGGGCAATGCACTTTGTGTTACTGAAAGTAATACACCTTCAGGAGATGCTTGAAAAGGAAGACCTGCTCCAGTACAGATACATATCGGGGGAGTTCAATACATCTGAGCAGCTGCAGCTCTTTGGAGAGACCAAAGCAGCACATTTTTCTTGTTGTACTTCATGTCTTTTGCCATGAAGCTAGAAAAGAACAGGTTGGGATTTATGCCAGATGGTGGAAGTGGTTTTTCCTGGATTAATTTCAGGTTACTTGAAATTTAATCATAGTGTTTCAGATAAATGAAAAAGAGAAATAAAGCACATTTAATGTTTCAGTTTAAACTCCTAATATGTGGCACAGAGCAAGGCATTTACAGGTAACAGTGATGAGCCTGAATTCTGTGTCCCTTTGGGGTTGTACAGACCTGCTGTATATGAACTGTGACAATGAGTATTAATGAAATCAGCTACATTTGGTGTGGGTGCTCACACATCACACACTGCAAGAAGCAAAACTGAGGACTCTGAATCTCATAATTGTGATATATATATATATATATATATATATATATATATGAGCATCTGAGAGTACCTACCCAGGTTCAAAGTGTTCCTCTTAGGCTCTTAGATTGGGCTTAAGATATTGGAAAAGCTTAGACCAAGCATTAATCATCAAAAATATCCCACCAAACAACCATTCTTCCAACATATTGAGAGCTCTTTCAATAGATACCTCTTTATTTGAAATGGAATGTATCTTGAAAAATATGAAAAATAAATCACATCTCTCAGAAATCATTTATGAGTCATATTTACACACAAATTTTTTTGACAACACTGGTATTTCTTGGTCACAAGAGGATATGTTAGAAAACATTTTGTACATCACTGCAGCTATAATTCAGAAGCTGGCATTTGAATATCATGAACCTTAAAAGAGAGGAATTACTTCAGGATGTCACAGAAACAACATCCACTTGCTCTTCCTTTTCCCCCCATTTCCTAAATTGTCTTGGTCACCACAGCTTGGATTTCCTTGATGAATCTGTCCCTTGATTACCCTTTTTTTTTTAATTACAACAAGTAATTTCGACATCTTTACGAACAGACTGTCCCTGCTTTCGCTATCAATACCAAGCATTTGCCTATGTGTGTTTTACTGGCATTTTTGTTTATTCTCTAATGAATTGACTTCAGCCATGTGCTGTCAGATTTCTTTTCTTTTGTTTTGTTTGGGTTTTTTTGGAAAAGGACGAACAACTTGATTTATTTACTTGCAAAGCTCCAGGAAGATGGAGCATGATGTATGTGCTGAACCTATTTTCATAGCCATTGCTTACAAGACAGTAACAGACAGTATTAAATTCAGTTGTTCAAATGAAGACTATGCAGTAATAGAGGGGCAAGATGAAAAAAACCCCAAAGTACCTTTTATAACACCAAATGATTTCTTGGTCTAAAATTACTATCGGTCAAGGAAAAAAATTTTAAAAACCCAAACAAAAAAAACCCCCAAACCCAAAAAACCCCACATGCCATGGAATTCAGAGCGTGAGAAAGTTGTCAGACTGTCCCCATCCAACAATTTAGCCTTATTTATACTGACAGGACATGAGCCACACGGTCTGACTGTCCCCAGGGGACCCCAGCCAATTTGTTCCCATTCAGTTTCAGCAGACAGTTCAGAGACACAAGGAAAAAGTTTGATCTGTACACCATCCCACCCACTCAGGCTGGAGGTATCAAAGTACATTTTGTGATGTGACCACCTCTCACACAAGGAGGCTGGCTGATACCAAAGTTTTTAAGCAGGTAACACAGCAGGCAAGGACAAGCAACAAAAGTTTGTTGAATTACATCGTCCAAAAGGTTTTCAGATCATCCTTCAGACCAACTTAAAACAAGAAACATAGAAGTGGGATATTGACCTTGAACCAGTGAAAAGGAACAGCAAATTCAAAATTAAAGTAGTTTCCCTAGTAGAAAAAAGTAGAAATAACTTCATGTCAATCTTCTCACTAAAATCATCACCTTTAGCTTTCAAAATACAAGTACTTCCAGAAGAACAGTAAAATGTCAGCTTTAGACTACATCCATAGACTTTTGTGGCATTCAGAGGCTTGCATCCATTGAGGACAAGAATAACTGCCTCTCTCAGAGAAATACATGTGTCTCTGATCAAATAGGAATTAATTCTCATCACTTATCCTTCAGTAGGCTAAAATGTATTTTAGTAGGTGAGATCAGCAATACATCTGTATACCTGAAAAGGTGGATTAGTTTCTCAGTAAACTGTAATTAATCACTCTAAAGAGAGGAGCCAAATTACAGTCTATTTTGTGAGTCTTTGACTAGCTCATTAGAGAATCCCCTTGCAGCTCTAACATCCAAGCATTAGCAGAATGATAATGGCAGATGTACAGAGACATGGAAATTGAGTATTATGATTGCCAAGCCAGCGAACCTAATCCTAGAAGATGCAGGGCACCTTCGATTTCAATTAATCGCAAGGTAACGACTTTGTTAGGACAGCTGTAATCTACCACCCCAAGTTCATCCCGCGCCAGGTCAAAAAGAGGCGCTCAGGAGTAGCTACAGAGGATCGTCAGGGCTTTGATTCTGCACCATGACATGTTCTGCTTGTCTAGGTATATCACCCTGACACCTGGGGGAAGGAACAAAAGACAAGGGCTAACACAGACTTCAACTTACTCCTTACAGGACTGAGCTTAATCATAGTGTGCAGAGGAAGGGACTGACACACACAGCAGCAAATTCTAAAAGCTTCCTTTTAGTGTCATTTCAGCTTTTTGCTTTAAACACTTACAGAAATAAGCCTGCACTGAGAACATAAGGCTCTTGCTGTGAAGTTACACCTCCTTTACATTAAAAGAAAAGCCTTGGATATGTAGCTTTAAAAGATTTTGTTTATATTAATGTAAATTATAAAGTGGCCAAAAGCCATTCTCCTCACCACAACAGCTAAAATAAATATCTCCACGGCTTTGACATTTTACCTTGGACCAGAGAAAATGAGCCACATTGCTCTGTCCCACTTGCAGCCTCCCCAATTCATTTAAACCAGTGAACCTGGGCGGTTGCAGCGCCCAACATGAAGCCACCCATCATCACAAGGGCCCTGTCCTAGAAAGCTCACCTCCCACACCCGATTCCCTCGTCTGCACCGGGCAAGGAGTTCTGACCTGCTCCTGCCAGCATCGGCAGCCAAACTCCCACTGACTTTTAAGAGGAAGAGAAACACACACCAGCTGTGCAATTAGCCCTTTGTTTTCCAACTTCATCAACGTTTTTAGAGGCAAGATGGCACGCCTCTCTCAACATCTGACAGTGCTGAACACCAAAATTAAGCTAGTTCATCTCAGCTAGAGAGGAACTTTGAGCTTATGAACACTGTGACCAAAAAAATCAATTTGCACACTAAAACATACATAAAATGGATTTTAAGCTATGGACTGCTTTAATGCAAGACATTAAAAAATTGCCATGAAAATGCAACACAGGTTGAGAGTCCAGATCACTTAAAAACTGAGCGTGCAGAGGGAGCCCTGATCTTGGGTGCTAACATGAACATGTCCCAGCTCTGGCCCACCAGCCTAAGAGCAAGCACACCACACAAATAGCTGGAAGCCAACTCAGATCCCTGTATCACAAAAGAAGTTGGTCAGATTCCTTCCGCTCATGCACTAAACAGATTGGTTTTAATCTCAGAATGACAAGCAACATTGCTTTTTTGAATAGCCAAGCATGAATAACTTATTATCATTTTCCACCGCTTTTAATATTAAAAAACCCCAAACATTTAAGCCTGAGGCTATAATTGTTTTTCTCATTAGAGAAAATAGTTTTCATATGCAATATGGGTTTCAGCCAAATTTTGAAACACATGTCACATTTTCCATGCTGGTGGAATATAGTATATTTTGGGTAAAAAATTAATAACTTTTTTTGTCAAAATGCACACAGTCAAAGTACCCAGAACTTTTCTGTTCTTTTAGGGAGCTAACATGCATATTGTTTTTTCCTTTACTTTTTTTGATACAGCCTACATTCAGAAATGTCTTGCAAATAGCCTTAAAAAAATTTAAAAGGAAAACAAAAACAAAAGAAAACAACCCTAATAAATAAAATAAAATACGTTAAAATAAAGTTACAGTACATCATGTCTCCTAGAAGTCCCATCGCACCAAAGGATCCATTCCAAGGTTCATAAATAATGGATTTGAAATGCTTCTCGGCACCGAGGGCGGCAAAGCAGCAACAGCAGCTGGCTGAGGTTCAGGCTATTGAGCCGCTTCTCTCCGGTCGACCTGCACCTCCGGCGTTTGCCCAATTTCTGAGCCCCTGGTGCAGGTCCGCCACGAACGCGCTCTGTCCCTCTTCTCCGAAGCGCTCCGTGACCGTGAGTTCAACCTGCAGTGAGACAGAGAGCACAGAGGGCAGCCCGTCAGGCGGAGAGGCGGCGGCCGTGGCCGGCAGCCCCGCGGGTGGCGGTGCGGCGGGCGCGGTGCCGGGTCCGTACCTGCGCTAGGCGGAGTTGGAGGCGCCGCGGAGGCGCGGCCCGTGGGGCGCCGCCAGGTGCTGCTGCTTCTGCCGGGTGGAGCGCACGGCCAGGATGGCCTGGCGGTTCTTGTACTGCACCATCTGCAGCGTGATCGCCGCGTTCCAACCTTGCTCCTGTGCGCACCGAAAGTCGATCTCCTTCCCCTCGGCCATCACCACCGTGAAGTACACGTACTTGCCCTTCCGCTCCACGCAGTCCACCGTCTTCATGTTGGAAAAGTGAAGCTCCTTGATCTTGGCCGCCGGTTCGGCCGGAGGCGCCGGCTGCTGCTGCTGCTGCTGTGGAGGCGGGGGGTGCTTGGGGGGAATGAGGAGCAGCCCCTCCTCGGTGAGGATACAGCGCTTCTTCTTCCAGAGCTGCAGCAGCCCGTCGCTCCTCTTCTCCAGCATGCCCTCCTTCACCGCCTTACAGCCGCTCTCCAGCATCCTTCTGGAAGGGTTAGACGGCCTCCGCCCGCAAGGGCTGGGCTCGGGGTGCAGGCGGCACCAGCCGAGCACTCTCCGCCGGGCGCCGGCTCCGAGGCGGAGGGCCGGGAGCGCCCCGGCCCGCAGGAAGCGGAGCGGCTGCCGCCCGTGCCGCGGCGTGGCGAGCGGCGGGCGCTGCCGGTGAGGGCGGCCGGGGTTGTCGGCGGGCTTTTCCCTCCCCTCCGCTTTTGAAGGCGCCTCTCCCACCCCAGAGTGACACCCAGCGGAAACGGCGGCTCCTCCCGCCCGCCGGCCGCGGGGAAGCCCAACGCGGAGAGAGGAGCGGAGCCGGGAGGCGCGGCGGGGCCGGCCCGCCGGGCGGGGCGGGGGCTGCGCTCCCCGCTGGCAGCGGGTCCGGCCCGGCTCCCCGCCCCTCGCCCGGGGCTGCGGACAGCACGGAGGGGCTGCCGAGGGAGCGGGCTCCCCGCCGTAGTTAACCACCGCTAGTCTAATAGGGAGAGATTACCAGGACACGGCAAATGCTCGACAGCGCTCTTTTGCCTTCCTAGGGGTGTTCCCGCACTATTTAGTTGGAATGTTTTTCCTCAGCCTGCCTCCTTGAGCAAGATCAGTAAAAGGCCCTCTACTGAGTGTTTTTGATTCAAGCCCAGTAAAACGGTGCCAGTTTTCACCGGAACCCTGATATTTGAGCGATCATCGCTCCATTAAACAAAAGCCTGAAAGAACCTGATACAAGAGCTTGATCCCTACGCTGGCCTGGGGGGAAGGAGCTTCAACTGTATAGATAAAATAAATCTTTATTTTCTGCGGCAGTTTGAGTAATGTCTAAAGAAAGATATCCGTACCACTTCCCTAAGGAAACAGTAGAACCTCAGTATATGGAAATTGAAAAAGCAGACTAGAGGAAAAAAACAAAAAACCGCACAAACCAAACTGGCAAGCCGCTAGGAGGATTTTCATCATTCTGCTTTGCTGCCACACATTTGCTTATTGTTTGGATTCTCCCCTGAGGCTAACTTTTGAATAAATTTGAGTAGAAAAGTAAAGAGACCTAAGGTTAATGTTAAAGTATCTAATTCTTAATCCTCTGATGTATTAGGTGTAAATCAAAATCCCACATAGCTGAATTTGGCTGACAATGCTAATAGTTTCATACTATGTTTGAGATTGCTGTTTTAAACATTTATCATGGCTATAAAAAAACCCTCCTCACATCAATCTTGGCAGCTAGGAAGCAGAGCATGCTGCAGCATGTGCTGTGTTCTAACAGATTAGGAAAAAAAAAATCAACAATAATGATAGCTTCAATGGAGGTTATCTCTGATAACATTTTAAAAAGGTTTTCCTCTTATCTTTTCCTCTTGAAGTTCAAAGTTAATTTTGATAAATTGTTGAGGGGTAAACAATTTAAGGCAATAAAAGCAATTAAAATTTAACTGGTTTACCCTTCCCGAGGTAACTGGAAAATACTCAGTAACAAAGGCAACTTGACTAGCCATAAATTAGAAGAAAAAGGAAATCAATATCCTAAAACACCCCTTTATATAAAGAACAGTCCCTTTTCCTTAGAGCTGAATAGATTTGCTGTAAGATACAGGTAATTCTCACAACCATTTTATGCCTATTTTAACAGAGGCACGTGTTAATTTTCAAAAGATCTGAACACCATTCAGCAATTGCCTCCACCAGCAGCTCACTGCCATTTGAACCTAAATTTCCTCATACAAATATCTGCATCTCCAGCTGATCAGCTGATTGTGCAAATACAGGGTGTCTCTAAAAACACCCTGAGCAACGCAAAAGGATTCCTGCCTTTTCACTTGTTTTGTACCTATTTCTTTGCTCTTGATGAGGTCTTTGCTCATGTGATGCACAATTTAGAAACTCTCCTACTAAAGCAAACTGGTTAAAATGCATTCACCTATACAGAGCAGCTTAATAAAATACTGCATTTTACGTAAGGCACAGGACACTAGACTAAACCTACAGAAGACCAATTTCTAACAATTCACCCCTTCAGTTTCAGCTGCTGCTCCACTGCTGGTAAGTGAACAGCCATTTGATTCCAGGTAAATGCAATAACCAATAGTGTGAAAGCCCACATCAGTTTTGAGACTAATTCTGTTACACTGTAACAGAATTAAAAGAACTCTTCCCACCCCCCATAACACTGTAACACTAAAAGGACATTAACACACAACCTGTATCTATAATTTGAGCTTTTTCTCTTGTTCTCAGTACTGACTGTAAACTGCAATTAATCAAATGAAAAAATGGAGACTGGTGTGGAAGGCCAAATATTTTCATCAAACATACAGGAGAAAGAGACTAAATCAATTCTACTTTGTCCTTCCATGACAAAAGCATTGAATGTCAGATTTTTAACGCAACTCCAAATGCTGATGGACATATTCTGCTAATACAGACTCACAGCACTCTTTATTCCTGGTGAAATTCACCTAAGCATGTGTTCAGAAGCAAACATGCAAAACAGCCATTTAAATTTGTATTCTATAAGCCACCAAATATTAATAGCTATTTAAAA
>CM031879.1:35396510-35430558 GCA_018697195.1 Certhia americana
ACAGTTAGGCACACTACAATATCCCAGAGATTTTACTTTAGTTTTCTTGAAATACATATTTTTACCACTGCATTTAGATTAAATGCTTCACATCTGCTACTGCTATTGAAGTTTCAGTAAATAACTAGGCAGGTTCTGCAGCCATTTCTCCAGAAATAGCTGATGTGAAGATGCCTCCTACTGTCAAACTTGAAATACTACAGTCTGAAAATGTGAACTTGGGTGCAAATTTGTCCTCTCAGGAACTCCATCTCAGATACCTGCATAATAGCCCTCCGTAAACAAAAGCAAACATTTTAAATAAAATAAAAAGTAAACAAAAATGAAGCATTTACTATAACTAACCATGCTGCCCCAGGCCTTAGCATTCCCTAAAACCTATGGCAGTACCAAATAAAGAAACTGCAGACAATTCACCAGCTATTGGCATAGCAGCTTCTCCAGACCTGCTTTTTCAAAGTCCTTTGCACTTCCAAGGCAGTTGTTTTTCAAAAATATTCCTTATTAATAACTTAAGCACACAAGTTGTAGAGAAAGAATGGGTTGTAAAGGAGCTTTTAAGCTTCTCAGATTTGACCACGGCAGTAAAACATGCTGAGTTCAGAACAGTTTTACCACTACTGACTAGGGCAAATATAAATCTGAGCAATTCCTTGCCAACACTCGAGCACACAGAAGCAAAGCTCTTAACAGCAGGTTCAGGACTCAAGCCCCTCCTGCAGCTGCAGAGCCAACTTGTGTCATCAATTCACAGGCTTTAGTCAGACACCTGCAAACACAAGAGCCCTCCTGCTATAGCCTCAAGCCTTGTGTGCCCCATGCCCTGGTATACACCAGGCACAGAAATACGGAATAGCTTATCTGCACTTGGTACAACCCTTTCTCGTCTGCTTTACTTACACTGATTTTCCTACAAAAGATGACACAGGCCACATGTAGAAAACCACCAGTCCTGAGCAAATGTCTGACAAGAGCAATGAGACAAATGCCATGTGGACAAATTTCTACCTTCTCTTGCTAGTGTATAGAAGTAAAACTTAATTATTTTCAGTAGAAAGTTTATGCTCAATTTAGGCAAGCTTAGCAATTAAAAGTCAATAATTTCAACATCCTCTTAGAATCTTGTGGGGAACCCCAAACAGGTTACTGAACAGCTACTAAGAAATGAAAATGGAGATGTGATTGCAACAACTCTGACCTGTAAAAGTCTTGGATTAGAGAAGACCAGATCTGTACAGAAAAAAAGGAGAAAGTGCTGTAGAGCTGAGTCTGCCTATTCCAGCATCCATGTGGCTCTAGACCCAATCTAGCAGACCATCAAGGCTGCTCATGCTTTCATTATCAGGCTGTCCCTTTTGTACTGAGGGGTGTAGCATTTTTCTTCCTTAAACTGCTGAGTGTCACAGCACAATCCTCTGCCCAACAGAAGGCATTTGACAAACAACTGCTGCATAGACACCATTGGAAATAGGGAACCTTTAGCAGAAAGGTTAATCATTCATCTGCATGTAAGTTTCCTATCAATTTCCAAATCAGGTCAACAACAATGGGACCTGAAACAAGGCAAAGTTTTGAGCACCAGCTTGAAGACAAACACATTCATTTTCTGCATTTTTCTATATTCTGCTGGCTTTTTCCACTTAAGAAGCAAAACATGTCAGAATTACAGTCTCTGCTATTAGCTTCAGAAACATCAATTTCAAGAACCTGGAACAGAACCTAAATTTATGAAGCTAGGAGACACTGGTAAGCAGTGTTGCTATGCTTAGTGTTCAATAATCCAAGGTAACACGTCTAACTGCACCTGACATCACTCTTCTCCAAAAAGAATTTAGAATGGTAAGCTTAAATCTGGGCTCCTTTGTTTCAGAATGCTGCAATTTTATTTTTTTTTTAATTTAAAAAAAACAAAACAAAACAAAAAAACAACAAAACCCCGACAGGCAAACTCTTCAGTGCTAATCTAATCTAGACTGCTAAACGCAATTATCAAAGAATTGCAAAGCCTCCCTCTCCCATCAAGCATAAGCCCCAAATACCCTTCCCTCCCTGTCATCCAAGGTCTCACTTAATTCTCATCTTTCCTCACCAACCTCCCACTTTCCCCCCCAAAATAATTCTCCCTTCAATACAGCAAACAAAACTGGACAGAAGATACCATTTAAACAGGTGTTAAATTATGGTGCATTTCTGCAACTGCTGCCAAAGACAACAGCTTCTATTTCAACAATACATTTTCCCAGCCTGAACCTGTTAACAAGGTAACTTACCCTCCTCAAATACTAAATGAGATTTTCTACACCTGGTGTAAATGAAAAGTGAAAAGAACGAGTCACAACACTCCAATCAATGTTGAAAGTTTAATGTTCCTGCTACATACTGCCTTTCAGAACTGCTAAACAAGTGTCATTAATAACAAAACTACAGTAAGCACCAGAACAATTTTAATTTAACCAATGCCATAAGAACTGGCACCTCATTTATATTCTTCTTTTTGCTGCAGTCTGGAGAGCACAAGAACTGCTGATTTAGAACTAGCATGTCAATCTGGAGAGCAGCTTACCAAAATCTGTCAATAGGATGTATTCATGACCCTGGATCTTGCAGGCTGCAGATGTGCTTTGACTTCTAACAACTCCCCTTTTCAAATATTGTATCCCATTGTATGTTATGAAAGTGTTAAACGAGAAAGTAATCAAACAGCAAGCCAAATGTTTAAGTAGTGAATTTTGCAACTTAAAACTTTTAACAGTTCATTTTCTTTTTAAAATACAATTAAAGATGCTGTTAACAAAAATGGGCTAGATCTAAGTAAGGACTTCAGAGACTTCCCATGTCCAGAAGTATGAACCCCAAAGCCCCATCTTAATGACTACTCAAGCTCAGAATATACCATCACAGTTTGGTCTCTACATTTCCTAAAGTTTAAAATTGACCCTGGGAGATGATTAGAGAAGAGACCATGTGAAACCCAAACACCTGGCAGGGTCAGAGCCTCAAAGGATAAGCACATTTTGATACCACAAAAACACAACCACATTACCTACTTTAACACACAGCTACTGAGAGTGGTTGTTAATATTTTGTAACTGCTTTTTCTATGCTATGATCTGTGTACCTAAAAAACACCCAAGATCACTTCAATGGTCCTGCTTTACATACAGCTATAGGTAACAAGCTCCTTCTCCCAAATCCATGGATACCTGGAGAGACAAATGAAACCTGAAAGGGATCCTGAAATGAAGCAGTGTGGTATTTAAGCTTTCAAGGAATTAAAAAGAAAAATCAATAACAAAACTGAAACAGTTTAGTCTGAGGACACCAGACCCACATCTTCTTGAGGGGGGCAGAAGATTTAGAAGGGCACTTGGGATAAGCTTCATTCTGTATTACTTACCCTCTAGGCAAGAGAGAGACATGCTACAGAAACTCTTCCACCAGCCCTATCCTCATGCAGTTGTTGCCTCCTGCTTGCCCTGCTCTTCTCAAACCTTTATGGCTAAGTAAGTGGCACCAAAAAAAAGTAGCTACTGCAGAAACAGATCCACGGCTAGCTGGACATTTATTTCCAACACTACAAGGAGCATTCCATCCCTGAAAAAGCTATCTACTTGCTTAGAAGATCAGAATATACATATATATCTATATAGTTGTGTGAAGGACAAGACAACACAGAGTACAGTAGCATGCTACTGACTGGGAAAACTCAGAATACATCAGTTCATAGCCTCTTTCAGCTCAGTATGTTTAAATCTACATCTCATCAAGCACCTTCACTTCTAGACCAGAGGCAAGGTCAGAACAAGACGAGAAAGATCTAGCCCATGTGTTTCCACTGCCAAAAATATCCAATATGGACAAAGTATGAACCAGAATGTGCAAACACAAGCACAGTGAACAGAACATTAGGTGAAGAAAGCAGAATTTCTTTGGGTTTGTTTCCTTATAGATTGATACAGTGAGGGCAAACTAGAATACAGCCATGTGTTTCCAGCACTCCCTTTGGCTGCAGGGCATGTTTTGTTCAGAACCACCTAGCTCCAGCTACACAGACTGAACATCCAAGGCACTTGGCTCCAGATTTCATACTAACAGGCAATGCCTTAGAGTCAGGCATAGCAATACCGAAGTCCTTTATCAGATCTAGCCCCACTTCTAAGAACTTGTCTTCTCTAAAATGGCAGTGTGGACCAATCACTGAAACATTGAGCTCAGATTCACAAGTATCACACTGCAAGTGCAAAGTATGGATCAAACTTTCCAAACTATTGTGTTTGTTTTTTAAACGCTATATAATTTACTTTTCAGTAATTATCAGCTTTTGTTTCTAGTAAAACATGAACTGCAGCATGTAAGATATGCATTACCAGTTTACACATGCAGATACACAAGTAATAAAACAAGACTAGCTTCTGAAAATACTAGGTTTTATTCACACCCCTGTGGTAAACAATAACCTTAATATGATGACTAGGTTTCTTCCGTAGATCACTATGTCACATAAAATACAAAACCCATAGCATAAACAAGCTGACAGTTATGAATGTTTAATGTGGTCTCGTTGGGAAATTAAACAAGTTATACTAGTCTTCTCAAGTAGTCAAATTCAAAATGATCATCATCTCCTAGTTAGTACAAGTCACTGCCATTTCTATAACAAAGTAATGAAGGCACAGCTAGTGCAAGCAGACTTAAACCCGTTCAGACTACTGGGCTGAAAAAATACTTTGGTTGGTTCTTCAGGAGAGAGTTTTCTCTAAACAAATATTGGTCTCAGTTAACAGTTCTGATCATCTTCACAGCTGCAGTCTAATAGCTACATGACAAAGACTTCACAAGAACCAAACTATGTAGCAATGAATTAACATTCATGCTTTAGGGCATTTACTGCATTCTACATATTGGCAGAAAATTATACTGTTAAAATGCTAGGTAGATTGAACCTACATTTTAAACTGGTTCTTAAGTGTTCGATTTTTTTTTTTAACAAATTGGTTACTTAATTCTACCAAGATACAAAACATAAGGCTGTAAGTAACTAATAGTTGTGTTTAGGCTATTACAGTGCAGGTAATCCTCAAGGCCACAGACACACTGCTTCACTGCTGCTTGCATTCTGCTGGGTTTTGATCCTTCTGTTGAGAAAAAAGGAAATGCCAGTTTAGAGAAATCAGTATTTTAAAAGAATTATCAATATTGCTAAGCATGCTTTCTCAAGTTGCAATGTTCAAGTTCTTCCATCTTTCTCCTTGCACTAATTGTCTAGCATTAGCAGCACTACTGTCTTTGGATGCAGCAATATCTACACTGCATTTATTTTAGCTTTGTTAGCACGTCAGGATACAATCCAGAAAAAAAACCTGTTCAGAACTAAGTGTGGTGAAGTACTCTAAAAGACACTGTAACTGGAAAAGGAGAAGAGTGATGTGCAGTACAAACAGCCCAGCTCAGAAGAAGCATGCAGACCCTCTTCACAGTTTGAGACGAAAGAAAATTCCTATGGGCAGTAGCAAGAGCATGACCTTATGCCAGAAAACACTGTAGAGCAAAGCAATGTAGAGCAAAGCCAAAACAGTTCCTAATGCTCTGGAAGCATCTTTTGTAATAAATACCAGTTGTTAAAAAATTCTAAAGTGGAAAATTTCTTCTGTTCTTGAAACAGACAGCCAGTAATATGTCATAGCAATATGGGAATTCAAGAAAGTTTTTGGGGGGACAGAGTTCAGTTGCAGGTCTTACTCCACTATCTTCCTTGGTCTGGACAGCTATTCTAGGATTCCATCTCAGTTCTGTTTCACTGAGGAAAGCAATCTGAAATGGTGGAAATAAGTCTAACTTGCAGCTGTTTCATTTGGATTCCAAAACCTTCTTGACTAGGAAGCAATTTGAATACACTACAGGAGATCAAATATCACCAAGATGGCTGTACACTTTGATTACAAATTTGTACCCTGCCTTTCTATGTACAATGCTAAGATTATGTCATTTTCTCAACAGTACTTTTGATAGTAGCTCAAACCATTCCTACTGAAAACCCCTCATTTGAAATGAGAAGCCCTTTTAACAGCAGGCATTTTGGAGCACTTCACTGACTTCATGGCTGCAACTTTCACCTACCACATCAGATTTTTCAGGTGGCCAGATGTACCTTTCCCTCAGCTATTAAAAAGCTATGAATTGAGTGGCTCACAATTGTTTTTCCAGCCTGATTAGTGATTTTCCCTTCCCATGGAATATGAAAGCTTCCAGCTGCTCTTGGCTCTTCACATTTTAGGACTTGGCTGTAGATGCATTCCTAAACCTTGACTTCTGCTACCTCAAACAATGAAGACTTGTCATTTACTTAACATGAAAGAGCCTACTTTGTATTCTGCTGGGAAAATCTGTGCCAGAGCCAGCTTGTAGCAAGTTCCCAAAAAGTGAAACTGGATGACACAGTTCTCTTCATGTCCTTACAACCATTTTGTAATTTTCATCATTAGGCAGCAACTAGGTGCAAGACAAGTTTGTAGAAAACCAAGCCTGACTAACCTCAGTGCTCAAGGCCAAAATATACTTTTACAAAATGACTCCTGGAGAAAGAATTGTGTGTAAGTTTCTCTACGAATTCTAATGTGTCAGAATTGGGCCTGAAACACCATCAAAATAAAACATGCTCACCCCTAGGAACTATTGGTCTAACACTTTAACTAAAATCAATACTCAACACACATAAAATTTTAAATGTCTGTATGCATACACAAACTTGAAACATTCATTTTAATTCCTTACTTTTGGGTCATAATCAGGATCATTTTCTTCATCTGCTTCTTCTTCTCCCTCCTGTAAGAAAACACTTAATATTTCTCTAGCTTATCCACATTCAGCTTCCTGAGCCATTTTCATGAAAATTAAGATTAAATTGTACTCAGAATAATTACCACTCTATGTTATACATATTGTATTAGTTTATCTTCCATAAACCATATCTTTTTACATCAGTGGCAGCTTAATTTTTAAGATATCTTAAGGGTTGTCGTAGCTTGGTTTGGTTTTTTCTGTTGTTTTTGTCTTGCTGGTTATTTGTTCGGTGTTTTCTTAATTATTCATCTAAGATCCACAAAACAATATGCTCTATCGTATTTCAGAAGTACTTCTTAAACTTAGTGTGCAGCGCACTTAAAAACTAAAAGAATGCCATATAACAAACTACAACAGCAAAACTATTTGAATCAAGGGTATGCCAT
Source organism: Certhia americana (assembly GCA_018697195.1). Taxonomy (NCBI): domain Eukaryota; kingdom Metazoa; phylum Chordata; class Aves; order Passeriformes; family Certhiidae; genus Certhia; species Certhia americana. The sequence goes on from CM031879.1 coordinate 35,403,737, forward strand.
CTTACCTCATCATCTGCCTCTTCACCTTCTTCATCATACTAGAAGAGAAAATAAACAGTTTTGATAGCATCATAAATGCAGTCATTTATAGCTCAAGCAGATTTCAGAGACCATTCCGTACTGGGATTTTAAGAGAATCACAGACCCTTGGTCTGGGTTGGAAGGGCCCTTGAGGGTTATCTAGCTCCAACCACCCTGCCACAGATAGGGAAGCCTTCCATTAGACAAGGTTGCTCAGAATCTCATCCAACCTGGCCTTGAATTGCAGAGATGGGACATATACTGTTTTTCTGTGCAGCCTGTTCCAGTGTCTCAGAACCCTCAGAGAAAAGAATTTCTTCCTAATATCTAATCTAAACCTAGGCTCATTCAATTTGAACCCAGAAGCTTCTGTGTCAGATTAAAAAATACTTTTTGCATCAGCATGAGCAATGTCCAACTTCCCCTGGTGAGCTCTGGCAGAGCCCTGTTCCGTGCAGCCCAGGAGGAGGTGCTCACACTGTGGTACCACTCGAGGACGGCAGGGGACAGTGGAGCCCAAGGCAACCTGCCCTGTCAGGCCCTCACTCCTACACAGCCCCAGTCAAACCTTTGTGACAATGGCCAGGACATAAGGCAGGACATATCTAGGCCATCTTAACAGTCAAACTATCCTTGTTTGAGCAGAGACAGAAAAATGTTTTACACCTGTAAAAAGTTCTAATGCTTCATAGTTCATCAATTTCAAGCCTAGCTCTTTTAAAACACTTCAGCTTTTGCAGAAATCACTTTGATTATTTTGGCATGCTTTGAACATGCTTTTCTAGCTTTTTTTTTTTTTTTTTAACTAAGAGAGTACTTTTAAAAGGTTGAGGCTTCAATCTCCTAAAACTTCATAGCCCAGTATCACTGTAAGCACATAGAACAGGCTGAGCAGCTAGATAAACAGTCTCACTTGTTCTCTGGCAGCTCATTACAGTTCCACAAACTGTACATGTAGAGGCTACACGTCTCTAGGAATGCCTTATACACAAGATGCTACTATGACATCCTCCAGATGATCAGCTTCTACCACTGCTTTTGCCACAAAACTCTGAAGTCACTACTTCAAAGCTGAATTATTTTTATGCTGCTCTTTCCTGAAAAATCTCTGTTGCAACTAACGTTGGTATATCCCATTCTAAAGGTACCACTGTAAGAAATTACCCAAGGTCTTTAAACAGCATTATTTCAATGCTTTTAGTACTTTGAATGAACATTATACTTACATCATCATCATCATCTTCAATAGCTTCTCCAGTGAAGTACAGTACTGACCGGGGAACTATACGTTCACGCAAGAAATGACCTATTTCAAAGTCTGCAGCAAGGATTGCCTCGGAATCATCATCCTGCATAAAACAGTGTTATTTCCTGAACTATAAGATGGTAACTACTTTTGATACATACACACAAGTTACATTATTTTGATGTGGCCAGATTTACACAAATCCCATTACTGATTTTTTTTTTTTTGTTCCAGGAGCTGCTTTACAGAACTGAACTGAAACTGAGGGGAGACTTCTGAGACTTTCAGCAGCCCAGCTACATTATGCAGTGAGGAGCTGCTGCTTCAGTAAACCTAAGTATATACAATTCTGGAGTTTCTTTTGTTCCAAGTATAAAGATTATTTAATATCTCCCATAGACTTTCAGTTCAATGTGCACAATACTCTTTAAGAACTGAATAGCCCGGTGAGCCTATCACATTAAAGATTTTACAACCTGCTTCTGATTACTACACCGCTTCTCCTTCTTGATTCCCTTTAGACAAAGCCACTACTGAAGCACCTGAACACCTAAAAACGCTCTCTGATCCAATCCCAGACTTTCACTCCTCTTGTTTTCATACCAAGTGATCTGCTGTCTCCCATCTGAGCAATTATTTTCAAGTCAAAAGACTTCTTTTTGGGTTTCGTTTTTCTAAATGTTATGAATATACAGCTTTTGGTGTCCATACCAACTAGAGTTCTAACACTTCTGGAAGCTTTAATTTCATATTTCTCACTCAAACTGCATCATATGTTCCCTACTGTTAAGTATTTTTGGTAGTTTTTCTCCTTACAAACACATGGCTTATTGCCATAGTGAGCACACAGAAAAGAAGGCTCTTGCAGCTTTCTGTTCCTGTTTTACTACTTTCTTCAACAGTTAACAGCTTTAGACATTTTTAACAGAATAAAACAAACTGGATAGATTCATCCATTAGATGAAATCATCCAAAGAACACCTGAAGGGAGAGACTTACATCAGCCATTAAATTGAAGAGTAATGATGTAGATCACTACATTTCTACAACTGTTAACAATTCACAAGGCAGCTTTCAGGAAGCATAAAACTGTGAAAGTTGACTAAACTCTACCATCCAATTCAAACACTCCTTCTAAAAAGGAAAACGCAAATACATACTAGTCTTCATAAGTATTCTCAGTTAGGGACAGGAGCAGTTAAAGCTGAAGCTGTTTAACAAACTCTAAAATTCCATAAACATCCCATCATCATTTTTTAAATAAGCCAACTTACCAGGTCTCCACTTTCAGGAACTGTAGAAAAGAGAACAGAAGAAGCAAGTGAGTGAGATACATTTTACATTTTAAGTTAATACACTTAAACGAACATCCAGCTTACCTTCGGGAGGACTAAAGAAGTTGAAGAAAGAGTCATTGGAAACAGTTTTTGTCACTGTCCTGACTGTTCCACGGCCCTTATGTTTCTGCTTCTTCTTAATGGTTTTCAAAGTAACATTCTTTCCTTTTTTCCAGTCTATTTGGCAACTGAAGAGTATATTAAAAACAAATTACACTAAAAAACTCATGTTCACATGCAGCTTAATACCTTTTCCCTTGTTACAAGTATCTACTGAGACTACCACAACTGCAAGAGACACAGGGAATAGAAAATACTACAGTAATATTTATTCAGTGCTATCTTCTCATTAGTTTACAGGTTGAGAACAAAAGCAACAGGTTCATTTTAGGATTATTTCCATCCAGAAGTTTTTCCTTCTCCACTCAATCTCTGAAATGCTAATTTTCATTAGCTTCCAAGTACTGTTTAATTTTCTATCAATAACTAGCATTGCACCATTTTTAGAGCCACTCATCCATTATAAAGTAATGTCATATTTTGGCACGTTAGAAATATGCCAAAGTTCACCACACCTATCATTATAACCAATAAATCCTTAATGCATCAAGCAGGCATGTAGTTTTTGGCTGTTTGTGAGGGTTTTATCTTCTTGAGTTATATTCATTTGTTTGGGTTTTGTTGTTTGGGTTTTTTAAACTCTATTCTTATTACATAGCAAAATCACGCCTACAGGCTTCTCTAACAGTCAAAGCATTCTGGCAACACGTAAATGAAAAAGTCACATTAGTGAAACTAACTACATTTGCAGAAATTTCTGATTAGACTCTTTTACAGACTCAAAGAAATGGAACAACTTGCTTTGGGACAAGAAGGGGCTGTCTTAGTTAAAAGAGAAAAAAAGGACTAGGAGTTAATCATTTATCATTTTTACAGAAGCAGTAGCATCCCACACCAAACTCTGCCAAGATTCATGATTTTCAAATCAGTCCAAACTAGGGAAGACAAAACAGTTTAATCAAAGCTACCCAAACACTTAAAACTAAATCTTACAGGACTTCGCAAAATATTTTAAGTGACTGGGAAATAAAGAGCTAAATAAGTCAGTATAAGCCACTGGAGATTAAAAGTAAAACCAACCCTGACTATGCAGTGATTGGCTGTAACTTAGTTACCACTCAAAACAGCAGTCAGAACATTGGAGACTTCAACACAAAAGCTACTGAATGGGCCCAAGTGTACTCATAAGGATAATTACATACAAGTTTTCTCCCATCCCTCTGTTCACAAAAAAAGGGACGTGTAGATAAAAAATTACTTAACTGATTTAAAACAAAAGATTTCACTAAGAAAAGAGTCTGACAGCTTTTTAACATAAGTAACCTGGAATTATGATGACATTTCTCCAATAGACAGACATTCGAAGGAAAGCACTCAACATTTCTAAAACAAAACAGGCAACTGCAGTATAAAAAGTAAATCTGAAATATACTCCCCAAAACGCTGAGTGTCAGAAATAAAAAAAGACTAAAAGAAGCAATCAAATTCTAGCAAAAGCTATCCTGGGCTACTAAAAGATACTACCATCCACCTTTGAATTCAACCTTAGTGACTGCAGAACAGTATTTCTAAATAAATACTGACTACATTTTTAATTTATAAGCCTATATAATATATATACTTATAAATTATGCAATACAAATAACATGCTTTCCTGTATTGTATTGAAGTTATTGATAAGAACTAAAAAACAACTCATGTCAAACCTAGTTGTACACAAATTACTAGGGGAAGTATCTTTTCCAGCACGTCCCCAAGATGCTCTAAAATTCTACAGCTGGATAATGCTACGGAAAAAGCTGTTATATTGCCTTAAAGCTATCTATTAGCACTTACCCTGTACAACCCATGATTTCTGGCCCATCAAAGGAAAAGGGATCAGAATCATCTGGCTCTGACCTCATTCTATACGTCTTTGTCAACACTTCATTTGTGAAGTAGTCGTTTGGCTCGAAATGAAATTCTAATGTGAAACTCTTAAAAAGAATTGAAGAACACTAGTTATTTACAAACACCTTTAACTTCTTAACACCTAAATCGAAACAATACACATGCAACAGAATACAACTTTCTCCAATATATCCATAACTTATTCCAGAATTTATCACCCAGGTTGTACAGTAAGTCTTCAAATCTTTTCATTTACTTGATCTTGCATTTTCTAGTTACTATACTGCTTGCAGTAATGACAGATCTCCCAGCACACAGCTTTCCTGGTACTAATGTATAGGGAGAATTTCTAAATTTAAAAATATTAAAACTTAGAAAACGGTCTGATTTCTGCCAGGGAAATATACGAAATTACAGCAGTTACACAAGAAGTACCCAAAGGTATCAAAATACAATTGTGAAACTTAAGTTATCAGATATTAAGGCCAATCTCGTCAGAAGCTGAAGGTTAAATTTAGTATACATTCATTCACAGGGTGGTGCAAGACTAGCACTAGACCTTGTCCAGCTTGGTCAGAAGCAGCAGCTGTCTATTTTCTCATGATTTCCACAAGACAGTAGGCTATCACAGACCATGTTGCTAAAATACAAATAATTCTTAGGATAATACAAAAGTAATCTTGTTTAGTAAGTCAAACTAACCATAGGCTGTCCAACTTCTGAAAATTTCACTTTTATATCTTTTAAGTATTTCAGGATAGGTTCATCGTGCTCCTGTAGAGAAAACACAGTGTATTGAATTTTCACAATATTCCATTATATACAGATTTAAGGCCTCATAGAGATAAAAAGCCATGTTTAGAACAAGTTTTCCTTAGACAAAAAACCTTGTTACAACACTGAAATATTTTCATGAACACGACCAGCAGATGGCAACAATGGCTGTGCAGAGTCCCCAGTACAGTACACACAACCAAAACCCAAGCAAACAGCATGTACAGGTTTTAGTAATGTCTAATACACTTTACACACACACTTCTATAAGCACTGAAAATCTATCAGTATCACGGAATAGGTTCAAAAAAGAAAACAGCAGGAGAGGCATTTCAGTACTCTCACTTGAAAAGTGAGTACTTAGATGTCAGAGATGACATCCAAGTAATGGTTCCATTATTGCTCTCCAACAGATGTATCAAAGCATCGTAGTGCTTCCACTGCTTTCTTAAAGACACTTGTATTAATTACCAATGCAACTTTAAACGAGGCTAGACCATCACCTACCTGAACCATATCACTGAGCAAGTCCACATTCTTGAATACTGTCAGCCAAAACTCAGGGATTCCTTTAGGGTCTTCTTTTTCCTCATCTTTTTTTTCTTCTTCAAGCTTAGCTTTCTCTTTCATTTCGTCCTTGAGAAAATAAAAATATTGTGTTTCCTTAATTTTACGAGTGCCCATAAGGTTCATCAGGTCTTTGCTGATACCAGTACAATTAAGTGTCATGTGGATGCTTTAAGCAACCATTAAGAATTAGCATCATTATTAATAACAAGTAATCATTACAAACCTGGGTTTATTTTAAACTTCAGCTTATTGAATCTTGTTTCATGCTAGAGCTTGAGATATTGATACTCACTGAAATTTCTTCGTCAGCATCTGCTTTCCATTCACATTCTTCTTCAGTAGGTTCATAAATGGCATTGATGATTTCACTTCGCTGGAATATTAAACCAAGATTTTCAAATTTCCTAGTCATTGCAAGCAGCAATGCTCTAACCAATAAATTCCTAATCCTAAATTACACAAGCAGTAATACATTAACTACTTATCAAAACCTTTTCTTCTGGCTCTAGAAGACAGATTCAACAGTTAGGAGGCTTTCAACACACAAAAATAAACACCAAAGTCCCAGAAAAGTCACAATATCATCTGACATTTGTTGAATTAAAATGAGATCTGATATCCTGAAGTCATTTTGCTAACTATGGCACAGACTAAACTTTTCAACTCTCTTAAGCTTAGTTGATATTCACTTGGATGGCAAAATTGTACGAACTGAATTGAAGGGGCACATAGGAGATCAAAGTAATTCAGAACAGGAGTATGTTTTCTGTTTATTTTCCCTGGCGTTTTAGATGAAGCTTTAAAGTAAAAATCAGAGTAGTATTAAAATACCTTGTCAAATAAGGGCTGATAGAGAGCAGCATACTTTCTTTCCAGCTCATGAACTTCCTCATAGAACTTTGCTTCAATCTGTGCACACTGAACTTGAAGGTTCTTGAGAGCATTCACACGTCTTTTAACAACTTTAGGCAAGCTGAAAAATTCAGTGACAGAAGTGTTACTAACGCTACATTTTAAGCACATATTGATCTCTCTTTAACCAGACCCCTTGCAAGTCAACCGATTTGTACCACAACTCATTTTATGCTTAATTTTAAGATTCAGAAAGTTAAAATCAAAGCTGCAACCAATTTCACCAAGAAGACTGAAATCCTTAGCACAAGCTCTTAAACTGAGGCTCAACCAGTTAGAACCAGAGTATTCAAAACACCTGGTAAATCATGAGAGAAATGTGTGCAATAAATCTTCATTCTAAAAACAAGTTCTACATTAAGTTCTACATTATCCATGAGTAACAAAGCAAAATCATACTATTAAGTACAACTAAGAAAAGTCTCACCAGTAATTTGCTTAGTCTTAGGAAAAAGTTCAAGACAGTTGAGTTATTCTTTGTTAAGAAATTTAATCTTCAAAATTTGCTGCTTTGTTTCACTGAGCACAGCAGCTGGTAGCATTGTCTTCACACTGTCTGACTCAAAGTGAGCCAGAACTGGTTTGCTAAATGAGTCACTGTATTATGAACGTGTAAAAGGAAGCAACTACTACAGGCCTTATAAATTCAGATCAACTACAGATCATTTTGGCAAGAATTTATATCAAGTTTTGATACATGAGAAACCCACATGAAGTACTGCTAATAACATTCTTGTACCAGCTAATGGTCACAGATTAAGCATTAAGTGACTGTATTAAAGACACCATGCCTCCAAGTATCTGACTATAGTTTAAATAACTGATGTTTCATGACCAAGGCAAAGTTACAGAAGAGATTCCAAGGAGCAGAAAAGTACCCCTATAAGTGTGCCATACTGTACCTGCAGAGGAAAACATTAGCCTCTGTAAATATTAGCATTCTTTTCTTCATGAAACCTAAAATAAAAACTCTTCAATTCTGAGATGCACTACAGACTATACTAGTTTTTCTGTCATCTGAGCAGCACAGTGGTTTATGGCCATTAATGCCATAGACAACACCATTCAGAAAACAAAAGAACTATTTTAACACTCTGCTCATGCTAAACAAATGCTGTACCTTTCTACATATCCTGCAGACGTTCCTACCAGACCATCAAGTCTTTCCTGAAGGGCTGCAAGAATCTGAGGATTTTGCATCATCTGCACAGTCAACTGCCGAGCTAAATTAAAAAAGAAAATTATGTAAGCACAAGGTGCATCTTTTGGACCAACCTTGAAAGAAAGAATTTTGCATAAAGAAAAGAAAATTAGACAAGCAAGAATTACAGATGCAGAAAAACTGCTTAAAACTCTGTTGAGTTCCCTTACTACCAAAACATGTGTCCAATTTATAAAATCCAGTTTCCCTCCAGGATTCCTAGAGTATAATTTCCTCTCTAATTCTCACCTATAATAGTTGGAAAGTAACTGAAAATACACATTATACATCTCTAGGTTCCTATGGGACACCTGAATACTTACCATTTAACTACTGTATGCCATTTAATTACTTCAGCTAATGAATGTGTTCCCCAAAACTTTGCAATCCAGTTTTGTAAACACTTCTTTCAATAGATTAGCAAAGCATAGCATCTTGAGCAAAATGTTCTCCTTTACTGTTATTATTCTCTTCAAGCAAATATGCAACATGGCACTATTAGCAGTCCAAGTAATTTTATTGCAGAGATTATTAGTTAATTCTCTTTTGTTAATTGCTCTTGAGAGTCCATCTGTGCCCCCACACTTTAAATACAAAGCATGAGTAAGACTGTTCAGCACTGAAAAACCCAAGTATTTTGGTATGTGCTTATGCTTTTTGTTGAGGGGGGAATAAAAATGGATTTATTAACTTCAAGAGTGGTAACACTAAGCATGATTTGTTCTGTTCACTGTCAACTCAGCAGCAAATTATTAGCAACTGATCAAAAGTAAAAGATACACATATATATATATGCACATTAATTTTTTAATACCCAAAGCTTCATATATGTGAAGTTTTTAACTTTTCAGTTTTGAAATAATCCAGTCACATATCCACAATAATCCTGTCTTCTCCAATTATACAGGTGGCCAGCACTGCCTGAACCTGGTATTAACCATGACTAAAATGAGCAACTGCAGACAATAAAATATATAATATATAATATATATATAATATATAATAAAAATCATGCAATTTGAAAAAAATATCCTTGCTTCAGAACTTAAATACAATTGTACATCTGAAACAGTTTTATCCTTCCTATTTTTTTTTGCAATAAAAGCCTTTGAACACACTAGCTAGAAAGTACATTATGCTTAGAGGTTTAGAAACTCTTGCTTTCAACATTACCTTTGCTGTTGGCATCTTCACCAGTTTCTTCTTCTTCTACTTCTTCAACATCTTCCATATCCTGCTGATCAAGTTCAGACTGTTCTTTGCTATTAGAAATATTCAATAACAGCATCAAGAAGTTAATTTTATAATACATTATAATGAGCTTAAAAAGCTCAAACTAGAGATTATGTGGATAGAAAAAAACTTCCATCTTCTGATCTATGACAAACAAGTCTCAATAGCCAAAGCAAGCCAAATTTGTCTTCACGGAAGTTTCACCTTTGACAATCACAGAACAGTTTAAGGGATTAGCAACTTTACAGAATTACAAGGTTTCCTCTTGTAAAAACTCCATCTCCTGTTCTTATCAACCAGTCAAAGCCTCCTTCTGCTCCACTCATCTTCCTTAAGATGTGTAGGCCTTGAGAACTGTGGGTAGGATCACTTAAACTATACTTCAAATGCCACAAAATAAGTGCAATCAAAGTATAGGAAAAACCTTACATAGAGCAAAACAACAGAAATGGGCAATATTATCTGTTTTCCCCTCCAGAATTCCAACTAACATAGGAAGTTGGCTTATGCCTTCTTCTACTTTTATATTTACTTACAATATTTGGTAAAAAAAAATTAAGATCACAAACCCATTTATCATGGTCACCATAAGCTTTTCTCCCACCTGCTATAAACCTCAGCTCTTGCCACAGTGCTCAAGCTGAGTACCTAGACCCTGGAGAACCCAGCCTTGTAAAGTACAGCACAGGACACACTCAGAGCCTCAGCAACCTAGAGATTTTACTTACTTGTCTATGTCTGCCATTCTGATAGATTTCAAACACTAAGGGAAAGAAAAAAAAACAAACAACACGTAAGAACAAAGAGCAATAAGTTTCAGTTATAAACTATATGGTCACACGCCATAATACTGAAAGAATCACAAATCATGTCAACTTTATGAAACTTGATAGATACATACTACAGTCTGAAGTCTGGCATATCTCCCTTGTACATATTGAGCTCTCAGTCTAAAACATACAGAACTATAGAAAAACTTTGTTCTGGTTTAGAACCTATAGATTACTCACATAAACTGAAGTACCAAGTACCAGCAAAAGGCCATATTGAGTTTTGGATCTTAGGACTGTACTAACATCACTGACTGAAAATTAATCCCAAGTATAAAACCGGAATATAGCCTGAGAAAAACTGAAGCAAAAAGCCTGCTAGTAACTGTTCGCTCATTTCCAGCATGTGATTGCAGACAGAACATACTCACAGCTTAAACAATTTAAGAATGAAGATGCCTTTTTGTGGCTTTACTTTTACAAAATCAATCCAAGTAGTTCCTCAGAATAGCCACAATATTGCAACATTTTACAAAAAAAAAAAAAAAAAAAAATTATGCCAGGTGCCAGGCTATTTATCCTGACTATTTCCCATGTTCAGAATGATCATGATTTTCTTAAATGTCTCAGTAAAATCATGAACATATTCTATCCACAGTAACTAGAAATATTTAGTGTTGAGATTGTGGTATTGCAAATGCAAATCTTGCATACCACAAAGAACCTATGTTCTCAAATATATTATAAAATGAGCAACATTTTCTACCAATAGAACAGTACTTGGGAGTCTAGTCTTCAAAAAGATGTTTCAGGTAACCTGAAGTCTAAGACAATTCTATGCATAAGAAAACAGTCCCGCTACTACCCTTAGCCAGTAATTCAGGAGGCTCCAACTACCATGAAGAATTTGCTGGCCCAGAAAGCAAGGAAACCAATGTTTTAGAGTTTCCATTTTATCTGCTGTCCTGTAAGCTAAACAAATTCAAGTTTCCTTCAGGAATTTCAACTCCTTACGATGCCTTCAAATGCAAATTTAGCAAAGTGTTGGATAGATGTGTTCCAGAATTGCAAAGTGTAACACAAGAACATAATCCCAGTATGATCAGGATATTAGCAGTCAATATGAAGAAACATGCTCGAATCCAAACTTCAGAATTAAACACCTACATTTTAAGTAAATATAATCTAAATATATTTTTTTCTAGTGTCATAAGTATTTCCCAACAATTACATGGAAAGAAAGTATCTGATGTCCTCATTTAGGACCACAATTTCATAGTGCCAAATAAAGATCTAGAATGTAATCAAAAAGATTCAATTCTCTAATATGCAGAAAAACTAGAGAACAAAGTACTTGTCCATCTATTTCAGAAAAATAATAGAGTATATGCTAATAAATAGACTGACAGCTCTGCTATAAACCAAAGAACATCTAACAAGTCAGTAAGAGGAATTACAGCAATATCTTTGACTCATTTTATTCAGATCACATCTGCTCATCTTGTGATTCCAGTTTTACACGTAACAATTCCCTATAACAATTCCAAAGACTCTCCTTTGAATACCATTCACAAAGATAGCATGGACTGAAGACCTAAAGAAAGTGGAAACATACTACAATTACAACTCATACAGGTCCCTGTTTTACTTGGGCAATGTAACAATTAGGATTATTTTTGATGTACACAACATTGTATCCATGAAAAATGTACTACTTTTTGCTTACACACTTCCTCAACTTGTTTTTAATGCAGGACCATTTCAAGGAGACTGATAGCTGTGCAAAAGAACACAAGATGCACAGCTCACCTGCCTTTCATACGTTTTTCTGCAAATGCAACACACTGATGCTCCTTGCAGAGGCCAGCATTTCCTTTCTCTGTTCTCCCTATCTAAAAAAGCTTCAATTTCCATAAAACAAAAGGTAGTTCTTTCAACAGTGGCAGCACAAACCCTGTGGTCTCTCCAAGTCAGTGGGCTAGATGAAACACCAGCTGAAACATCTTGAAGGTTTTCTGAAAGAGACCAACTTCCACAGTTCATATAAATATCTTTTTTCCTAAATGAAGATATGAACAAATGATGCCTAAAAGCTTCAAGAAGCATCCATCCCATCTTCAACAAGTGTCATTAGCCAATATCTTGGAAAAAAGTAATGACACTGTAAGAATTACCCCAGAAACACTTCTAGCTATCAATTACATTCAGAAAAAACACTGGATCAGAAGTGCTGATATTTGACAATGTCGTAACAACTTTTGATTTCAGAAGCTAGTCCTCATTTTCTCCAAAACCATGCAGGTAAGCTGATGATATCACTCAAGTTTCTGAGCTGCATATTCAGCTCAGAGACCAGCTTTATGATTTTTCTACACTACGCAATTCACTAGCAGTCTCGTGTTACTGAATTCCTCACTGGGCCCTTGTTTTCACCACTGAACAACTATCTGTCATCACAAACTTTCATCTACCCTTTCACTGTTCAGCCTCTTTCCAGATCACTTCTGACCATGCTAAAGGCATTCGTGTCTTTACAGCACCTTGTGGGACTTCAGCGTCTGCCTCTCTCTCCTCATTGCAGTGGGCAGTTACCACCCTCTGCCTTTTGGCTCTTAAACAATCCATGCAAGCACTGTATGTTTTCAAATTATGGCCCAGTTTACTCCAAGACTTTGAATAACATTCTTCAAAGATTTTTTTGAAATTAAAATAGACTGTATCAAGCAGCTGTCAACTTTAGAGCTTCCCTCTAGTGCATTTCTCTCTCTCATCCAATTTTTCCTATTCTCCTTGCAGCAATCTTTTTCATGTCCCATCCTTTAATCTTTCCTCCATTTTTCACACGACTCAGTATCAGAATGTACACAGTTGGACGAGTTCTTCTGCAAAGTGAGGAGATACTAGTGTCTGTCACGACAGTTATCTGCCAGCTCTAGACAACTGTTCTTGAGTAAGGAGACTACAAGGCATTGCCAAGAAAACTACGCTGGCAGACATTTAGGGTAATCTGTGCAACCCACTAGCATGGAAGAGATGTAGTTGCATCACATTTTGTTTACTGTCATTTATTTAAACAACCGTAAGTTTCTCTGCAAACAGAGCTCTACTGGCTTAAAAAACCCCAAACAGAAACAAAAACACTGCAGAAAAGCACTGAGAAAATGCATTCCTTAAGAGCAAACAACCTCCACTATCTGCACAATGCCCAGTTCAAGGTCCTGGTCTAGTCTTCAGAGTTTTAAGTACACTATACAACACAATCAATAGAATAGATCACTGCAGTATGTATTTTGCAGTATCTCCCCAACACTAAATATTTAAATATAGAACTCACATCACTCCACTTTCCATAAGACACAGCTGTCCTTCCCAGTTCATTCATAGGTGTATTTGGGTTCATAAACAGCAGCTGCACCTTGGCATGTGAGCAACAAAACCATTAGCATCACTCCCTGAAGTAATGCCAGGGAGATATCAATTCACCAGTTGTCAGTGCAGGATTATAACAAACCTGGATATGCACCTGGTGTATTACTTCAAGCCCCAGTGTCTAGGTGACTGCTTTGGACTAAGATACTACTTGAAACGTAGGCCTCCTTCCTGTATGAAGAGGCTTATGAACACAGATAAAGGCTAGCCTACATCCCTGCATAAAGCCAGCATGCAAAAAACCTTACTAGTAAAATATTTTATTTCCCTATTACTTGAACAGCTACAGCCACTAAGTGTTTGAATGCAGTAAGACTGCATTATGGTTAAATACAGAGGTGCCCACAGGCTTCACTTACAATGTTTTGTTGCTCGTTGTAAAAATATGCAGAAGAAAAGCAACAGTTATCTTTTCAGGGCTTGAAAGAGAATGTGTAGGAAGTTCATGCTACAAAAAGAAAGCGGAAGTACAGAAAAGCAAGCTACAGTGCAAGTTTCCTAAAGGTTCAAATTCAAAACCTCTTTCATACAGGTAGCTTAAGTCTGCCTGTCATCACAAGAAAGCATGTTCTTTATCAAAATGGAAAGGTTAGAAGATTTAATCCAGCACTAGCTTACCCACAGTGCTGCGTGTATCCTGTAGAATTACTAAAAATTAGCAACCTCCCCCCAGAATTTACAATTTATCAAAACCACGTGACAATTTGCTATTTTCATCAGGCTTAAAGGACACTTGATCTTGTTAAACTGTCAAGTTTTTCAAGAAATGGAGTTTTGATACATGCTGTTCATGTGTTCATCAGGTTAGTCATTAGTGAGCTTTCAGTTTTCAAGGGGTATTGTTTCTTCACTAAGTGATTTTGTGAAGATAAGTGAAGACAGAAATACATACTCCAAGTGTTCAGCACTTCCTAATCTTTCCTTCACCCACACAGAAACTAGCCTGAATTTGCACAGAGGCACCAGCCATGTTACAGCAAGGACACAGGCTTTGATGAGAAGCCTTTTCTTTTTCAGATCAGCTTTACAGTGTCCCAAGTAAGCACAGCAGTATTAGATTACCCGGACATCCGCTCCCCCTCAGGAAGACAGGTCACAGTGAGGTGAACTACAAGTCAGCTGAGGCAGCAAGACATTCCTGAGACACAGTTCCTCCAGCAAAACAATGGCATTTTTGCACAAGCCCCAAGGCTGGCAGGCTGACAACACATCTCAGCTGTTCAACATCTCTGAGCAGACCACACCACAAACAGTACCTGTACATTCCCTTTCAGGAAACAACCCTTCCCCTTCTCTAGAAAAACTGCTCACACAATTACCTTGGAATAACAATTAAAATAAAATTTTCAAGTTGTTCAAGAGTCTCAAATGAGCTTTTTGAGGCTATCAGACCCCCAACTTCAGCGAAGCCTTATTAAGTCACATTTTTAAAAGAAGCTATCCTTTTGTCCAAACTGATTTCCTCAGAAGTCAGTAATTGAGAGCACTACAAATACAAGTCTATTTGTCCACAAACTAGCATATCAGCCTCTTCCTGCCCTGGCAAGCCTTGTGCAACTGAAAACAATACATTAACAGAAAATACCTAGAACAAATGAGCCCTGTGTGGGATTCACAAGCTGCAACGTAAGGTAACAAACTAAGCAGTGGACTAAATCATATGTCAGTGAAGAAAAGAGAGGTGCAGCTGGAGGACAGCTAGCTGTATTTAAAAAATCATCAGGATTAAGTCTAGTAAACTATTTGCAATGTGTGCAGAAACCAAAGGTGCCAGACAAATGACATCATACCAGCCAAGTTCCACTCTCCCAAGACTGGCAAACTCAAGAGCAATACATTCACTAGAAGTTACCTCTAACTGATGTTCTTGCCTAGAACTCCAGGATGACTTGTAAGATTTCTCCTTACATAATCATTATTAAATACAGAAAACAAAAATTAAAATAGCGTAGAGATCCATTAGAAAACACTCTGACTGCAGATGTTCAAAATAATTGTCCAAAGTAGTTTGTTTAAAACCTCTAACAGAGGTCTGTAACTTTAAAGAGCTCTGATGCTCTGCATAGTGATCTTAAATTTCTTTTCCAACCTAAACAATTCTATGAGAACTGAGTGAACTGTTTTAAAAGTTCATGTATAGAGTTTCACACTTCAAATGTCTTGGTACCACAATCCAAAAAATGCATCACTCATTCCAGAACTGCTAGTAGAAGCTATGGTAGCAATCACTGGGTAGGGAAATTATTATGAGAAGATCATACAGTTCAATAGTAACTAGGAGAATATTTAAGCTCTTCTTCAAAAAGAAGCAGTTGAATAATGCATCGGGTTAAAAATGTCATTTTAAAAGGGAATAAAGCAGAAGACCAAGTGTTTCCTTTGTACTTGTGAGATCAAATTCATGCATCCATTACCACTAGCAGGAAAACTGGTCATGAAACAGGGGGATATTGTACCTGTTATTTTCCTGAGGGGAGGGATCATCATTCCTTACTACAACCCAAAAGGATGCCAGGTGGGGAGTGGTCTCTTCTCCCAGGTTAACCCAAGTGACAGGATGAGAGGCAATGGCCTCAAGATATGCCAGGGCACGTTTAGATTGGATATTAGGAAAACTTTCTTCACTGAAAAGGTTGTCAGGTATTGAAACAAGTAGCCTAGGGAAGTGCTTCAATCACCATCCCTGGAAGCACTCAAAAGATGTGCTGATGTGGCGTTTAGGGACACGGTTAAGTAATGAATACAGCAGGGCTGGGTTAACAGCTGGACTCAATCTTAGAGGAGACATCTTTTTCAACCTAAACAATTCTGCTTTTCGCCAATTAACACGGCAGATAAACATGTTAGCCAGATTATATCATTCATCTTAAGGAAAAAAATATGCCTTCTTAGGAAAGCTGAAGGTCCACAAAAAAAAAAAAAAAACAATCAAATGAGCAGAGTAGTGCAGTGCTAGAACATCAAGATACCACATCTGTGTGATGAAAGACATTATCAGCCACTGAACTCTCCAGAGACAATTCCTTAATTAGTGCCTCAAAGTTATTCCGTTAACAAAAGATTTCTAACTGTTAATGTAGGAAGAAAAACTGACAAAATTAATTTAAATTTTCAAGTCTAGAATAGATCATTCAAACTGTCTGCCCAAATGCAAGCACAGAAAACAGGAGCATAATACAATAAAGAACACAATAGTACTATAAAAGCTATTAAGTTCTGTGAAAAGATACTAAGGAGCTAATGGTCAGTGGAAGCAAGGAATCCAGATGCCTCAATACACTAACAAGAAGGTGACATTGGACCCTTGCAGTAACTCAAATCCTTTCATTTTGACACAACTTACTGTGCTAGCACCAACTCATCCCCTATGTGCAAAAGACACGCACATTTAACCGCAGAAATGCTAACCTGCATGGCAATATATGGGAACCTTTAGCAGAAGCTGAAGTAAGGTGTCCTGACAAAGCAGAGAAGGGTAAGAAACTCAGACAAGAAGTGGTCTTTCACAAAATACACTCAGAACTTCTAGCTATGCATGTGAGCTTAAACATGCGAGATGGGAAGCACTCATATCACATGAGAGATACATTGCTTTCCTAAAAGGAACACCCAGTTTCTCTCCTGAATGATCTTCAAGTCAGAGAAAGTAAACCCTGCTGGAAAAGGGTAGCATGTATACATGTTACACCATGAAAACACATCTTCCACATTTCAACTTAAAAGTGCTCTACACTTGCATGAGAATGCCAGTTGATGGGAAAAAGTCAAATTCTGAAAAACAAAACAGAGGAATAATATATATATTATTACTCAGCTATTAGTAACTGCAGGATTTGTTTTCATTCATGTGGAAGCCCATTCTAAGCTTTCCCCAAACTAATGTTTCAATCAGGAAATGAGGATTCAATCAACAAATACTGAACCCCTCTCTTCATAGTATTTTTACTGCATTTTAGATAGTGCCTAGATAGTTTACTTTAGAGAGTTTACTCTTCCAGCACAAAAGAGCCTCCATACTGAGAAGGAGATGGACTACAAAATTACAGTTTTAAATCAGGAATAAATTATATCTGCATGCTTGTCTATGCTACTGACCTGAGCTCCCTGTTCTAAAAATAGGGTAATTAGCACACAATGTTGCCTTTGTTCTGAATGCCAAGATTCTGTAGCAGAAAACCTAACAATTTCTATTTAGAACAATCTTTCATTATTGGAAAAGTAACAAGTTTGAATCCAAACTTGGAAAAAATTAACAAGGATCTTTATTTCTTGTAAACAAACTACTCACTATAGATTTTTATGGTTTTACTTTCCACCATGGATAATGGGAAGAATAGCAGCTATCCTAGAGGGTTTGAAATCAAAGTCTTTATGTATAAGGAAATATCTGAAATTTCCTAAGACAGGATTTCTCAATACGCTTCATGTTGGTACAGTATTCAGTTTGTTAAAAAATGGTAAAGTAATAAAAAAAATGTGTTTTGTACTAAATTCTTCAGGTAACACCATGCACTCTAACAGCTTAAAAAAACCCAACCTGTGCATGCCACAACATCAAACAATGGGAACGAGAGCATTAATTGGCTGCCTAGATTGCCACATAATCAACACAACCATATTGGCAATTACATTGCTATCTGCAAAACTCACCTGCTGCAACATTCAAGTTTTTATCCAATTTGACTTCAAAAACATCTAAGCATCCTTATGTGAAAAGAAAGCTAAAAAATACTGAGAAATACGTACAGGTTTTTCAGAAGTGTGCTTTTTGCTAGAACATCTGATGAATGCAATTTTCAATTCATTCACTAACCAAGAAGCCACTGAAATTCCCAAGACGTATTTAGCAACTTCTTTGTTAAGCTTCCATTCAGTATTTTTTCCACAAAAGCCAGGCCACTACTAAACTACCAACTTTAAAACACTCAGTTTTCAACTAACAAGCTAGCGCGCGCTAAAAACCAAACCACAACCACAACTTCAACACATATTGGAGGCTGTTGGGATGAGATGTTACATGTGGATCTGGCAGTAAAGACCCAGCAGAAGAATGCCCATGGTTATGGTTTCAGCCAGTCACTTTCAAATGAATACAGGTGCAGTTTAAAAAGCAATTGTAAACACGCAGTAGGGCTATAGAGAATTTGAACCACAGAAGTTGGGCACTGTTTACAAAGGTATCTTCAGAAATTTTCCCTTGTGAATTTCACTCATTCTTGCCTTTGGCACCGATATAGATGTGATGCCTCCAAGACACTAAAGATGGTAGTGAAAGAATCAAGAGGTTATGTCACGAAGATCTCACCAGTTCAAACACAGCAAGCATGTTTCTGATAAAGCCACCTTGACCACATAAGAAACAGCATAAAGCACTATACTATCTCACACCTAAACATTCAGAGATGAGCAATTTCCAAAACTAGTATCACAAATTAACAACTGCTTAAAAGGATGACTCAAGTGAGGCAAAATAAATAGTACTGAAATGTAAAGTAACAAATAAAAAGATGCAATTCCAAGTACTTTAGAATTCAAAATGTCAAAAACATGCTGTGTAAAAACATATATAATGGCATGCAGCCCACTGAAAACTTCTACTCAACATGCAGAAGTGGAAAGATCTGAAATGAATGCTTGGTGACCAAAACAGAAAATACAATATATGATCATCATGCACTTCTGCAATGTATCCTTAATGAAAATACAGTATCCACTGCTCAGCACTGAAGAGAGGAACCAGCTCAGTTAAGGGCCTAGCAACATGAATACCTGAGCAACACAAGCAGTTCTCATTTCACATCAATAGCATTTGAGAGGAGAGCAACAAGAAATGACACAAAAATCTGTACATTAACAAGAAGGTCAAAAAGAACTGTTTTCAATAGTGGTTTCAATATGAACAATTTTTTATCATGTACCCTCCCCTGTGTTCCTCAACTTGACTTTTTAAAACCTGTCAGGTTTTTAACTAGGGTCTGAACTAAACCAAAACTTTCCCTCGTGCACAAGTCATGCCACGAGAAATCTGAAAGAACCACTTCTTCCTTTCCTTAGAAACACTGTATATTAAACAATACCTAAATAAACTAGTGGATTGAACCAATCAGAGGGCAGATGGTCAGAAAAGATAACAAGCATTTATGTTTCTAACCTGGGTCTTAGAAGTCTAGCAGTTTGTCCATTCTAGATTTCAGGCACCCACTTAGTCAAATCTCTTAACAAGAATCTTCAACACTTGGCTAATTTCAGTATGTCTTATGTTCTGGGTGAAAGTTTCTTCATTGTTTTGTTATTTGGGTGGTGGTAGTGATAGCATTTTTTAAGGAATAAATGTATAATCACCAACTGAATGCTTCAAAGCTACATGTACATCCAAAACCAAAATTTGCTTTCAGCTTTTGAACATAAAATCCTACCAAGGAGAAACTGGTAGCACTTTGTTCTATAGTCCTGAACGATCAGGTGAAACAGTTGATGTGCAAACTGTCTATTCAACATGGCAAGTTAAGATTTAAACTGAGATATCACCATTGCAAGTCATGTCTGTGCAGATGTACACTTAAGCACACAGCCTGAAAATGCATTTTCCAGTAGTACAATCTAAACAGCTTTCCATCTATGAAAGACCTGCAGTCTAACCTTTGACAAGTAGTTAAGATGCAGATAACATCTTCATTTAAGCAGATGATGAAAATCCATTTAAAAGATTAGTCTTTTGGGAAAAAGCAAATTACTTCACATCTTAGATTATTTATATTTTTAAGTAATTCTAGAGTATTAAATTAGCAAACTTTTTTTTTTTTTTTTTAATGCAACTGAAGCTTTAATCTGCAATATGTGAAATCTTGAAAACTTAAGGTCAAAAGTTATGACCAAATACACAAGGTCACATCAGTAATTAGGATTTTTCCTTCTGCATTAACTTTGCTGATTCAGAAAATAATAGAATCGTTTAGTGTAAAAAAGCCCTCAAAGCCCTCATATGTTGCTTCTAAATAGCTTAATTTTTCAGAAGGTCATCAAATGAATCCCCAAGCAACTTCTGTGATGCCTTCCAGGCATGTCTGGTCTTCTAGATAAATACATTATGACACCGGACCTACTCTCCAGATTAACAATGTTGGGTGATGAGGAAATGCACTAACCCCTGAGCTGAGTGAGAATCAGCTAGATTGAATTAGCTTTAATTGTAATCACTTTTGAACGCTAAGTAATTTACAAATGGAAACTGACCTATAAGCATTAAACCCATCATCACAACCCTTCCTCAGATTAAACATGTCTATGAAGTTCTACTCTATTATTTACTAGCCACTCCCCTAAGGAGAAGCTCGATGGAATGCAATTACCCAGACCAGTTGAGAAGACTCCTCACCTGTACTAAAATAAAACCAGGATTAAAAAGTCTCATTTCTGTCTGCAAAGATTCTGTCTTCTGTGTAAATGGCTATTAGTACCTCACAAATACCAAAGCGCTCACAGAAAACCACAGAGCTGAAGTTCCACTGAATGTATACAGATGCAGAAAAACAAACAGACATTGAAAGAACACCTGCACCTCCATTTTCTGTAACCTGTCCAATTCCTGCAGCTTCCTTTAGAAACAGATATCATAGTTAGAGATATGCCACGTTTGCACCTGTTTCACAAGAACCTGAAGATGAACTGCATTACATTAGCAAAAAGGTGAAGATGCCAGACATATGTTTATTATACCTGTTGTTCTACTGGAATAAACTGGCTTTCACCAAAGGACTGACCCAAAATTCAAAACAGAAGATTCTTGTCTTATTCCTTTCTAAGATTTTCACTATTGAAATTAATATCCTCAAGCTATTTTACTCCCTGAAGGAATAAAATTTCTGCCATGATGAACTGAGCTCTTCATGATACAATTGCTTCAGCTTTTAGGAGCCTAATGAATAAACAGGTTTTTACCAAATGTGCAGGGTAAGCCAAAGTTTCCTCATAGATGTGGAGTTCTATATTAGAGGACACAGCCTCAGCCTGGAAGATCCAGGTCTCACTCAGGGCTGTGAAAACTCTTAACAAAGGTTCATAACACCATGCCCACAGCGCCCTGGTTTCAGTTTCACTTCCACACATGCTCAAAGCTAAGGAAAAAGCCACACCACCCCTTTCCAGGGTGCTCAATAAGCACCGTCACAAGTACCCCTCCAGGAATAGTTTCTGAGTGAGGCAGGGGCTAGATGATACACAAGGATGGTGGGAACATTACTGTGTAAAAGTAAACAAACAGACAGTGCTGCAGCAGATCGGGCATTTCTGGCAACACTGGGCTGGCAACACAGATGCAGCATGGTACATCTGCATGCTTCCTACACTCACTTCCTAGTCTTGTAAAAGTCAGAGAAAGACCAGGACTTCTGAAAAACACCAACCTACCACCTGTGCACAGGACATTCTACAATACTCTATCCTCAGAAACCAAGAGTACACGATATCCAACATTTGTCACAAAGCACAGAGAAAGTGGAGGGCAGTAAGACTGCTAATATGCATCACTCCCACAGGACTAAGTGGGACACACACGCACACAAGCTCAGATGTCAGTGGCCTGTTTTAAGTACTTCCATCAATGTTTCAGGTACCCAAAGCCTGAGAGGCCTCAACTTTTGTCTTTGCTTACAGACGCACCCAAGTCTCTTTTATTTCCATGCATGTATATTTTAAATACCATCTTCCCCTAAGGAGTAACATAATTTCTGGATTTACAAGAGACTGGAAACCACTCAGCCTGCTTCAATCGAAGTACAGTGCTTCTCTCATTCTTTAAGGAGTACCACTGTAAAACGGGCACAGCAGGAAGGCTACTTAAAAAGCCACTAACATTGCTGTCAAAAACTGGCTTCCACAGTTCACGCCCTTTGGCTTTACTTCTTCTCTCAAGGTTCATTTCATGACTGTAATTAAAATTATGAGGCACTATCTCCTGCCTGATTAATGTAGCATCTACCAGCAGATGCTAAAATCCCAAGAGGGACGGAGCAGAGGAAAGTATTTGTCATACCTTGCAGACAAAGTACCCACTTCTCTTACCCCCCACAAATGAGTTAGAACATGAAATGTTAAGTGTATCTCAATAGGGCTTCGAACATATACCGAACTGGAGTGAGCTTGGAGATAAACTGTGGAACGTACTGCTGTAGTTACTATACCAGTTGCTTGAAAAAAGGTGTGTGTCTTTTTCTGCACGCAAATGAGATAGTTCTGGGGAGTTATTATTCAATATTGAAAGCCTCACAAGTATTGGCAGTGTAAGGCCCCGAATCATTCAATACGGAACAAACAGAGAATGTTTTTTAAGTATATAGATTAGATGAATGCTGGACACGAGATAATACTTCCACTTGTAGTAACTAAATCTTCTACGTAGATTTCCGAGCCTTCCCTGCAGACAGTAATTTGGGTGATAGCAGCTAACAGGCACTCGGAGAAGCGACATGTTGAACTCCCGGACAGCACTCTCCCCTGAGGCAGGACGCGGGAGCAGCCCATCCCCTGGCTGAATCTCTGGGTCCCCCTGCCAGCAGCACAGCACAACACACCCGCGGCTCGGCACGGAGCGGGAACCCTGCGCGGGAGGCGGCACAAGGCCACGGCGCGCTGCCATCCGCCGCTCCCGCTCCGCCATGTGCGCACACACCGCGCGGGGCCCCGCGCCGGACCGGCACCGAGCCCCTCCCGCGCCCTCACGGCCGCTCACCCGCTCCTCCTCGCGCCGCTTTCCGGCCCCGCCGCCCTCCCGCTCCCCGGCCGCGGCCCCGCTCGGGCTCCCACGTGTTGCGGGGCCGACCCGCCTCCCCCCCAGCGCCGGCCACGCCACGGGCCCCGGCCTAGCATGGCCCGGGCACTCCGCGGGGCGCGGCGGAGGGACGCGCGGGAGGCGGCGAGCAGCGCTGCCCGCTGCGGGCCCCGGGGGCGATCAGCGCCGCCGCCCCGCGGGCGGGAAGGGGCACTCGGTGTGGCACGGGCACCGCCGGCCCCCCGCGTCCCGCAAGCCGCGGGGCCCCGCTAGGCCGGGCCGGCATCCACGGCCTCACCGCGAGGGAGCGGGGACCCGGCGCCCCCCGCCCGCCCCCCCCGCCCCCCCCCCCCCCCCCCCCCCCCAGCCCGGGGCGGCGGCGGCGCTCCGGCGGTACCTGCGCGGCCCGCGGGCGGCGGTGACTCAGGAGCAGCGAGGCGGAGGCGCCGCGCGGCCGGCGGTGAAAGGACCCGCGCTCCCGCCGCTCGCGCTCATATAGAATTTAACACGTCACACGTAACCCCCCTCCCCAGCCGCCCGCGTCCTCATGGCCAACGCGTAGCGCGCGCCCACTCCGCGCCGCCCGCCCCCGGAGCGGCGCTGCCCGTCCGTTGGCCGAGGCGGTTGGGCCGAGCGGCGGGCGCGCGCGGAGGCCGCCCGGTGTCACCGCCGGCCGCGTGCCCGTGTCACGGACCGGTTCCGCGTGCCCGTGTCACGGACGGGCGCGTGCCCGTGTCACGAAGCGGGCGCGTGCCCGTGTCACGGACCGGCCGCCGTGCCCGTGCACGGACCGGGCGGTGCCCGTGTCACGAACCGGGCGCGTGCCCGCTCCGGGCCGGGCCCGAGGGAAAGCATCCCCACGCGCGGGGCCAGCCGAAGCCGCCGGTGCTGCCCCGGCAGGAGAGCCCGCCAGTCAGGCTGTGATGCTCCCCGACTGCTTCGGTGCCGCGTAAGCCGAGTCGGGGGTGCTAGATGGCACCTGAGCATAAACAGAAGTGACTCGGGCAGGTAAACTCTGTTCACGCAGGCCGCAGGTGACACAAAGCCACAGTTCGGTACTAGCTCAATTGAAAGAGCCAAGTGAGCACCGTGGTGGTTCATCAGAGTTCGACCATTCTGCCTTTCGACCGTTCTGCTGGGGCGATACGGCAGAGGCAGCAAAGCTTCAAACCACTCCATTTGACTTGACGTGCTTTCCTGCCGGAGACCTGGTTTTCCTGCAAAGGCCCTGCCAGCATGACTTTGAGCTCCACACAAAGCCATTCCTGAACGGGTTCTTTTACTAAGGGTTTCTAACCCCCCTATGTCAATGGGTCTGAGTAATAGCATGGAGCACACTTGGAGAAGGCTCTGGTTCTACACTAAACTTACAGAAATGGTAAATGTCTTTTGAGACTTCTAGCATCCCCTTGGCTGGATGAGCCAAAGGATTCCAAGTATATTTAGTAGGATGGCCAGACAACATGGTGTGATGGAGCATAAGAGCTGTTTGTGAGATGTGATTGCCAAATACTTAATGTGTATCTTTGGATATTACCAAAATTCTTACAACTTACTTGTCTTTGCAATCTGCAGCCTAAAGTGTAATCTATTAAATAATGGAAATGAAAAACATTAGCCAAAAGAAGGCAAGAAAAAGTGGATCAGCCACGTATCTATAACAAAGTTTCTATATTAAGAAACAAGAAAAACTATAAAGGATTCTATTCCATATGGTGCCATACCAGTTTGTTCCAGTGTTTAGTCAGAAATCTGGCCCCAAAAACAGATCGTTGTGGCACATAAATCCATCACTGCCGGACAGAAGTTTAATGGAGCAAGTTTACGGATGCCCTCCTATTCCACCAACACGCTGAATTTTTGAAGGTGGGCTTCTGTATATTCATACAATTTTTATATTTTGAAACCACAAAGCACTGTAGGAGGGACAGGTTCCACAGCATAGTTCAAGGGATAGAATTAGGGAGAAACAGAGGTGGAGATGATTCTTAAAATTAAAGTACCTACTGTAGCCACTTGCAACCCTTTTAAAACTGTACTGGATACTAAGTCTTACCTTATCCGAGGTGTCTGGGCTTGGAATGTGAATTTGAGGGCAGAGATGTACGAATGCATTTGGTTGAAGATGTGAGCAGTAGAGGATTGTGTTATTGATGTTGCAACAGCAAATATAGACGGTTCAGGCGTTCTCCTTTATACAATCAGCAAAGTGGAATCAGCTGAAAACAAGTGATTCACAAAAGGCAGTGGCTCACCTTGCTTTGTTCTTTGGGGATACTACCACCTCGTGACAGCAGAGTCCCTGAGGTGACACCCGGTTAGGTGACGATAGTGAAAAGGGGGTACAGAAGAAACGAGCAGCAGAAGCCAAACCTTGGGAGTAGAGGCGATAAGGTAGTCAACAAGCACAGTTAAAGACTGGGCAATAGATCTAAGCATGTTCTAGCTGGAAACGTACTCTAGTTAGAGAGGAAATGCCTTTTCCAACCAGAATTAGAAATGTTTTGGAGGTTGAATTAGTCAGGTAAGTACGACGCCCCTTTCTCATACGACAAAATAAAACCGAAAAGTCCTAACCAAGGGCTATGCAGAAGTTTTGAAGAACAGTTTATGGAAAACATTTTCAAATAAGAAACAGAATTCGTGTGAACAGCTAGAAAGGGACAAGTGGAACAGGATTAAAAGACACAGCTCCTGCTTCCACATGGCACCACACAGATGTGTGGAAAGAGGAAAAGACAACTCTACTGAAGTGTAATGCACATGCAAGCTTTATAGTTGGAGTTGTTTTGCTGTCAAGTGTTCAGCATATATCATGATGTTTGTACTAGTCATGAGAAAATTAATTAAAGAAACTTTTGTTAACTGAGTTTTAATGGCATATATTTTTCCTGGCTTTTTGTGTGTCCCATGGGCCATGCTCTGTAACTTGTGGTTTATCTGCCTGGGCAGTGGAAATAACTGCATTGGGAATTGCACAGAACATTCAAACTAACAGACATTTTTCCAATAATGGGAATAATAATCACTGAGAATACCATAGATGTTGACATAGATGTATTTTCCTTGTAAACGTGTTGGGGGTTGTTTGGTGTTATCTGTTATATTACATCTGAAGCTTTTTAAAAAGACTCCGTAGATGTGTGTAAGAAATGTTCAGGGTAGATCACGAGAGCACAGAGACGTACCATTTCTCCCAGCTGGAAAGAAACCTTGATAAGATACACTAGTGAGAAACTGCCCTATGGCATTAGGAGCGGGGATAATCTTCTGGGGACGACAGTGACTTGAGGTCAAAATTGCTGCCTCCAAATCACAGCAGGAAAGAGTTGAATCAGGTCCTCACATGCTAGTTGACTGTCTTACACACGGAGTCTATACAATACCAGAGAATCTGTCACTCTCCCTCAGTGCCTAGTGCAATATCAGGATGCTCCATTCTGCATACCTGCCCTTCAGGATTGATCACTGACTCGTCATAGCGTGTGGAGCGGGGATCAAGCAAGAGGCTGTCTCAGAAGCCTGGAGAAGGCGCTCAGGGATGGAGCACAGCTCAGGGTTTGTGTACATGGAGGGCCCTGAAGTGGTCAAGAACTTGATGCTGTTGCAGGAG
>CM031879.1:35432444-35606688 GCA_018697195.1 Certhia americana
CCGGGTGCTGCCCCGGCAGGAGCGCCCGCCAGTCAGGCTGTGATGCTCCCCCGACTGCTTCGGTGCCGCCTTAAGCCCGAGCTCGGGGGTTGCTGACGGCACCTGAGCATAAACAGAAGTGACTCGGGCAGGTAAACTCTGTTCACGCAGGCCGCAGGTATACCACAAAGCCACAGTCGGTACTAGCTCACCTTGAAAGAGCAAGCTGAGCACCGTGGTGGTTCATCAGAGTTTCGACCATTTCTGCCTTTCGACCTTTCTGCTGGGGCGAACGGCCAGAGGCAGCAACAGCTTCAACACTCCCATTTTGACTTGACGTGCTTTCCCTGCCGGAGACTTGGTTTCCTGCAAATGCCTGCCATGCCTGACTTTGAGCTCCAAACAAAGCCATTCCTGAAACGGGTTCTTTTCTAGGGTTTCTAACCCTTGCTCATGGTCTTGAGTAATAGCATGGAGCACACTTGGAGAAGGCATCTGTGTTCTACACTAAACTTACAGAAATGTAAATGTCTTTGAGACTTCTAGCTCCCCTTGGCTGGAATGAGCCAATGATTCCAAGTATATTTAGGTAGGATGGCCAGACACATGGTGTGATGGCATAAGAGCTGTTTGTTGAGGATGTGTTGCCAAATACTTAATGTGTATTCTTTGGAATTTACCAAATTCTTCCAACTACTTGTCTTTGCAATCTGCAGCCTAAATGTATCTATTTAAATAATGGAAATGACAACATAAAGCAAAAGAAGAAGAAAAAGTGGATCTGCCAAGTATCTATAACACATTCTATATTAAGAACAAAGAAACTATAAAGGATTCTATTCCATATGGTGCCATACCAGCTTTGTTCCAGTGTTTGGCAGAAAATCTTGGCCCCCAAAAACAGATCTTTGTGGCAAATAAATCCCATCTGCAGGACAGAAGTTTATGGAGAAAGTTTAAGGATGCCCTCCTATTCCCCAACACGCTGAATTTTTGAAGGTGGGCTTCTTTATATCATACAATTTTATATAGTTTGAAACCACAAAGCTGTAAGGAGGACAAGGGTTCCACAGCATAGTTCAAGTGATAGGAATTAGGGAGAAACAGAGGTGGAGATGATTCTAAAATTAAAGTACCTGTACCACTTGCAACCCTTTTAAAACTGTACTGGATACTAATGTCTTACTTATCCGAGGTGTCTGGTGCTTGGGAATGTGAAGAGGGCAGAGATGTACAGAAGGCATTTGGTAAAAATGAGCAGTCGATTGTTATTATTGCAACAGCAATTATATGCCGTTGCAGGCGTTCCCTTTATTCAATCAGCTAAAGTGGCAATCAGCTGTAAACAAGTGATTCACAAGGCAGTGGCTCACCTTGCTTGTCTTTCTGGGATCTACCACCTCGTGACATGCAGAGCCCTGAGGTGACACCCGGTGACGCCTGTGAAGGGGTACAGAAGAAACGAGACATGCAGAAGCCAACATTGTGGAGTAGAGAGCGTAAGGTAGTCAACAGCCACAGTTAAAGACTGGGCATAGATCTAAGCATGTCTAAGCTGGAAACGTACCTCTAGGTTGGAGAGAAATGCCTTTTCAACCAGAATTCAGAAATGTCTTTTGGAGGTTGAATTAGTCAGGTAAGTCGGCCCCTTCTCATAAGACAAAATAAAACCGAAGTCCTTAACCAAGGGCTCTTCAGAAGTTTTTGAAGAACAGTTATGGAAACATTTTTCAATAAGAAACAGCTTCTGTGAACAGCTAGAAAGGGACAAGTGACAGGATATAAAGACACAGCTCCTGCTTCCACATGGCACCATCACAGATGTGTGGAAAGAGGAAAAGACAAACTTCTTACTTGAATTGTATGCACATGCAAGCTTTATAGTTTGAGTTGTTTTGCTGTCAAGTGTTCAGCATATCCTGATGTTTGTACAGTCATGAAAATTAAATAAAGAAACTTTTGTTAAACTTGAGTTTTAATGGCTGATATATTTTTCTTGGCTTTTTGTGTGTTTCCCATGGGCATGCTCTGTAACTTGTGGTTTCAATCTGCCTGGGCAGTTGAAATACTGCCTTGGAATTGCACAGAACATCAAACTAACACCATTTTTCCAATAATGGGAATAATATCACCTGAGAATACCATAGATGTTGACATAGATGTATTTTCCTTGTAAAAGTGTTGGGGGTTTGTTTGGTGTTTTTTTATATTACATCTTGAAGCTTTTTTAAAAGACTCAGTAGATGTGTGTAAGAAATGTTCAGGTGTAGTCACTGAGAGCACAGAGACGTACCATTTTCTCCCAGCTGGGACAAAGAACCTTGATAAGATACACTAGGAGAACTGCCCTATGGCATAGGAGCTGGGATATATCTTCTGGGGACAGTGACTTGAGGTCAAATTGCTGCTCCAAATCAGCAGAAGAGTTTGAATCAGGTCCCTCACATGCTAGTTGACTGTCTTACACACGGAGCTATACAATACCAGAGAATCTGTCCTCTCCCTCAGTGCCTAGTGCATATCAGGAATGCTCCCTTCTGCATCCTGCCCTTCAGGGCTTGCATCACTGACTCAGTCATAGCCTGTGGAGCGGGGCTCAAGCAGAGGCTGTCTCCAGAAGCCTGGAGAGCGCTCAGGGATGGAGCACAGCTCAGGGTTTGTACATGGAGGGCCCTGAAGATGGTCAAGAACTGATGCTGTTGCAGGAGGCTAAACAAGTATTTCTGTAACAGCCTGTTGCAACAGATGAGTTTGGCATTGAGATCCAGGTTCAGTCTTGCTTAGCACAGCACCCAGCGTGCTTGTGCTGCATTCAGGCTACAGCCAAGCTAGAGCAGCTGCCTTAGCTTAGAAAAATATGTTGTTGAAGCTTGGTATGCTTACTTCAGATCAAGAACTCCACTGTCGCAGGTGATCATTGAACATTAAAGCTGCTTTCGTTCTCTTTTGTACTACTAGAAAAATGCAAAAGGTCCTTAGTATGAACCTGGATATGATTACCTGAACACCTAGACAACCCTTCAGACTACTAGGCACAGGTTTGGTACCTAACAAAGGCTCATTTTTACAGGATTCATATCCTGCTCAGCACTGCAAACCAGCACTGTATGAAAAGCTATGGCAACACATTCTCTTCTGCTCATGGCTGATTTCAGAACAGCTTGCCCTGAATGTTTTCCAAAGGACCAATTGCCCAAGGTTACTCTCTCCTGAAATCTGTTGGCAGAGGTGAGCACTGAGTTACAGGAATGGGTGATATGAGTGCCTCTCATATATTGTGTCTCTGGTAGCTGGCTGAACTACAATCACCATGGAAGTTATCATCAGTCACTGGAAATGAAAACACTCACCAAACCATTTACAGAGCAAAAACTCCAAGTGTCACAAAGAGATGCCTTTTCCTCAGTACAATTTTAAACAGCTCTGGAACCCTGTGTGGAACTACTAGGTTTGTCAGTACACAGTGAAAACAGAGAATCCAGAGTATTCCTTTAAAATGACTAGATTGCTTTCTTGTGGCTAAAAGCAAATCTTTCAACTCTTACTGGATGGTTATTCCAAATTACATGACTAGACAGTGAATGACACAGCACAGAGATGGTTAGTTTTTCCATATATTGTTTACTTTTTAAGGAGCTGCCTGTTTTATAAAGGAAAACACATCATCCCAGAAAGCAAGTCAGTTTAGAAACAGAGCTACAGGCAGCATAGAAAGTTCTGCTGAACTAACACATGGCAAATCATGCAAATCCCCCTGTAGAGCTGAGTGAACAGCTCTCATAGGTTTCTGATTTGCACTTACTTCTGCTTTTGTGAAATGAATGCAAATTTTCCCTCAGGGAACACAGGGATAGCAGCAAACTAAAGAAATACAGTGTGTGTAACCTTTGACATAATGTAATAAAGGACAAAGAAAAATTAAATGGTTTGGAAAAAAGTGAAATGCTGAAATAAGACTATGCACTTTTTGATACAATAAACATTTAACACCTTTCATTTTTCAATATTTTCTACCGTCCAGGGACTAAATCATGACTCTTCCTTACATTAGAGGGATTGCTCATAGATACAGAAGTAGAAATGAAAATTAACAGAAAAAAAAAAAACAAAAAAAACCCCGCAGACCTAGAGGAGAGACCGAGAAAATAGGGATACAGTGTGTAGTGATAAACTGGGGGAAAAAAAGTAAATTATTCAGGTGTGTTGGAAACAATGAAGAAATGTATGTACAATTACTTTAGAGGTAGTACAGAAGTTAAAATCTCAAGTACAGCACACTTGGTGTTTTTAGGGTCATTGCTGGGGGCTAGCACTCACTGCAGGTTTGGGTTTTTTAAAGTATTGTACTTACTGTGAAATAATTTTATTGAGAAAAAATCAACAGTGCTACCTGAAATGTCACTGCAGAATAGACTTTTTAAAGAAGTTGTATGTGAAAACTGATGAATCGTTAAAGCATTACATTAGAAAAAAATCTTTTTATAACATATGTAAATTAGTTAAGTAATAAGAGGAAAAGAAGCTGTGTGTCTTGCAGTGCCTGTGATTGGTTCTAATGTATGTAACAATAAGACAGTATCTGACACTAATGTGTCTAAAACCAACAGTAAAACTATGTCCAGAGGGGTTCTTGTTTCTAGTATTATTGGTCACTTCACTTGATAAAATAAATGCCATGAAAATGGGTAGTTTTAGTCAAGGGTTTGCTTTGGTCTCATAACGATGTAAGTAATATATTGCTTAAAGGGTGTCAAATACCTTGTACATAAAAGGAGAAAGCTTAAGCTTCTTAAGCTTAAGCTTCTCTGGTTCCTTGACCTTCCCAGGTTTAGTGGTATGGAGTTGGGTTTGATTTGGTTTGGTTTTTTTCACAGTAAGAGCGTGTACTAGCAACACCTGAACTCCGTGTTGTTGTAAAAGTGCCCACAGTAGCACCCCTGATATATATTCAGCCTCACAGTGAGGCAGGAAATGGTTTGGAGCCATATGAAAAAAAAAAATAGCATCTCAAATAAGAAGGGAAAAAACAGTAACCTATTCTTGTGAACCGAATTCCCTCCCTGCTTTTCCCCTCTGAAAAAAATCACAGATGGAGCAATTACAAACATTTCATTTAGATCATCTTCAATTGTTTAGTTTTATTCTTACTATTTCACTATCTCTTTATTAGCAGTAATCCCAAAGTTCGCAATTAAAAATCATAATAAAGCCAAATATTACATTTTATAATTTAAAAATATCAAAATCAAACTTTGACTATTTTAGCACTTTTGTCCCATACACACCTCAAGTTGAAACATTTGCTAAGACTAACCCTTTTGGACAAGCTATTTTCAATAAATTGACAATTACAAATTTAATCTATGACCTTGACCTTTAAAATAAAAATTCTCAGCAGCTCTAGTCAGAGTATGTCTTGGAACAGGAGAGCTACTTCCTTCCCCTCTTGTAGCCTGATTTCTCAGAAGATGATGAACCTTCAATGAGCACAGACACTACTTGCTTTTCTCAATGCGTTTTTCTAAATCTTTATTTTCTTCAGCAACATAAGCAAAACTTTTTTTTTTTTTTTCTCTGAAGGCAGGTGCCTTGGCACCACACAGCAGTACAGAATGCATGTAGAAAGAGTTGTACCTACTCCATTCTGCAAAAAAGTTAAGGGTGCCTCAAAATTACAGTTCAAAACACAGTACTTCAAGTAGATGACATTCAAAGGCTGATTAGCTGCATGGCAAAAGCTGCCTGAAGCAAGTCAAGGTAGGGATATGAACCTGTTTTATTAAGTAAATTCGTAAGAAATGGTGCATATTTAAAAATTCGGTGTAAGGCCCATTTTCTCTCCTTGCTCCTGTACTGCTTCCTCAGTAGCTTTGACTTGGGGTTAGAGCTGAGAGGAGTCAAAAGGAAAATTAAGGATATTCAGCTGAAGATCTTTGATTTTGGGTCAATGGCTGCAGTATCTTGCATACAAATTTTTAGGACAGTCTGTCAGGGGCTGCCACCAGTTCTGTCCCAGAGGGTGTCTGGAAGAGTTTGTACCAATGGGGTTCTCAGATTCTTAAATCCTGCAATAGTCAGAGCACACTTTTGATCAGAAGATTTTGCTGGATATTGCTCAAGGCCCCCATTGATATTGCTCAAGGCCCCCATCTACCCTACTGAACTGGTTTCTAGGGAGGTTTGATAGGGGCTTAATCTGGGATATTGTAGAGACACTGATGAGGCTTTCCTTGTCCTCAGAGTATTGACCCCAGCTGTGCTTCCAGGTGGACACCAAAGCTGCTACCAGAGAAGACATGAAGTGTATGGAGTGTGTCTGCATGACTGTGGGTGAAAGCATGGATGCCAGATGGGTTTGTTCTTGATCCTGCTGGTGAGGGGGAAAGGCTTGACGTGGAGTGAATGAATCCTTTGGATCAACAAGTGGTTGTGCAGCTTGCGTCAATGACAGGGATTTCTCTTCATGAGCCTGGATCCTTTGTTCAGATCAAAGATCACTGGGGAGGAGATGGGATCCCACCATACAAGACAGACCAAAACCATTTTTGCCAACAGGCTGGCCAATGTGGTAAAGACATTTTGAAAATGAGAAAGATGGCAGAGGGAAAGGACAACCATTGCCAAGTGAGGAAAGGATGGCCTGGGCTGACAAGTAAAAGATGTAGGGTGAGCAAAAGAGACCTTGAAATCAGCAATGCAGGACTGAAGGGAACCTTGACCATATACACCCAAATCAGAATGTGCTAAGATGAGGGAAGGTTCTCACACTTCATGGTAAAAGGCCTGCACAGGTACCTACTTAGATGAATCCCATAGGAGATGGACCTGCACAGAAGAGAGGTCCAAGTGAGTTTAATAATTTTTCAAGGATCCCCCTCCTCAAAGCTTAAGAGCAGTCCATCCTGATTTGCAGAAAGCCAAACAAAGGTGGCAGGAGGTCTTCATGAACAATGAGCTCCTGTAAAAACACATATAAAGGAAGCATCACAAGAGATGGGAGTAGGGATAGGTAACCTGTGAGAAATGTAGAGATGCTGTCTGAGCATGCAAGAATAGCATTAGGAAAGGCAAAGCCTACCAG
Source organism: Certhia americana (assembly GCA_018697195.1). Taxonomy (NCBI): domain Eukaryota; kingdom Metazoa; phylum Chordata; class Aves; order Passeriformes; family Certhiidae; genus Certhia; species Certhia americana. Next base: position 35,439,505 of record CM031879.1, read on the forward strand.
GACTTGAATCTGTTTAGGCACATGAAAGGCCACCAGAAGGGCTTCTACAAGTGTCTCAACGGGAAGGGCCCTGTGTTGAACAGGACAAACAATTTACATAAAAATGGCCAAGATACACAGTGCTGCCTTTGCCGCAAGTAAGATTTGCTTTCAGGACTTCCAGGTCTCCCTGAAGACAGGGAGAAAGTTTGGACCCGACAGCCCGGGTTTCTTCAGGTCTAGGGAGGTGTTCCTTCTCCTCTGCTCTGCCTTGGTGAGATGTATCTGTCGTGCTGAATCCTGTCCTGGGCTCTTCAGTAAGACATGGGTGTACATACCAGCTCTGGAAAAGAGCTATCCTGATTAGGAGACTGGAGCATCTCTGCTATGAGAATAGGCTGAGAGAGCTTGAGAGGGAAGGCTAAGGGCAATTTTATCAATACTTATGAACACCTGACTAGAGGTTATAAAGACAGACTCTTCTCAGTGGTGCCCAGTGAAAAGACAACAGGCAACAGACACAAATTGAAATATGGTAAATTTCATTTAAACATATGAGAAAACTTATTCACTTTTAGAGTGAATGTCACAATACACCAGTTTGAATCCTTGGAGATGTTCAAACCCCAGCTGAGTGCAGCCCTCAACAATCTGCTCTAGCTGTTCCTGCTTTGAGCAGGAGTTTAGACTAGATGACTGTTCTGTGATTCTGATATTTACATAAAAGCCTTGTTGACATTTGATGTTCAAGGATGTGAGATGGAAAAGCTGCAAAAAACCTCTCAGCTAAGGTTTTCATTATGAAAAATTTGACGTAATGCCATTAGATTAAAACCACCAGAATGGTAGCACAGCATGCCTAACATACACAGTGTTCATATGTCATCTGATTAATTCCAAAATGTCCATGAAGAAGGCAAATCAGAGTTGTTCACTGTGGTTTGCATGACAGATTTGCATGGGTAAGAAAGCATTCATACTTGGGGAAGTAGAAGTTGGCTATCTTCTCTGTTATTCATTAGGTGACTTTCTAGAAAGCCATGCTGAAGCCCAGTTATAAATATAGCATTTAGTGTTCTGCAGGAGAGCAGTCTGCTTCTGCATCATTTGGTCTTATAGTCTCTATGCATTTCAAATCATATCTGTAGCCTAATTTAGGCTGTTTTCTTATAAAACATACCAGTATTTAAAAGCTGATGGTACTGCTAAAACTGCTTTGACTTTTTTGCGTGTCATTCTGTTGCGTTGTTTTGATGCTTTTGCTTTTCATCTTTCTCTATCTCCCACTGCAATAAGCGGACTTGGGGTTCCTGAGAACTCTGTGGTATTGCTACATCAGCTGAAAAAAGATGCAGGGCAAAAACTAGGCAGAAAAATAAAGGGAAGTTGCAAAGTATGAGAGAAGACCAAAGGAGAGGAAGCTTGCTGAGTGAAGTCACCAAAGCCTTGAAAAATAAGGTGACATTAATTCCACCTGACTTCAGGTGTTCTCAACTTCAGTATCTCCATTTCTCTGTGTTGCATTAATAATGGAGAAGGATAAGCCTTCATACAGTATAATTTATCTGGGCTGTTTTAATTGTTGGAAGGTGGGAGGACTCATGCTCTAGAAATGCCTCTTTCTGTCTGTTGACAATACAAGTTATGACATACAATACATCAAATATAAGTATGTGCATTTAATGAATCCACATAAATTCTCTAGCACTGTTTTCAACACCTAAAGTGAATAACAGAAAGCTGAACATTGGAAGCAGTTGGAGCAGCTTGTGCTGCCAGAGTGCCCTAGAATGCTTGGAACACAAATTGCCCAGGATATTTATTTTGCAAGATTAGTATTGTTTTTCCTTTCTGTTTTCCACAGTGGTGTCTGGATCTGAAATGCAGAGAGTATACATACAGTCAGTAGGTTGTTTGGCCTATGTTTGGATCTGTAATCATAACATTTCTGCCCAGTTTCACCTGGCTCCCTGAGTCCCTTTTCCTCAGGTGCTCCAGAACTACTCTATTTTATGATAGTTGCAAAATTCCAGGTGCGGGCAGATGTGCAAATATTATATGATGTGTTTCTCCTTTCCCTTAGCACAGCTTTGTTGTTTTGGTGCAGATGTGGTGTTTGTCCTCAAGATACCTTTTCTCATTAATTTGCTGCTCCAGGAAGCAACGTATCTTAGTATTATTGCTGATGCCAGAAGGACAAGAAAGATGGTCAAGATTCTTGAAAGGTCTAGATGATAGCCTAGAACTGCTATGTGTATGTGTCCCTTGGGTGAACAAATCTGTGTTGAGCTAGAAATACCTGGTTTGAAGCAGCATTTCATGCTGGGAAATTCATCCAAAGAAGACACCATAGAGGTAAAGAGGCAATCTGATGCAACAGTGAAGCTATGCAGAGAAAAGACAGAAAGCAGACTTGTTAATACAAAAGTGCATCTGTTACATAAACAACTTCTTGAAAGAACGTCACTGTGGAATAGCTCTTTTTTCAGCTCAAAAGGAATAATAAATGGCAGATAAAATAAGAAGGAACTCAGAAGACATGGTGAAAAGAGCCTTTCTGCAAAATCCCTTAAGGGATTCTGAAAAAAAAGTTTCCCCACATGTCAAAGGCCAGATTCTCCAATTTCTTCTTAATAGCTGATCACCCAGTCATTAATTCTCTGCTAAAGCACAATGAAAAATAATACAATTACAACATCAATAATTTATAAGCATTTTCCATCACTGGAAATACAGACATAGTAAAAAAAGATTCTCACCTTTTATTTAGGAATAGACAAGCATAATTACATTTGTTCTGTAAAAATCAGGTGTCCTATATAAATTCAACAGTATACAATTAAATTTCATGACAAGTCTTCAGTAAATTTCAGAATTCAGAAATTTCTAGGGAAGATTTGTCCACAAAGTAAATTGTTCCTTGGAGCTCTTGTGATTTCTCTGCCAAACCAGTTTTACATTTAGGGTCACCCACTGGTTTTAAATTACCTATAGCTACCCAAGTAGTGGCATTTCACATACCAATATATTATGTACCATAAAACACTAATATAAACATTTGCTACTATAAACTACTATATACCTTTTATTATGTAGTCTATAGGTAAAGCATTTTTTTAAAATATGGTTTCCTATTAGATATTCAAACATGAATATATTCATTAGAATGTCATGGTATTTAAAACACTTTACATGTTAGATAGCATTTTATAACATTAAAGTGGAATTACTTGTATTAGAGAAATAAGAATACAATAATTAAGTAATTTGTAAATGGGATATAAATTCATAGGCAAGCAGTGTTCCAAGTATTTATGAATGTCTAGCATGCTCAAAGCTCTATTTTTTTTAAATGGTAAAATATGAGTTGATGAAATACTGCTTTGCAAATATATGCTCTTGACAGTCAATGAACTGGAGGAATCCTGCTTCATTAAATTGATTGCTTACTCCAAAAATATCTCCATCTACAGCTATTCCTCCCAAATCCCAAGAGGCAGACGGCAGCAGCCAGCCACCTGAATGCTTTTCAGTCTCGCAGGATCTCATTAGATGCTGAGTATTCCAGCCATGCTTCTGTTTCTGCTGCCCTCATTCCTGCTGCTAAACAGTCAGTCTAATCCCAGTCCCACTGGCTCCTTGTCCTGTGCCAAAATGGGCAGTATTGCTGTGCTGCCCTCTGAACTCAGCCTCTTGCCGTGCTCTTGTGTTACTCTTCATTCTGGTGTGTGTGGCCTGCAGGCAGCTCAAGTCTCCCTCCTGTGTGGTTCCCCTTGGTGCTGTACTGCAGCTCAGTGGAGTCTCTGGCCCTGGCTCCTGGCTCCAGTTACAGCCTTCAGTTTCTGTAATCAATAACTGTGACTGATAATTGTTATCTAAGGTCTCACTGGCATTACACCTATTTGTTTCTATACTCCTACCAAGGAACTGAAAACATCTCCTAGGTGGTGGCTGGGGAAATAGGTACAGCAAAGTGCAGCTGCATGGACCTGAGGGTTCTGTAAGGAAGGATGTACAAGTTTTTCGAACCATTGAAACAGTAAATATTTTCTGTTTGAACTTTGGCACCCTAATAAAAGGCACTTTCGTCACAGCTAAAATGAAAGAACAGCTTCAAAGAAAATAAGAATGTGTGACCTCCTGAATTTTAATTCATTTGCTTCAACTAATTAAGTACTTTCACTCTCTATGTGTATAAATATGCTCTTTACTCTCACTAGTTTACATAACATGGCGGTTTCAGGGGGGAGGTGTTGTTGGGTTTGTTATGGTTTTTTTTGTTTGTTTGGGTTTTTTTGTTTTGGTTTGGTTTGGATTTTTTTGCTGTCATAGTGTTCTGGAACAAAAAATGAAGCAGACACATACAGATAAGTGATTGCAGGCCTAATCATCATGTGTTACTCAGCAACAAAAATAATGAAGTTGGTTTATAGTCTGTAAAGCACTCACTTGTTGCTTTGGACTTAGATGGATATTGTCAAGACTGGTTGAATTGTTCGTGTAAGTCTGAACACTGCAGGAAACCTGTGGAAAAAAACAAGTGTTGAAAGTCCTGCATAGCCACTGGAAAAGGATTAAAAATCCCCCAGGATTAAGAAGCAGGCAGGACATGCATCAGCAAAGGAGAGATATGTGTTTGTACTGGTCCTTGGAAGTGCTCCTGTATGGATCCCAACCTGAACAGCCCGGCATCTTTTGGCCATTCCTAGAATTGCTCCTTGCTTTGATTTTTCATCCTTTTGGTGTGCAACATTTGTTTAATGGGATTACTGCACTGGAACAGTATAATTGAAGTTCTTTCCTTCCTTGGAATGAGCATGTGTATTTCATCTGCCTCATCTGCACTGGTCATGTTTGCTGGGAATATGCAGCTGTTAAGAGGGTCACTTGGAGCGGGATGGCATGCCATCAACCACACACAGTCCTTCCCAGTTTCCTCTCACATGCTGCTTTGATGCATTTGCCGTCACGGGTAGGACAGACCACTTACTACTCTCTTCCAGTGTTCCTGAGAACAGAGAGACATTATTCTGTACCATTTCTTATCTTGACAAATTAGCTTCTTCCTCCTGGAAACTTCTGCAAACTGCAGCTTATGCTCCTTCTTTTTCTGCTCCCTCCTCCTTTCCACAGGAGCCCAGTGCACTTCAAAAGTTCCTCCAGTAGTTGCATGGCTACTAATGGCCACTGCGTAATTTTAGGTGAAAATCTTAGATTTGCAGGCTGTGTATCCCTTTAACTTCATGGTTGTGGCACTGTAGTGGTTTTGGTTTGCCAATCTGAATTTTTTTTTTAACTAAGAGCAAAGCAGGCTTAAACTCTGAAAGAAAAAAGAAAATTTATTAACAGAACTAGAAGAAGAATATTAAAAATTAAGATAAAACCTTTAGAATACATACATTTAGAACACTTTTCAGGGCTCTAGATGTTCCATTTGATCTGCATGTTGAATTCAGAATAGTTCCTGTCAAGCACAGGTGGAATTTTGCAAGTGCCACAAATGAATTGTAGAGTTGTGAAAAAACAAACACAAATTCAAATTTAAAGTATCTCTGATAAAGGTCCAAAGACATTTTATGTAGAAATAACGTAATTTTGAAATGATTTTGCAAAGGGAAGAGATGAGACAGCTGGGGAAAATGAGGCTACTTACTTGTTCTTGCTTTTCCTTTGTGCTATCGTTCCTTATCCTGCACTTAACCAACAAGAGGTGACTCTGAGGGCAGGTCTTTTCTGGTCTCTGCAGAGTCAATCTGAGAGGCAGGAGCTCCCCTGAGCAGCACAGTCATTTCATTAAGGCACCATCCAGCCCAGAGCCTTCAGCAGAGCAAAACCATTAAGAGCATCAGCCTGAGCATCTAGCAAGGATTTCCTGGATTACAGCTCAAGCTGATTTCACATCAAAGATGGCAGATGAACCTACAGATTAAGATTTTCCTCTCTTTCTGGTGGATCTTACTAGAGGCCATGCAAGCACTGTAAAGGGCTTAACTACGTAGGATTGCTCATCCTGAAGGGTGAAGACAGATGTGTACAGGGAATGTGTAGTCATCCACCCCTGTTTGACAGCCTGCATATTTGACAGATAAAGTAATATACAGAACAAAGATACTCTCAGGTCCCTAAATTAATGGACTACATGGAACTTCAAAAGAGAAGCACAGATTGCAGGAAAACTGGGGAAGCTTAGGCAGGATTTTAATGGCCAGAAATCTACTGCAGTCATAGTATCATCAAAGAGAATTCTATTTATAAAGGATAGTCAGGCCTTATAAGGAAACAAACTCCTTTCTTTGCTTAGCACATGGTGTAAAAGGATGAAAAAGAGGCAAAAATACTATAAGTAAGAAATGAGTAAGAAATTTCTGACTCTGCTGACTTCATCAATGCGCTCATTAGCACCTTTTCAATTATTAATTTCTCCGGCTGCTGCCGTTATTACTGATCCATATTAATCCTCCAAGGAAGACAAGATGTCAACACCTAGTCATGATGACCTTGCCTTTCCATATGCTACTGCTGGTCAGGAAGTTTCCAGTGAAACAGCTGCTCACTGGAAAGTGTAAATTTTCAAAAAATATTTGTTTCTGTTGGAAATAAACACATTTCATTGATTTCTGCTGGGAAAGTGGTTTTCAATCTGTCATGTCCTTTCTACAGCTGATATTTATGAAGAGGGTTTTCCTGAGAATTCAGAAATAATTTTCTTCCTGGCAATTCATACAAAAATGAATGAAAGGAGACTGAGGAACACCTAACACAGACTGTGTTTTAGGCTGACCCACCTTCAAGACCAATTTTGCCTACTCAAGCCTCACACAATGTAGCAGATAAAAAAAATAATCCCAAACCTTAAAAAACAATAGGGAAGTGACATCAACCTTTTTAATTTTTCTCATGAGTGTTTCAGACATTTTGTAAGAGTCACAGCTGTGTGAGAAGGAAACATCAGAGATTAACCTTCAGACGGCATCAGTTCAAGCAAATATTGAATTATATCTATTGTGCTCTGGAAGAAACACATTCTTCTTTTTAAATATACTCTAAAATTATTTAAATTATTTTAAAATATATTTTAAAATACAGCTGTGTCATTTAGTTCAATATCTTCTTCCTGAAGTCCAACCAAGCTCCAATAAACCTAGGAACAATACATAGTTCTGTGTGCATTGAAATGGTTTGTAGTATTTTAGTATAATTATAGGATTTTTGCCTTCCCTTTTCTTTTTCCATGCTCCTGCATGGTTCAGTGCTCTTTCTGTGTATTCAGCTGGGTAGTTGTTCTGAGCAATAAAGAATTATAACTATGTGATTATGGTTATATTGAAATGAACACATTTATCCAGTTGGGAAAATCTGCTGGAAGCCAACAGATCCAAGAAGATATTAACTCAAGATTGTTATCATCAAAGTTTTTATTCATCTTTGCATGTGAGATTAGCAATGGTCTTTAGAAGGTTCTAGAGGAACCAAAGAATTGTTCTTTTTAGTGTGAGAAACAAAGATCATGAACACCAAGTGAATGGCCAGTGTGAGAGTTACAAGGCCAGAGTAGAATGAGGCAAAAATTGCTAGAAAATGAAATGCGTGGGTTTCATGTAGTAGATTCATGAAAGAGGAGGAAGATAGAAGGAAAACCAGAATAGAAAATGAGTGAAGATAAAAAGAGAAGGCTGAAATCTCGTTTTATAGACTGAAAGATGTAAGAGTTCATAATTTTTATTAATTATTATTACTTTTATTACAATTACAATTACTATGATTGCTATTCTTTTCTTTTCTTTAGCAATAATAGTACTAACAGAAATGTGAGGAGTTAGGACAAAAATCCCATAAAAATTGCAAAAGGCTCTTAAAGAGGTACAGAGTCTGCCTAAGTGTTAATCGGGTTGGTTGTTGGGTAAAATTTCTCCCACTTTATATTCAAAAATTAGTAGAAAGTCAATATTTATGCAGTGACCTGAAGGCAAGTGTTTTCTTGAATGGAATAGAACTCAGGCTGATCAAATGAATGTGAAAATTCTTCAAAAAAGAAGAATTCTGCTCAGAGAGGGAGGCCACTCAAGGTGTTGATTTTTCTGGATGCCAGAATTGTTTGATTTCCATTCCCCAGTCAGTAGCAGAGATACTTAGGAGAGGATGCTCCCATGCCAAAACTCTCCCTTTGCTCTCCAGAGTAGCATTATTCTAAGGGAAAGAAAGGGTCTTCATGGCCTGAAAATCTCCCTACCCAAAGCCACAGAGGTATTTGGAGGTTGGTCTGGAGTGGATTGCCTCCCAGGCACATCAAGGGACAGTGAAAGGACTGAGCTCAAGGCAAAAACTTGCATTTTGTATTTTTTGGAGGAGGAGAAGATTAGTTGTCCTCATTTTGAATTTAGATATTTTTTAGAATGTCTTTTTTATTTAATTTTATTTAAACAACTCCTAAATTCCTTAAATAAATCAATTTTTAATTAGACAGTGACAAGAACAAGGGTGGTGGGAAGGAAACATGCTACCTACTTCTTTTCAGAGGAGCATCCTTTTTCATGGGAAGGAAAAAGGAGTCAGGATCCCTATAAAAATGTTATTGAGCTCATCAACAGCTTAGGAGATCTAAAAAATATATAAATATTTGCCATAAAACTGTGTAAGAAAAAACAGGGAGCAGCTGAAATGAAATGCATACTTAGTCCTTAAAATGAGAATATCATCAGACTGAGCATGTCCTTCCTTTCAACTCTCACAGGACACTGCTTTTGCTATTCACTCATGTTTTTTCAATTCTCTTTTATTCCCAATCAATGCATTTTAATAAAGCTGCATTGCCTGATGTGCCACAACTACGTTTTCTGAACATTAAGTACAAGGAAATTCCCTGGACTTCCAGCTTTTGTTTATGTTCCTTTTTCTACAGCTTTATATCCACATGGGTAAACACTTCCAGTGCTGAAATTCACATTGCAAGTGGCCTGTACAAATGATCCTTCCTTATAAGAGAAAACTTAGCAAGGTGAGTCGTCAGTAAAAATTCTCTGGAGAAGCACCAAATAACCCTGAGCAATAAAGTATTTTGCCTTAAGCTCTTTTCACCCTCATGGGTTCTAATGGGAAGAAGGAGGGAAGGAAAAGTGTGTTTTTCCCTTATTCATGTGAGCTTCAGTTCATGCTAAATGAGCAGAGATGGTGCGCAGTAGAGTGGATTTTTAGCAGTCAAGCAATTTGTCTGGGTAAGGCTTTTCCTCAGTCGTGCCATTTAGCACCATTATTTTTGGATGAGACATGTTAAAGAGAGAAGAAATGGACTGTGTGAAAATATGCAATGCCAAGCCTATATGAAATTTCCATGTGAATTATTTTAAATCTTTACTTCCAGGATGTCAAACATTAGGGAACAAATGCAGACAATCCTAGTTTCTTCTCTGAAGAAGATCATAAGTACGAGCTTATACCTTTTGGAAGGTCAGATGATGCATTAAAATCCCATAATTCCAATTTTGAGTAGGCAGTCCTTGCAGCAGTTGTAGGGATCATTCTGTGCTTGTTCCCTTTTAGGATGTTGTTTCTATATCCACTCTTAAAAAAGATGTTGGCAATACCTGGATCTGTTTATTTATAAGTTGCCAGATCTTTGGCTGGAAGCATCCCAAGCATAAGAAAGAAAAAACACAACAAACTTAATGTGAAGTGCTGTAGTTTAATTAAATGGGTTTATGTTATCCTAGAATTTCTTTGCTAGTTTATTTTCTTTCCTGATTAAAAAAAAAAAAAAATCCATTATTAACAACGTATTTGTCTCTCATAGTTGAAATTAATCTTCAAAGAATGGAAGTTCTTACTAAAAATGATTTAATTTTATAATTTTGATTTAAAAAAAAAAACAAAAAACAACCAAAAAACCAGTTTTGCATTTAGCTCTCATCCTCGCTGACTCCATTTACATTTTCAGGAGAATCTGGAACTTAGAAAAGTGCCAGACTGACAGCACTGGAAGCCAAGGCCATTTCTTTCTTCTTTCATACTGCCACACTGGTGAGGAGACTAAGGGTGTGTGGGAGGCTGGGAGGAGACACAGCCAGGACAGGTGACCCCAGCTGACCAAAGGGGTGTTCCAGACCATCTGGCATCATGCTCAGTGTATAAAGGAAGGCAAGAAGGAGGAAAGGAGGCACATTTGTAGTTGTGGCTTTTGTCTTCCCAAGTCTCTGTTATACCTGATGGGGCACTCCTGGAGTTGGCTGAAAACAACTGCCCACTGGAAGCAGTGAATTAATTCCTTGTTGTGCTTTGCTTCTGTATGTGGCTTTTGCTTTCTCTATTCAACTTTCTTCATCTCAACCCACAAGTTCTCCAATTTTCACCCTTCTGATTCTCCCCCCAGTCCTGCTGTTTGGGAAGCAAATGAGTGGCTGTGTGGGGCTTGACTGCTGGCTGGGCTTAAACCACAACAGCTGACAGCAACAGCAAGTTACTGGGCTTGAAACTATTCCTGCAGGTGGTGAGGAAGAGGACTATCTTCCATCGGGGAGTTGCTGTGTAATCTGACATTTCTGTAGCGCACCTTAAATTAAAGGTCCTCTTGCAAAACTTTTGACTAGCAGTCCCAAAGGGGCATACTGGGGAGGAGGGAAAGAAACTATATAATCCATCCTGAAATTCCACCCTGAGACCAAATGAGGCTACCTGAGATGTGACAAGGGGCTTCCAAAATGGGAAAGCATTCAGAGCCATTCATTTTTGCCATGTCTTGGCATTCTATATAGAGGATGCTTCTCAGCAGGGCAAATGAATCTGTGCCATATTCCCTGTTGCAGTGGCAAAATCACATCCTGCACCCTTGTTCAGCAGGAGTTTACTGCACCCCTCTGCTCTTCCCTGGGGCCTGCAGGGGAGACACCTGATAGGAACTATGAAAATGGTGGAATTTTGCTTTCTCCCCAGCAGTCTGGTTTTCAGAAGGACAAAATTGTCAAAACCAACAACATTGTTTCTTATTCTGCATGTGTATAAAAATTGAGTCTGGGGCGTTGACAGGTGAGAATGAAAAAAATTAAATGCTCGATCTGCAGTTTGAGGAGAGGAGCACACTGAGAGGCACAGGGACATCAGCATTTGCATATCTCACTGGTTTATTTGGCACTGTTTGTATTGGTTTCACATGGCAAGGTCTTGGTGTGAACTGACCAAAACCCCCATACCCCATCTCCCTGCTGGAGGCAAAAAGGAATCAGGAGTGAAGGTAAGCCTAGGAAAAAGGGGAGAAGGGCAATTTATGATTTGGTTTTATTTCTCATATCCTACTCTGATCTGATTGGCAATAAATTCAATCAATTTCCCCAAGTCAAGTCTGTTTTGCCTGTGACAGTAACAGGTGAGTGGTCTCTCCCTGTCCTCATCTCCTGCCAGTAGTCTTTGATGGTATTCTGTCCAGCTGGGGAGAGGAAGGGGAGAGAAGCTTTGGAGGGCACATCAAGCCAAGGTCAATCTACCACACTTTTACATTTCTACAAAGAAAAAGCCACTTCATTTCTTAGAAATAGTCCATTTTTTATTTGTTTATTTTTAAGATGGAATACTATATATGGAATCTATGTTGTCATTTGCTGTAATCCTCGCTGCATTAAAAGTTGTGCCTTGCACATCTGCAGTTTATGATGTGAAACACAATGACACAGCTGACAGAATGTCACCTGTGTAACCCACGTAATCTGTCTCAGACACTTGTTCCAATGGCAAATTTCTGATATAAATCTATGTCAGTAAGTGCTAACAAGTTCAAGACAGATAGGATGACAAACACTGTGGTTCAGGAGCTCATCGAATTATTTTCAAGTATTCTGTGAAGGCTTTTTTAGTGAGATTTTGTCCAATCTTCTAAACTATTTCACTGAAGAATTAGATTGCAGGTTTTGGGTAACGTGTGTCTTTTTTTTGTGGGATAACTTTTCAGATGGCTAAAATGAGGTAATACAAATTACCTTCTTGTTTGTCTTACCTGTCTTAGCTTTTTAATCCAACTTTTAAAAGCTGGATGGAACTCAAAAACTGTCTGGTCATATTGACCAGAACATAAATTGTTTGGGACAACCCTTCAGAAGACAATCTAAAAGATCACTACTAAAGAGTTTCCATGAAAACAAAATGTAAACTGCCATTAAGTAATGGTTACAATACTGTCTTTAACTACTAATATCTCCTTTTAGTATCTTGGGGCTGTGCTACATACAAAAATACATGGAAAATGAAAATAAAAATAGGAATAGAAGATTTGGTGTTCACTTTAGCTGAGTATTTAAATGGCTGGTTTTCAGTAATTATTTGTATCCCATAGGAGAAAAAAATGCCTCTTGACATTTCAGGAACTTCAGGAGAATATTGCCATTTTGGGCAGCAGCATAGTGGGCACAGAAAGCCCTAGAGGCAAGGTCTCTTTAACAGCTAAGATAACCTGGCAAGCAAGCAAATACGAAAGGCAAAATGTAATGATATGAGCTACTCAGAAATGAGTACAACTTATTTTCTAAAAACCTTTTTATGAAATATATGTGGAAACAGTTACTCATGGACCTGAATTCTGAAAATCTCCTTTCCCCTGCTACTGTCACTTTCTGGCAGGTGAACTATTGCCTTTTTCACAAGGCTGACTGCTCTCTTCATTATCACAGCCCTCAGCTTACACAGGGGAAGTTACTGAGCCCGCACACACCAGTGAATCTGAAGATAACTCCAGTGTTACCAGCAGAATTACCTTGTATTTCCCCCAGGGGAAAAGAAAAAAAAGAAAAATAAGGTCATTTGTCCTGAATAAATAGGTGTTTTGTCTTTGACTCAGCCAAGTGTCACAGCACTCTCTCAGGTCCCTTGTCTTCTTTTTTTTTCCCAAGAGCTGGACTTCACCTGTAAAATTGGGACCCAAATCCATATGTCCTCACTTGTTTGATACCCTCCAGACCACCAGCATCATGCAGCAGTGTCTAAACCTCCTTTATTCTGGGCTATTTTGAAGTACTCAGTTCTAACACAGTGTCATCCTAAAGAGCACCCCAAGTTTATTATTTATTTCTTTGTATCAAGATAATGTTAAGGTACAGACTTTCAACAGCAGGCAAACTAAGTTTTTGTCCTTTCTTCACCTAATATTTTTCCTTCTCTGTTTCTGGACCTGGCAGAGTACAAAAACATGAGACACGCATTTGCCTGAATACATCTCAGAGGGCATTGCAGCAGCTTGGGTGGTAAACACAGCCTCTGTCTTCATATTGACAAAATAAAATAGGCCAACACTCTCTCAGAAGCTGCATAATCTGCAAAAGCTGCTGACTGTGGGTAGCAGATGCTTGTGATTATCCTGGATACAAAGGGAATAGGACCAAGGAGGTCAAGCCAGAAAAAACAAAAAGGGGCCACAGGATCCAGGTACATAAATGTAACATTAAAGATGACAAAACTGTGCTAATGCAAATGCATGACTGACCAGTGGAAGGACCTAGTGAGGAAATTTGTAACACCAGCTTCATTTTTACTGACAGGAAAAAATCTCAGAAAGCTACAGTGACACACAGAGAGTGACCCAGTAAGGCATTGTATAGTTCAGGAGAAAGCACTTGGTCTCTGTATTTCTTTCTTTTGCTCTCTCTGGGTTCTTTTGTAGCACTCTATGGGTCAGAGCCATAGCATCCTAGCAGGATAGACTGCAGGACAAGGAGCTGGGCTTTTTCCAGGGTCTGTGAGCTCTGCTGAAGACAGGGTGAAAGATTCTCCTGGCTGTATATTATGCCTTGTTTTCACAAATGCATCCTGAAAAAAAAAGAGTGCTTTGACTGCTAAAGTGCTTTTCCTTTGAACCTGACCCAGATCTTTCTAAACCATCTCAGCTACAGAGCTAAGTGGAATGTGGCAAAATCCCACTGCTTGCCCTGGCACACAGCACACCTCCCCAGCATGACTGGAGTGAGAGCTCAGAGGAGCGGAGGTGGGCTCTGTGCTGCACACAGTCTGCACAAGCACTGCAGGCAGGGTGGGCATCTGTCTTGTCCCACTGCTGGCAGTGTGTTCCTGTGTTTTTACAGTGGCAGACTCTGACAGACATCTTCAAAGAAATGCTGCAATCTTTAATATTTAAACTTGCATTACTCTGAGGTGGGATTGCACTGTGTATGGTGTCCTCATGAAAATACAGTGATACACTTTGGCTCAACGTTTCACTGCAATGTACTGGTTGAAGACCAAAGGTTATCTCTGCAACCCAGTGCATTGTCAATAGAGGATTTCAGAAACACAAGAAACATTAAATAGGTGGGTTGGGAGCTGCCAGTGACCTTTCCCAAGGACCGACCTCCCCAGAAGTGTGTGGCAAGGATCCAGTACTGAAAGATGTGTTTCAAAGAGACAGCCAGCTGAAACCCTAGCCTGGTATAAGTACATGGGAGTTCTGATCAGCAGATTTACACCTGGTTTGTGTAATAGGAAGGCTGAGGTTGAGCTAATATTTCAGTTTCAAACATTGGGTTTCAAACATGGTAGCCAAACAGTGAGCAAAGTCTAATAATAAAAGCAAGACCTTGAGGACATCAGAGTCAAGGTCTGTGTCTACTCTTACTCCAGGCTGGTTGGACAACCTTGGCAAAAACTTGGCATCAAGACATTCCAAGGCTGCACCAGGGAAAAGTAAATGGAAAGATGGAGCTTACAGCTGTTCAAGGATGAGGACAGGGTCATGGCATTAGTGTGAGACCAGGCAACGGGTGGGGAAAAGATGGCGTTCAGGGAAAGAGAATCAAGCACACTACTGTTTGAAGAGCTTAGCTAGAAAATTACAGGTACTGACAGGTAAGAGGAGCAGAGGCATATATTTTTCTCCCCCAGTATAAAAAAATCAGGGCTCATTAATGGCTGCAAAACACTGCTGAATATGCAGAGCCCCACCCAGGCTGCTAACAAAAATGTGAGCATATGGATAGGATTATTCTATTATTATTTTGCAACATTCCCAGGAGTAAGATCAAACTCCACTGTAGATAAAAGGTCATTTTCCTTCTTAAATAAGAAGAGTGACTTTTTTCTTTTTTGCTCTAAGAATGATTGAGTAGAAATAATTCCCATGTAAGTGTCTAGAGGGCAAGACTGGAAGTGTTCAAGCGAAATCCTAAATTTTCAGAAAACCACAGCAAAATCATATTTTTCATCTGGTCACAAGAGGGTGAAAGGAAAGGAATAGCACAGGTCTGTCCTAACCAAGCACCAGAGAATCAAGAGATTCTTGTTCAAAGAGTTTTTCCTAGTGGTTATTATGCCCTCTGAATGGGGCAGGGGGTGGAAAGCCAAATAAAAAGTATTAAAAGAGGCTGAATAAAAATGTAGCTAGCTATTTCCATTTTCCTAACCATTACAAATTTTGAAAAGATATTTCATCTTTTGAGCAAGACTAAATTACAGACAGGATGACAGATGGGGTTTGGGCTGAGTACAAGGCTCTACTGACATCAGACTGCAGGGATGCTACCAGTTTAGGGATTTAGAAATGCTACCATTCAAATACCATTTATTGATTAGTTTGCATAAAATCATGGGTTGATAAGATGCTCTTTTTTTCCCCATTTTTCAACTATATGTGATTTCCTGATCAATGCTGAGAAGTGTTTAAGCAAGTGAAATTTACCAAACCTTGCTACAGTGATGCAGCTGCTCTGCTTCTCTTTCTGTGGCCACCCCAGATGTGCTTACTGCCTAGCTCCAGCCCAATCTGCTGCTTCCCTGCCATGCCAGTGTCCTCTTTTCCACCAGGAAAGTACCACAGTGCTGGGCCATGCAGTGAACACATGGGCTTATCTTAACACATCAGAACTAATGTGTAGCACGTTAAGCTCATGAGAGGCCATGGCACAGGGCAGAAACTCTGTTGCTGAGTGGCATTGAGGAGCCTGGCCATCTGCAGCTCCTCACAGATCTCATGGGCAGGCAGATTGGCACATGGGGCTGTGGGCTGGGAGGTGAAACTCAAGGACAGCACATATTTCTGCTTGCAAGGGACAGTGAGTCAAGAAACCACTGTGGGCGACCAAGACTGGACCCCAGCCTTACTCCTGCTTTTGGAAAGATGCTGTGCTAACAAGGTCATGCTGTCCTATTGCTCCCTGCAGCAGCAGCATGCTCCTGCCCTTTTTCCTGATAGCTTTTTCTTTCTCGTAACAAGACCTGGGAATTACCTGGTCTTGAGATTCATTCTAATGCTCCCAATACTGTAGTACCAGTTTCCACAGGCCTGTCAAGGTATTACTCCTGAGAGGTCAGAAGCATCACATTGCCAGTGGAGCAAGGTAGGAGAAGAGGCACATCTGTGACATGGAGTACAGTGTGGCCCAGCAAGTGCTGAGCTCCCATTGACTCTGTTCCAGAACTGGGACCTTCTCAGCTGCGCCTGGCACGGTGCTGAGCAGGCTCCAGGCAGCTGGCTGGCACAGCCACCTCCCTGGGAGGCTCCCAGGCATGAGACTGCATGTGGTGACAAGATGACACATCTGCACCTTGCTCCACTGCTTGGACGTGCCCAAAGTACTATTTTAGGATATCAATTCAGCACCATTTTCAGGCTTATAGACAGTCCAAATGGAAAAGACCTGTTAGCTCTTTCGACCATCCTTCCTGCCTAGAAAGGATTATGGGAGCCACTGATACCTGAATTTGCATCAGTCTTTGCAGGTGTTCTCTTTGCAAAAGTGTAAGCACATTGGCTGCAGATTGTTCCTTACTTGCAGCTTCTGAATCAGACACACCACTACTAGCAGTGCTTAGGGGGAAGCAGGGAGCATCTGGGTGCATCTTGCCAAAGGACAGGGCAAATCTGTGGGCAGTAGTATTCATTCCTCCTAATCTGCCTCATAATATTCACTGAAGAGAATGAGAAAAGAGAATGGCCTAGTGTGTGACAACATCATGCTTCCCCTGCATGCACTCACCCCTCCTGGTGCCTGCAAGAGTCACATTTCCCAATGTCGGGATCGGGTATGTTAGGCTTAATTCCTGATTTTGTCAGTCAGGGCAAATATCTGGAACTACTAATTCCATGTCTGGAATGTGATGAGGAAGCAACTATCTTGCCTTTAAATATCCTTGCCTCCTGGGGATTGGCAGAGTCTGTTTGATGGTTCTTAAATTGGGTTCTTAATTGCTTTTAGGAAGTACACAGGTACTGCTCACATTGCCGAACCAAGCACTTTCTTTGTTATGCAAAGATTCAGATTAGAGGAGGGAAAAACAAGAACCTACTTGCAAGCTCCTTTATACCCCTTTGCATCAGGAGTATCTCATCTGAGCCTGCAAGGGTTAACGTGGAACAGAGCTGCTGGGAAGGAGAAGAGAAACAGGCCCCAGTAGCACACCATTTTTTTCTTGCCAGCAGCTAATTTCTCTTTTTGGATTCTTCCGTTTCCCTACCGCAAGGAGTTCCCGGCTCCTGACAGAAGTCGCAGGCAAGCTCATTAAAAGTACAGCCTTCCGCCGCCTCCCTGAAGGAGCCAAAACTCACATAATGCTGGTGGGCTGGGAAGGCTTATAAAATATCTAAACGTGATGCTGCTGTTTGTTAAACACTGAGGGCAGAATACATAAACTAGGAAACAGCGAGCCTGGCGCTCCTTGCTGGACCTATAGGATGATGGATGAGTGTTTGTCCTCAGTGTACTCAGCACTTCCCACCTCCCATGCTAATTCAGCATTTCTGTGGGGCTGCCTTTGCTGCTGTGAGTAGCTGACGGTGAGCACGGGCAGTGCCTGGCTCGGCGGGGTAGGTGTGGCATTGCAGGGGACGCCCCGGACAGAAATCTGACGGTACCACACTGATCCTGACAATTAATGTGCTTGGAAAAAGTAGCAATTGCAGCAAAACCAGAGAAATCAATGCTGTTATCCTGCCCAGCAGCAGCTCTAAATGGACTATGGAGTACCAGAAGCTGAGCAAAACCTTGAATTTTTTTCAAAGAATAAAATATCTTTAATGCAATATTCCTTTCAATTGGTGTTTGATTTTTTTTCAGACAACTGAACAAACACAATAGCAGATGGAGTCCCTGTTTCTTCTCCTGGCATGTTTGCAGCTGGAATGTGCAAAGCTTTAATCTCCATTTATAAGAATATTAGGAAATATATTTACATTGTGTTGCTATGGAGGCTGAATGGTAAATAATTATGATCTCAATATACTGAGATGGTTGGCAAGATATTAGTAATCGGTACTACTTCTGTGTCATGCTGCAATACTGAAAGATTTCTATAGGAAAGTACCTGTTTGATGCATTAATACATGCAACAAATACAGAATTTTACTGGTATAATCCTACATAATACTAAGGTCATTTATATGGACTTTGTTTTTAAAAAGAACAATTCTTAAAATTATCCTTTTAGTATGGCAAGGCATAATTTGCCAGGGACTGCCTAAGGACTAGAACACTCTTCAACTATGGTTTGGGAAAAAGAATCCAACAGCTTCTTTAAAACATGTATTCTGGGGTCAGCCCTTCAGTTATCACCTCAGCATGTGAGGGTACCAATTAAATTTGGTGTTGACACAAACTTATGAGGTTTTGTTGTTTGTTGGTCCAGGGCAGATGGTGGGGTGGTAATCAGATGACCCAGAGGGCCGAAGTAGCAGGAATCAAATCGTATCTAGCAGAGCAAGGTGGAGGACCAGGTACCAGGTGACTAAGATGGTAAAAGTCAGACAGCATGGGCTGGAAATTGCTGAGGAGGAGGAACACATGGGTGCAGCAGCCAAACTCAGAGAGGCTATGTGCTGATAGTGTGATGCCTCAAATGGTTCCTGGGGACATATTTCCAGAGACAGGGAAATATGAGACAGTGGCTAACATAAGGCACTATAATAGTTTGATACTATGAATTATTAATATCATGAATGTTAGAGTTTATCAATACATGGAGACCAAACATAAAACAGAGCACCACAGCAAACTCTCCCCTGCCTTTGGTATGGAGTTTGTCCTATTTCTGGTACAGCTATATGCCACTGCAGTGGATTGGATATTAATCCAGTCTTGCTCCTGGCTGGAATCTGCCCCACCTGCCTTTAAGGACAACCCCTACATCATCCAGACTCTTTCATCAGAGCCTGCCACCCAGGCTTGCTCCGAAGTTGAAAACGAGCAGGTATTTTAGGAGCTGCAATGTGTCTGATCTATTTTAGACAACTACTCTGGGATAAGGCATATCATGTCCTGGAAGTGCCTGTTTCACTCCGTCGCTAGACATCTACATCTGCTCCAACGGCTCCCACCCTGCCTGCCATCAGCAGGCTCCACCGAGTCCAGGCAGCCCAGCTGACTGTGGGAAAGTTTTCCTAAGAGACAGATTCCTCTCCCTATATTACTATTTTATTTACTTTTCAGGATGGTGTTATTTACTTGATTTTATTTTTGCTCAGAATCTCTAAATAGTTTGTGGGGTGAACTCCGTGTTTGAATTTTGAACTGCAAGTACGAATTTAAATACTTACTTGTTTAAGAATAAGTATTTTTTCAAAGAGTTTCTGGGGAAAAAATGAGATTTTAATTACTGGGACTTTGTGCACTTGCCCTTAGAAAATGGAATTTTTTTTCAGAAATTAAATGACAATTAGGGATTTCTAGCCCTGATCTAATTTAAGTAAGCTGGCTCTGAGTGTTTGTGAGAATCCCAGCTGCAGATTTTGGACCTTATTTTGACTGACACAGTCTTAATTTTGGTATGGCAACAACTGAGAAAAAGCATGATTTTAACATCTGCTATCGTGGTTTTACACCAACAGCAGGAAATTCAGTTGCTGTTTCAGTCATGCCCCATAAGTGATTGAAGGCCTGCTTTGCAAAGCAGTAGAATGCCTCTGTACATTCCTGGGCTGATGTTACCTGTTTATACATAGAATCATAGAATCCTGGGATCATCAGATGGTTTGGGTAGGAAAGAACCTTAAAAACCATCTAGCTTCAATCCCCCTACCATGGGCAGGGACAGCTTTCACTAGACCATGTTACTCAAAGCTCCATCCAACCTGACCTTGAACGCTTCCAGAGATGGGAAATTGACATTCCCACATTTCCCAGAACAAGTACATCTGGGAACATGGAGCCTGTATATTGTGGGCCAGGGCCTGAAGATGTAGCAGTGCTTCCAAGAGACAGCCATAGGCAGTTTTTCTTGGAAAATAGAAGAAAAGAATGTATATTACAGGTTTCACATCTCTGACTGTGATTGTGTCCCTTCCTTCACCATTACTGAAACACCAGCTCTGTCCCCTAGCAGACAGCCATTACTCAGAACATCTAAGCCTTGCCATTATTTTTAGGCTTCAACATTAATTTTGTTGGACTCTGTTATGTGGTTTGAGGTGTTCTGTGGTAGTTCAGGCATCCACAGCAATCTCCAGGCAGCGCAGACCTGTCCTGTATTCATGCAGTGATTCCCACTCACTGAAGAAATCCCGCTCAAGTAAACGTCAGCAACAGCACAAGTACAGAACTGTATAACCAGACTGAACACCCTGGAAAATTTTGCCATCAAAAAAGAAAGACAGCTCTCTAGAACTCTCCTTTTCATATTCATGAAAGATGGCAGAACTGAAGAGGAGTGAAAGTAAACACCATCCATAATTTAACAAGTATTGGCTGCAAAAATATTTTTAAGATTACCTGCAGAAGACCCAGAAAACTGTGACTAATTCATGTTGTGTGGTGTGGAAAACAAGAGAGCCCTCCTGCAGTTTGCCGTGCTGCCTGCCTGATGGTACTGCTGAGTGATGGTACAGCTGATGGTGCTGCTCTGGTGCAGCTGCACTGTCTCTGGTAGAGATATTCCTACAGAGTGGTGGTGGTGGTGTTGTTCTCAGTGCCATGCTTGGGCTCATGAGTGCACCTGCAGCCCAATTTCCACTGGCAGGCAGTACATCTGCTTCCTGCCTGTCCTGAGAGCCCAGCCCTGTGGTTAGAGAGCTGGATTTTGGCTGGATTTCCCTGGCATCTGCCTCAGTGTTATTTCCATCTAGCTGTTCCTTGCCATGGCAGAGTAAATGCTGCTAAAGGCAACTTTTTGACAGTTTGGGATTTGGGGTGGAGAATGGATGGAAAAGAGTGGAAGTCCTGTTGGGATGCCATGTCTACCTGCATACACCTGCTTTGAAAGAAAAAGGAAAAAATACAGAAGACAGATTATAAAGCATCAGTTATTAGCAAAAAGCAGAAGACTGGTGATACTGAACTAGCATTGCCTCCTGAGCTGTATCCTCTCTCAAAAGCAGCCCAGAAGAGCTGCCTCCAAGAAACATGGACATTACTATTATTGGATAGTTTCCTCTGGGTAAAATGTCTTTTGTACCTGTATTTAATGAAGAGGGTGGTATGGTCTGAGAAATGAGTATTTACATTTATGTCAAAACTCAAGTCTTTTTATCCTTAGCAAATAATCACTTCCAGCAACATGACTAGAAATAGAAAGCCTTTCTTTAACAGAGGTAAGGATTCCTGCATTCCAGTCTGGACATATGGTTTGATATTCTTCCAGTTTTAAATCAGTGAAAATAAAGACTCATAGTGAAATAAAGGCCAGAACGAGCAAGCAATACTAGGCCAAAACAAAGCCAAAAATCTTTAGGAAATTTAATTTCAGAAACCAAAGATGGGAGGCACTCTTAGGTGCTGCAGAGTGCAGGCGAGAGGCCATTGTCATTCCAAGCTAGGTAAATGCAAAGCCTGAGTTCTGAGAAGGTGGTTTGTTTTCTTCCTTCTTTCTCTATCATATAGATGTGGCCTTTGGGTAACCTGGGCATACAGCAGAAGAAATGTCAAGAAATCAAACTGAGTTTATTTTTTGGGGAATGCCCATCAAGCTGCAAGAAAGAAAAGGTCACTATCTATTTAACTGAGTTTAAAAACATTCCCCAGATGCTATGCCTGATTCAAAAGCAAAGACTGTGTAATTCTGGGAAGCAGCAGTGGTCCTAGTGATGTTTCTTTCCCTGTTCTCTGGAGAGAGAAGCCAATTAGGAAAATTAGCTACACTTTTTAAATTCTTCTAGCTGCATGAAGTGTAGATCCTTCTATTTGCTTTATTCTGTTGCAGGCACTTCAGTTGTAGGATGAACGGTAATCACTGTGGAATTTGTGGAAAATTTGACCTTACAAGACACCTCTTTCAGGACTGGTTGCAGGTAAGTTCTCCAGAGCATCATTTAATCAAATGGTTGTAGCCATAAATTATTTTTTCACTGGAAACCAGATAAACTTGAAAGAGTGAGATGCTAAATCTTGAACACTCCAAAAACAGTGAACAAAAACTCCCCAGCTTCTTGAAAATTGCCCTGAATTACTCAGATGTAATTAAACTTCCTTTTAATTAAAAAAAAAAAAAAAAAAAGGAAATTATTACCCTTTTACAAAAAGCTATTTTTCAATTTGAACAGCCTATTTCTCCTTAGCATTTTTGTCTGTGTTGAATGAAGTGTTATGGATCCAAGTACGGCATCTCTCCCCTCCCTGTTTCAGGGCTGTGTGGGCGCTGGGTGCAGGAGAGAACAGCATGCTTCTGCAGGGTCTTCCAGGCAGGTGCTTGAGAGCCCTTTGCAAATACCACTCAGTATCTGGAGGTGAGATCATTAGGTATTAATAGCCATGTGGCTTTGTAGATGGCACAGAGAGCCCAAGGGATTAAGGATTGCATCTCATGCCATTTCCTTGTGCACTGGAGGGATGCAGTGCCCAAGCAAAGCATCTCTGTGTGTTTGCACAGCTATCAGTGGCATCTCCTGTTCCCAGCTTCTTCTCCAGCCTGGGCCGCGTTCCTTCCAAAGGGATAGTAGGCAATGTCTGAGCAGTGGGAGCTGGTGCACACACCCATGGGGGTGTGTGCATGGGGGAAGGTAGAGACACCCCCAGCACCTTACTGGGATGAGGGCAGGGCAGGGGCCAAAGCTGGCATGAGAGGAATTGCCCAACAGCTGAGTCCAAGTCCAGATGCAAAGCACCACCACAGCCATGTGATTCACAGGCCTGCTTGACTCCATGAGAAACACAGCTGATCCAAAAAAAATTCCACCCACATTTTATACGGGAGAAAAAAAGGCCTGTTTTTCAAAATATGTTTGGTTTCCGCAGGTTTTGTCAACAAGCCCAACACAGACTCGTGCTTTATGTTCCCAGACACCCACAGGTTTCCTCTGTGCCCTTGAGAAGGAGTCAGGGCTCTCCCTCCTACTGCTCCCTCTCCATGCAATGAACATCACCAGTTTCCTCATGTCGCAGGTGCGTGGTCAGGCTAAGGGCACAGAAAGCCACTCTGGCAGTAAAAATGCAGGCAAGTATCCACTCTCAAATCCAAAAGGCAAAGAAGAACTCTTTCTCCAGAAAACCTTTGGCTGCAAAGAAAACACTCCTGCTGCAAACCCCTGAATGGGAGGTACAAGTGAGTCTCTGCATGCAGAGAGCAGAGTTCCCCTAGGAAAAGAGTTTTACTGTAATTCCCACCTCATCCATGTTGTTCTTTCAGCCTCTGTTCACTGTTAATTATTTTTTCAGACTCTACCAATTTCTCCTGTCTTTTTTCCCCAGGCAATTTCTTCAAGGTACTTCAGCGTTAATGGGCCATGTGCTTATTTTTAGCTCTGCATCTCTTCAGCATAGAAGAATCTGGTGGATGGCAAAATAAGTACCTCTAGTCATTGTGAAAAAATTCTGCCTCCAGTGCCCTTTCAGATACTACTTTGTCATTTTTTTCAGTGAAGTGACAGTAAATACATGATGACCTGCTGCACAAGATGCAACGTGCATCTGTGTGACAGGCACCTGCAGGCAGAGACTTCCCGGAAGGGCAGAAATGCTTCCAGAAAATTGTGGGACACCAGCTTCACCTCCCTGTAAATGAACAGAAACTGCAGAGAATGGAAGAACACTCCAAAAGGATGCCATTCCCCAGTACTAATTGCAGACTACTCCTTCCACCCCAGCTGGAAGGACTTCATAAAAGGCATGTCAGTGCTGAAGCACCCCAGAAAACATGAAACTGTACTGAAGATCTAACTGGTGGTGAGGAGGGTTGGGACAAAATGCTCAGAATAAGTCTGGGACAGCCCAGAACAAGCCCCTAGGCTTCTGAGTAGAATTTGCCAAACAAATTCCTGGCTCAGGCTTGTTGAGTCTGAAGCAGCTTGTGCCAGCACTGCAGGTGGTACAGAGCCCTCAGCACTATGGTGAGGCCTAGAAACAGAGCTCAAAGATGACAGCCTTAAATGACATTCACACACACTCTCCAAGCCATGTGAATTCCCAAAACAGGAACAGAGAGGGACCAACCTGAAATCAAAAGGTATTTTCAGGTACGACAGAGGGGGGTCAAGTGCCAGAATTATTGTTGAGGGGGCAGAAAGAAAATCCATGAAGAGTGGAAGTGGGTGGAACTCACTTTGTGTTGAAGTGACTACACAAGAGGGCATAGGATGTCAGGGTGCAAGTCCTCAGAGGGAGTAGGGCATGATTAATCTCACCCCAAAGGAGATGTCAGTATTCAGTCAGAGGAACTGCACCATTTCTCCATCACAAGACTGCAAAGGTGCCACCCTTTGTCATCTTAAAGGAACACTACCAGAATGGTTCAGTCAGCAGTAATTGTTGGGGAAAAAAAAATAACCCCCCCAAAGAAGTATGCCATTAACCACTGCCCATGGATAGAGACAGATCTGTTGGGCTACAATACCAGAAATAAAGTTCTGTATGATGGGACTCTACCTGGCAAAATAATTGTCACAATATTTAGCACTGTAAAGCCAAGGAGTTCCCAGACCCAGTTATGGCTAGATGGGAAAACTCTCTTTGCTATATAGGAATTTTTTTCAAAGACATCAGTGTTCAGTCAAAGGAGCTATAGGAAAAGCTGTTTAAAAGGTCAAATCTGAAATTTTTGATTTCGTTTAAAGTAATTCCTTTAGTTTCCTTGAGGAACTGAGAATTCTAAGGAAAGAGTCAGATAAATTTTATAGGGGTGAACAACATTACTTAGATGAACAAAATTACTGATACGTTTCTAAGACTTACTGTGTGTGCACAGGAGCCCAGGGAGTCAGGACAGGCCTTTTTGGGCAGCATCTGGACAAATCACATATGTTCTGGCAAAAGGATATGGAGTTTTTACCCCTCCTCTGAGCAAGTGCTGCTCACAGGCTGCTGCTTGGCCTTGGGACTTTTAACACACTTTGATTCTTTCTGAGGGTCATTTGAGAAGAGGTGAGCACATGCAGGCTGCCTGGACTGGCAGGTCTGACTCAGCAGTGGCTTGATCACTGAGAAACCGAGGAGGGACAGACACCTTCATCACTGCACCTTTCCCTGGTGTTGCAAGGGAACAGAGCTCCTTGTTCCTCCACCTGCCCTTGCTGCTCCACCAGCTCCAGGACTACACTGCTGCATTGCAAAACATCCACAGCCTTGTGAGGGGTGTGCAATGGGCTTAGGAGGTTGCTTGTCCACCAGAAACTCAAAAAGCTACATAAAGTCAATATACATCCCCACTGGTTTTATCTCCTTGAAAACACGTGTGTGGGAAGGGCTCACCACCTGCACAGTTTCCCTTGCAACTGTTAAACACCTGAGCTTTTGACCGGTCCTGTGGCATCTTTTAGTGGCCATGTCTGCCATTGTCCATGATTGAATATTCCATCTTGGAAGAAGCATGCAATCCTGGAGCATAATGGTGTGATGTCAGGTTTTCTGAAGAGTTGTACCCACTCACACCAGAAAAAGGAAGGACCTGTATGGCTTAATTAACTGGAAAAGGACTTATTCCTGTAGTGTTTTGGTTGATCTGGTCAACATTGGGCATGACTTTTCACCAGTGGGACACTCTTCTTGGGCTGGCATTTATTTTATATTCTGTATGGTGTGTTTGGTGCTTTTAAAACTCAAGACTTTTCCTGACCATTTCCTAGACTAGTTTTTCTTATTGATACCTGGGGTCTGCAATGCAGAAGTGAAACCACCACAGTGTTCCCTAAAGGACTTCCAAAACATTTCACTCACAACGTGTAGTCCCCTGCCAACAACTTAGCCAGCAGTTGGGAGCAGCACTGTGGCTTTGCTGGGCTGCAGTACAGCAGCCCAATTACATGAAATACACAGCTCCCATGACTGATTTCCCAGCCCTGACATCTTGCTGATTGCACAAACAAAACCTGTAGATGAAGGCTGTGTGTCACATGACCTCTTTGCAGGATGCTGACACAGCAGTGCCTGTCCTGTGCAAGCAGGAGGAAAAGCAGGAGCCAGGGCAGGTCACCCCAGGACTGGGCCATGTTTGCAAGGAGAAATGCCTTCTGACAAGCTCCTCTTTTCAACAGGCAGGTCTGCATGCTTATCTCTGGGGCTGAAGGCTTTCTTCAAAGCAGGCGTCAGGGAAAAACACCACCTGTACTTTGAATGCTCCTGGCCTCCTTTTGACCTTTCCTCAGCCCCCCTCTGGGAGTGAAATCTGGATGAAGGCGAGGATTACCTCTCTCCTTCCATATCAGTAATTAAGTGCAAAAGGATAAGGAGAAAAACTCTGGGATTTCATCCAAGAGAGGCCAGGACAGGGGACTGGGAACTTCGTGTGGGTAAAAGTGTGGAGGTCAGGAGGTCATCCATCCTGGTGTAGTGCTGGACAAGGATGGCTGAGCAAGCCCTATTCATCTTTGTTCTTCCAGTTGCAGGATTTTAATAATGCATGATGCAGGAAAGTGCTGCATAAAGCAATTACTCAAAAAGTCCACCCCACTTATGTGTGAATGAATTCCAAAATATTGTTTGTCCTTAGCCCTTAATAAAGAACAAGTTGAGTCCCATTTGGATCATTGATTTTAAGTGAGAGTTCAGTATCAAAATGCTTTTGACATATTTGCCACCTCTGTAGATTGTAGAAGTTATTTTCTATTGCTGAATTTTCGGTTTGTCTCCTGACTCTGGGAGCAGAGTTGGCAGGTGTGATCTCAGAGAGGGGGGCCTCTGGTTGGCTGACAGCTGGTGGCTGGCCTCCAGAATGACAAGGTAATGAGATTTGCTTGTAGAAGGTACCAGGAGCCCCTGTGCCACAGCCAGCTTCTCTAGGGAAAGCACAGGGACTGGGCAGGAAAAGGACAGGGATTCATCCACTCCTGTCAGCTCACCCCATTTCACATTACAGAGGTCAGCACACATGCTAGGAAGATATGTATGCAAGTCCATGATGGGACTTGAAATTGAACATAAAGATTTTTTCACTCCAGGGGGAAAATATCTCACTGAATTGGATGTGTTTTGACCCCATTTTGGGTCCATATGCCACTAGTTTGTAGAATCTTATTAGGCTGGAAGCTCTTCTCTGAGGGAAGCCAGTAAATTCTGTGAAAACTGTTTTGCAAAATTTTATAGTGCATTTTATGTCTTTTTTCATTTTTTAACAGGAGAACTCCACACCAATCTTCTTTCATCTTCTTGCTTTCCTTCCCTGCTGTTGACAGTGATTCAGATGCACTGAGGGCAGAAGAGCCACACAAGTACTTAGATGGTGAAACATAAAGCTTAATACTTAAATTAAAACTTGCACAAAGATTAGGCAATTTCTTGTAATTAATACCAATTTGTAAGTTTTATTGATGAGCATTTCAGCCAAGAAATACATTTTCTAAGTCTATAAAGTATTTAGTAGATTTATTTTCCCAAGTTCCTTCATAGTCTTACAATTACCAAAGCTTTATGTGTTTTTATCTCCATAATGTAATTGCTGGCTGGGATCAGAAGAAATGTATCCATATGTCATACAGATATGTTCTACTTTCCCCAGTGCATTCCAGTGTGGATTTGTTGTTTTGGAGGTAGTTTTTTGTGTGTTCTCTGGCTGCATGGTCACTGCTGAAGAAACACAAAACCAGACCATTGGCAAATCCTGGTGTCACAATCAATGCACTTCTGTGCAATATGGGGATGTGGGAGCATTGTCCTTGCAGGGGGCATAGACTAGGTTTCCTTTAGAAGTCCCTTCTGTCAACTCAAACTCTTCCGTGATTCTATCCTGGCCTCTGGGTCAGTGACATCTTCTTCATCCCCAAATCTGGTCTATTTTGCTGAGGATTAGGATAACATGCTGCAAGTTTTTGCAGGGATGTGTATAAGTGCCATGAAGTTGCTTCTCGCAGTCAAAAAGATGAAGTACAATGCCATCTCAGAAACAGGGAAATTGAAGGAAGACATTCACACATGAGGTGTTGGCCCATCTGTCGGTTAGGCCACAGCTGTCCTGGAGAGGGGCAAGAAGGTGTTTATCTTCTTGAATCCATGTGAAGACAGGGAGGAGAGGGCACACAGTGCTATGGAGACCAGCACCCTGTGTCAGATGGGACCAAGATGGGGATTGGAAAAGGACCACCTTCCAGCTGGAGTTACAAGTTAATAAATCAGACATCAGGCAGGGAGATGCATTGCCTAAAACTACTTGCAGGCCCCTGTATGTGAGTTTGTGCAAAGGAAGAAATGACGACTGTGATGGCAGCATGCAATAGAGGCTCTGCCTCTCATGCTGGATGTCCTTTGCATAGGGTCCCCATCCTGGGGCACAGACATGGAGCTGCAAATCCATATGCCAAATGCTGGAGCAAAGCCTGGTTGCCCAGGTGACATGTAAACCTGGCCATGCAGGCAGCAGGCTGTTCTGCAGGCAGGTGGTGCAGGCAGGGGTCAGTGGGGGATGCATCCCTGGGGCATAGGTGAAATGATATTCTGAGGGATCCCTGCAGGGAAACGTAAGGGCAAAGCATGAAGAAGGGCCTTTCCCCACCCAAGTGGGGAACTGCACCTGGCGTGCAGTGTTGCACCCACCTAAAATTCCATATTGCCTTTCAGATGGAAATGAGCATTACTGAAATGCTTTGAAGGTGTTGTGTCATAATTCCCCCAACCCAAAAAGAGAGATGCTAAAGAGAACTTTGTGATGAATAAATGATGTGACAAAAAGGAACAAGAGTATGCAAGTGCTTCCCCATCTCACATGTATGGGCTGAGCTCTTCCCTGCTGCTTCCTCATAACCTCTTTACCCTTTCTATTTTCTACTCATACAAATATGCACCCTGTACTCTGATATACCCTATAGCCTTTCTTTATAATCCTCTGTTATCACTTCATCTTCCAGCACTTGACCACAGCATAGTGCACAGCCTGACCCACCTTTGAAATAACTCGTTTGAGCTCTCTCTTTGAGGGGCTGACTCGCAGCACCCCATGGCTGCTTGGTTCCTTTGTGTCCCTCTGCACTGCAATGAAAGCAGGGCATGGCACCCAGTGGGCTCCCTCCCATGGGTGGGCTCCTTTCCACAGCCCCCAAAGTCATGACTACTTCTGCTGCCTCTGTGTAAATGAAAACTGGAGGATCAGAGCCCTAAGGGCTAGAAAATATTGTAGTGTTAACATTAATTCAGTCTCCTTGGGCAACTCAGCTGGCAGGTAATGACCTCAGGTAACAGCTGAGAAGGAGGCAGAAGGCAGGAGTGCTTGAGGAGAGTGAGAGGCTGGCAGTGGGAAGGAGGGGATGGATGGGGCTCACAGCAGGAGCTCCTAACTCTAAACCCTGAGCAGCTCAATCAATATGTGCTGCATGTCAGAGGCAAGTAACAGGCGAGGAGACAGTAATGGTTTTCATTTAATAGGGAAACATAATTTCGGCAAAATGCTGCCTGCAATATTTTGCCTCTCTGCAGCACAAGTGGCATTTGTGGGAGAGCTCAAGTGTTTGCAAGTCATTGAGCAGGAATAAAACATCTCTCATGTTTCCCCAAGTGCCTGACTGCCTGGGGAGCAGCCACTGGACTCATTGAGCTAAAATCAATGGGAATTTGACACTGTGGATCTTCCCCAGGGATACCAGCACCCATTTTTCAGGCAGTGTGCTCCATTCCTAGCAGCTGGGCATGAGCTCCATGGCACCCAGAGCAGTGTGGTAGCACAGGGCAGTGCCAGGACACCCAGCTTGTTAGCCCCCACCCAGAGCCTGGTTCCAGGGGCTCTGCTTATCAGAGACAGGGCACAGGCAGAGCAAGTAAAGGAGATTTGGACATCTCCCAACTCCCCATCTGATTTTTCTGCTTGGATTGCATACTCTTTGGGTAGGGTCATCACTAGAACACAACCCAGCAACATTTGGGATTGGAGATAATCTAATAATAACAGGAGATATTAGCTCTTCAGGAAGTTTGTTGCTGGATGCTCATCTTCTTGGATGATTCATTATTGATGGTCTCCACATGACTTTTTTCAGCAGTCTCTTTTAAGTTCAGTTACATGCTTCTTCATTTGTGGAGAGAGAGGAACTGAATGAACATGTCACCAGCTTGTCACTTTTTCATTCCTTTTTCTGCCACGGCCCTTCCTTTAATAGTCTGAACCAATTTTAGAAAAGTCTCTGATGTCATTGATGATCCATGGCCTCTGAGAACTGTAGAGCCAGTTACCAGTCAACGTGGGCTCACTGTCACTACCGAGGAAAGAACAGTACTAACACAGGCACTGTTGGTGCAAAGCTGATGATGTGCTGTACTGATGATGTGATCTCCTGCAGCTGCTTCAAAAATTCCATTTTTAGTCCTTTTATTGATTAAACTGATAGATCCTACCCCTGTTCAAGGGACATTTTATGTTGAACTGAATGCAGCTATCAGATGTAGAGGTACCAAATATGCTACAAGAGAAAAACAATGAATCTTTAAAGTCCTGGTGCTCCGCAAAGACACAACTTGTGACCTACATTGGTGCCTTTAACTCATGCAGTCCATCACTGTGCTCAGCCCAAGCTCTCAGTTCAGGCTTTGGCATACCTCATCCTCATTGCAAGGAAGAATAAATGAGGGAGGACTCCCCCACAGCTGAGCAGTGGGTCCTCATTCTGGCTAAACATTTCACTGCATGTTTAGAGACAAAGAGGCAAATCTAGTTCAGCTCTGTCTCAACCTCACTGCTGCATCAGTGCCATGGGACCCACAGAAAGAGCCTGGGAGAGGCGGCTCCTGGCTGGGCAGCAGGAGCTCCAGATGTCAGCTCAGCTCTCTGCCTATTTTGCCACAGTTGGAGCCAGAATTAACGAAGAAAAGCCACCCAAGGCTTTTCCGATTTTCCTTGAAGTCATTCCTGAACTTCCCTGGTTGGGCAAGAGCAGTAGGAGTGGGGAAGGACAAAAAATATCTTTCTCTCCTCTCTCAGTGAGAGGGAGGAAAAATGATGAGGGTGGAATCACACGGGTGAAATTAGCACTCTGCCAAAAGCCAGTCAGGAGTCGTCCATGGATTTCAGAATATGACAGAGAGAGGAAAACCCAACACATGAAATGTTGCCAAGCTTGAAAACTATGGCATGAAATTGTTCCTAGTCAGGTGCCAAACCTAAACTGTGGTGAGAGAGAGACTTTGCTTGGCTAAAGGTTGGGCTAGCAATACACTTGGTACTCGCTGCTGTGCAAACTGTGTTAATGACTTGTGTTCAAGACACATATTGAAAGATATGTTCAAGCTACATAACTGTAAATTCTCATTAATTCTGGGCATAAAAATCACCCAGTGAAGGTGTTTCAATAATATTTCTTATTTCATCAGTTAGGAACATACTGAAGTAAAATCCCATCTTACTTACAAAGAGCCTGTTTACAGCCTGGCATGCGGGAAAGGCCATTGGCAAGGTTGTAGCTCACAAACCCAGCAAAGTCACCTGGTGACTGCACACATCCCTAGGAGAGCCTTCATTCTGCAGGATCAGCAGAGGTCTGGTGTAAATGTCTCTGCACTGCCAATCCTGGAAGTACTGGAGGAGAAACAGTGACAAGACTTCGATGTACGGAGTCTCTGGGCCTCTGGACCTTCTGCATGTAGGAGCAAGACAAGTAAAGCCACACTGGCCATTCTTGCTGGCTGTGGCTGATACAGCAGCTGAGCATCTCAACACCACAGGGATGGCTCAGAGCAAACGTTCCTGTCATTGGTGCCTCAATGGCTGAGCAGCTCAGAGACATGAGGTGCTCAAAGCCCTAATCTGAATGCTCCTTGTGAGATGAGGGTAATCCAGCACACACACTGGCAACTTGTCAAAACCAGGCTGGGTCCAGCCTTTGCAGGCTGTTCTGGGCCAGTGATGAGGATCTTCCACAGCAGAGGGAACTTTGACAAGGCAGTGGTTTATGTCACTACAATCACTGACCATGTAGATGTTGCGCCTGCCTGGTGAGCAACAGGGGCCAAATCACACACTAGGCAAATTCTCCAGAAATAGAGTCCTATGGTTATGCTAAATGGAATCTTCCCACACCCAGTTGGGGGCTTTTTGTTTAAAGTATCCATATGCTTTGATTTTTTTACAAGCAGCAGAAAGCTCTGCTTGAGACACATCCATCATAAATTAGAGCTCTTTATTTTATGCTCGACTCTTCTGATTTTATGACCATGAATGGTAACTTATCTGAAGATATTTATTGCTTTGCTGTCACTCTCCTGTCACGGTGCCACCTAGCACCCAATGCTGGCACCCAGAGGTGTGCTGAAGCGTGCAGCAGCACTGGGCAAAAACAGGCTGGGCTGGTTTTATTTCTGTGCTCATTATCATTTCAGATTTATAGGTGGCCTTCATGTGCTGAAGTCAGAGCAGGGTTCAAGCAACATCAATTCAAATCCAAGCTATGCCTAATGTTTCCTGTGTTCTCTGCAGGAAGTTACATTAGCTCCTAAGCTAGAGAGCTAATGGAGACAAACCCTCCTAAAACTTTGCTGCCCCTAATGCATTTTCTGGATTATCTGTTTAGACTAGTCCCTTTGGGCTGTTAGTTGCTTCTGCAGAGGTGTTTGCACATCTGGCCCTGAATTTGGCTAAAAACTTACTCTCCACATGTGACAAATCAATGAATAGCATTTACTCCTTCTGGCCTTCAGTAAGGTGAGATGCTCCACAAAAAGCCTCTGCAGGGCTCAGGATGCAGCAGTCCCTGTGCCAAACAGGATGCAGCAGCCAGGCATCACAGGCAGCAACTCAGTACAACAGACAAGCCAATGAGTGCACTACCAGTAAAACTAGGTTTGGTGTATCTGGAGAGAAAAGGGATTGATGCTGGGCCTAGACAGCTGTGAGGTGACAAGAATATCCTGCCATTCCTTAGATCCATGTTTCTGGCCTCATACATCTCTAATGCTGTTCAAAACATTGCTGGGGTAGGGGGGATCTGCATTTGTGCCCATTTGTCAGCAAATTATCAGCAGTACCTGTGCTGAGGAGGTTGGGGTAGCTTGTGCTCGTTGAAACTTTGTATCCTGGCAAAAGCCATGTCAGGCAGTCTGGACATCCTGCCCCAAGAATGGAGGAAGTGGCAAGGCTGTGCTCTCATAACAGAGAGCAGATGACAGCTCGGGGATATTTTATTTGTTTTAATTTGTGGTATGCAAATTCAGATGCTGCAGCAGATGTTCTGTAGTCTTTAGTCAGACTATGTTTTCTGAATGTCACTCTGGTGATCTTTCCTGCTTTTTTTTGGAGGGTTGGTGATCCTCTGCATTACATTTCTTTTTAGTGCTTCTTTGTTATTTAGTGGCAAAACGCCCCACAAAACAAGCAGTTATTCTTCTAGAGGTTAGTGTGATCTGAATATCATCTGACCTATTTTATTTTATTTTGTGAAAATATCCACAACCTTCTGCAAAGCTGATGTGGAGAGACTTCTGACAGTCATCAAGCTATGCAAAGGAATCTAAAATTATTCTGTTTGGGGAATTTCTACCGGAAAGATGACACAGAGTGATGCACTTCACTCAAGTGTCCTTGAAAATACTTCTTATCACATCACTTTCATGTCAAGAAAGTGCCAAAAGCACTGATGGAAAAAATTCAGTATTCAATGTGCTTTCTGAGAGCTTTCCAGCAAACATACAGGAGTGCAGCTAAAGCCTCTATTTTTATTTTAATATTTGCATACAACTCCTCATCAGAAATCTAGATGTGCTGGAACTAGTAAGCTCCAAAAGGGCTGTGGCCAGCTACCAAAGGGGAAAACATTAAAAAAAAGAAAATTAAAAAAGAGTTTTCAATCTTGCAAAAAACGCAGTAGCCCCTTTGGCTGGTCAAAAAGCTGGAAAAAGGGCTAGATGCTTTATCGAGGAAAATCCAGGAATAAAGGTCTGGGCCATCAGGCAACATCTCCATGGGCTGTAGGTTTGTAGCTATATGGGGAAAACGTCCATTCAAAGATGAGCGGGATCATCCTCTGTTGCTCTGTGGGGATGCTGCAAAGCTCCTCTGTGAATGTCAGTTTGAGGGTTTCATTGTTTCAGCCTCTGCTCATCATCATCTTTTTCAGGGCTGCTTCTCCCAGCGAGCTGTTTTCCCTCCTTCTGTGCTTCAGGTTTCATTTTGTGTCACTTTTGAGCCTCACCTGAGCAAGAGAAATGTAAAAATCTTCTTTGTCTAGAAAATTATTTTAATTGGCAGTAATTTACTAAAGAGTTCTCATGTGAACAATGAGAAAGATTAGCATTACACATTGAAAATACATTCAAGTGACAAATGTGTTTCTTTTACAAGACAACATTTGACTCACTTCAATTTCAGTGGATACTGAGAGATTAGTCTCTAGTAAATATGGTCCTGATCCAAAGCAATCTTGCTGAAGGGGGCAAATGTCTGTTCATCCAAGTGAAATATTGATTTCTCTGACAAATGCTAAGCTAACTTGAAATCTTAATCATCTGAACTGATTTCTACAGAAAAGTTAGTGTGACAAAGGTATGATGTGTCCAGACCAAGGGCTTTCCATACTGGATGTCTCTGAAGCCAAGCCACCACACATTGGCTCTGCATAAGCTAAAATGTGGGCATTTTCATCCTAATTTCTGTGGCAGTGCTCAGGAAAACTTGGAGAAATTTCTGTGAGCACTGCTTATAGAAGAGGGAGCACAAGGTCAAAATCAGAGGCTGATGATTTTGACAAGCTATTTACATGTGTTTTGTCTGCTGTAGATCAAAGCAGGTACTCAGGTGGTATGTACCACAATGTGCATATGTTAATGTGTGCTCTCCTATATAAAACCTGTGGAGGAGTTTGGTTGCCTGTGTGAGCAATTACTTAGGGCTGGGCTTCGGGAGGGGTTGGGTGGGATAGCAGTAGATTGCAGAGCAGCTTCAGTTTATGCATGATACAAAACTGGGAGGAGCTGCTGCCTCTCTCGAGGGCAGGAGGGCCCTGCAGAGAGACCTCAACAAATCAGAGGGCTGGGCAATCACCAACCACGTGAAGTTCAACAAGGGAAAGTGCCGGGTCCTGCAGCTGGGACAGGACATTCCTGGATGTAAGGACAGACTGGGGAATGAGAGGCTGGAGAGCAGTGCTATGGAAAGGGACCTGGGGGTCCTGGTCCATGGCAAGTTGAACACGAGTCAGCAGTGCCCTGGCAGCCAGGAGGGCCAACCCTGTCCTGGGGGGCATCAGGGACAGCATAGCCAACTGGGCAAGGGAGGGGATTGTCCTGCTCTTCTCTGAGCTGGGGTGGTCTCACCTCCAGTTCTGGGGCAGGTTTGAGTGTCATAATGTAAGAAAGATGGTAAATTATTAGAGAGTTCCCAAAGGAGGACAACAAGGATGGTGAAGGGCTTTGAGGGGAAGCTGTATGAGGAGCAGGTGATATCATTTGGTCTGTTCAGCCTGGAGGAGACTGAGGGGGGACATCATTGCAGCTACAATTTCCTCATGAGATGAGGATGAGGGGCAGGCACTGATCTCTTCTCTGTGGTGACCAGAGACAGGACCTGAGGGAATGGCCTGAAGTTGTGTCAGAGGAGGTTTAGGTTGGATATCAGGAAAAGATTCTTCACCCTCAGAGGGTGGATGGGCACTGGAGCAGGCCCCCCGGGGCAGTGGTCACAACACCAATTCTGTCTGCGTTCAAGAATTGTTTGAACAATACTCTGGGGCACATGG
Source organism: Certhia americana (assembly GCA_018697195.1). Taxonomy (NCBI): domain Eukaryota; kingdom Metazoa; phylum Chordata; class Aves; order Passeriformes; family Certhiidae; genus Certhia; species Certhia americana. The sequence continues at coordinate 35,475,437 of CM031879.1, forward strand.
GGTGACTCTTAATGGTGGTGCTGTCCAGGGGCAAGGGTTGGACTCAATGATCCTTGTGGGTCCTTTCCAACTCAGCTTATTCTGTGATTCTGTGAATATCTGCTTGTCAGTGATAGAAGTCAAGGAGAACAAAATGCCAGTCTTGAACAAGGACATCCCAGTTTTTCAGGCTTCACACTGCTTAGTTCAGGGCAGGACTGGAATCATCATCATGGACAAAAATAAACCCCAGTTGTTGCTGGAAGCTTTCAGAACAAAAGCAGGCTAGGAGCACAGCCAGTACCCTTCTTCTTGGCTGTCTCTCCCCCAAGAAACAGTTGGAAAGACACAAAAAAGTGGGATTTTATGTTTTAGTTAGTCATAATGGTGTTTCCTCTGCATCTCACTTGTCCTCTCTGGAGCACTTGTTGGTGCCCACCATTTTTTGTTCACTACTATATTTCTGTGAAGAAGGAAGATAATGCCAAGAAGGATGTTGCCATTGCCATGGTCTAAGGTCAGAAGACAAGCAAGATTTGCAATGAGGATTCATGTCTTTTAGACCAAATACTACACTCAGAAAAAAATGGAAGACACCTGAATGCCCCAAAGCTTGCCCGCTCTTTTCTCCTGCCTGCGTTTGATGATCTAATAAAAGCTATGAGCTCTCCTGACAGCCTGTCTCCTGATGTCAAAGGATGTTCACTTTGCTCTAATACTTTTGGTGAGCATAGAGACTGCAGGGTGCTTTGTCCCTGCATTCAGGAGTCCCATGAGTTCCCACATCCTCTGGTGGGTGCTGACTCAGCACTCCCAAGCAGGAGAGACCTCCCTGTTGTTGCATAGTCAGACACGCTGAGGGCACTCAGCCACCTGGTCAGCTAATTGTCTCCAAATGCCTTCCAGCTTGTATAGACAATCTCCAGAGCAAGGAAGCACTGTATGTATTTAGTCATGAGCTGTGAGAGACACACAACCAGCCAGCTGTCTTTGTCCCCACCAGCCAGCCACACCAGCTAATGTCTCTAAGTTGAGCTTGTTTTGCCCTTGATGGTATTTAATGAGCAATCTCTCTCCCTGTCCTTATCTCAATTCGTGAACCCTTCATTAAACTTTCTCTTCTCCGTCCAGCTGCAGAGGGGAGTGACCAAGAAGCTTTCACGAGTGCCTGGCATCTGGCCAGTATCAAACCACAACAATCAAGTCCCAGGCATGAGAATTGCACTGCTGGGCTGGAAGAGCAAAGGCTGTTACAATACACAGGCTGGTTTAAGTGCAGAGGACAAAGTCTGCATGGAGCTGTGTTTTTTCCATCCCAGGGCTATCCTGCTTTGGGCTGTACAGGTCAAACTGGACCCTGTGAGCACAAGCTGGGGTTTCCTTGGCCAGGTGCTCCTCCCCCCGAAGCCCCAGGGAGGGAGGTGGCTGCTTGCTGCCCCAGGGAGGGGCCACCAGCAGGAGCAGCTGGATGCAGGGGACATTAGGATACGACAGTATCCTGCTTGAACTTTTGGGGTCCCTGGGAGCCTGGGCCCTGCAGCTGGGTTCTGAGTAATGAGGCAAGAGTAATTTCTCCTTCTGCCCTAAAGAGAGGGCAGAATGGTTTCAGGTCCCTGCTGGCACTGCTGGCACACTGTGGAGCAGCCATGGCTGAAAATGCTCATTTCCATGAGCAAGGATTAAATAGCTCACCGGAATAAGATTGCTGTGGTTTCTGATTTATTTCAGTTTTGCAAAAATATCAAAATAGGGAAAGAGTTCCTCTTATATTAAGGTTGCTCTTTGGAGGCAGTGGCTGCAATGATCTGAGCTCCCTTCCTTCTCTCTATGTTCTGGCTGAACGTGGGGACATGGGCAGCCCCTTTTGTGTGCTCAACTTTCACACCCACACATAAGCAGTTTCCCTTCACCTGTGGTCACATGTAGCATCATTCAGTTTTAGGATTGACATGGTACTTTATCAAAATTATGCAAATTGCTGCCCCTCCTCCCCCAAGTAGTCTGAACTCTGGAAACTCATTTGGTTACTTTTTTTAACGCATGATGTCTGCTTCAGTTCTGAATCCAAATAAAGATGAGAAAACTACAGAGGTCTGCTAGGCAGAGAGAGTTGAATTTATCTTTTTTCTGACCTGACAGGGAAAGGCCTGTATAAGCAATCTTGGAGGAGACTTGCTCCAAGGACAAGGACAAGAGCTGGCAGGGGCAGTAGGTGGCCTTGGCAAACCACCCTGCAGTGAAACCCAAGTAAAACCACAGCTCTGCTTTCACCTCAGGACTGCTCACTCTTCAACCTTGCCTGAGGGGAATGCTCAGAAACACTCCACCTGCCCCCACACTCCTCTCCTCGTGGTCTGTGGTTTTTTCTTTCCATATGCTAAAGTGAAACAAGCCGCCAGCAACTCTCAGGTCCTTTCCTCTTAGAACCAGGGGATATTTTTGGAGGTGGATTAGGTGGACTTGTTTGGTTGGCTTTTGCTTGTCTCATGCTGGATCAGATACCAGCGGCTCATTTTCCCAGGAGCAGAGAGTCTGGCAGGGGGTGTGCTGGTAGACACGGCTGAGCCGGCTTTCCTCTCCTTGGGCAAATTGCCTCTGCATAATGAAGGCCATATCCTCGGGGCTGGCATGTGCTAGGCAATCCATACTGCAGGATGACTCTGCTCCAGAGGTCCTTAGAGCAGCACTAAAACCATCAGCACTTGGGCAATCATTCAGGAGATGCGGCAGCCTCAGTAACCTCTAATCCCAGCCAGAGATGTCCTGAAGGAACGTGACCTCCAGATACCTTTAATTTTAGTCTGTACTGAGCTTCAGAAGGGTAAAATGAAAATCACTGTGGGTGACCCACCTCTTCAAAAGCATGACAGTACCTGTGACCACTGCTCTTTGCTGTGGTACGTGGTGTCTGGGGTGGACCTGAATCCCCCTGGCCCTGGGCAAGCAGCTGTGAGCCGTGCCAGCAACACCACAAGCCCCTGGAGCCACCACTCCCCATGGTCAAGGGGCTGCATGCTGCAGGAGGTGATTGCTCTCCCTGAGGGTGAGGACTCAGAGCAGCCAAGGGCATGCAGACAGAGAGCAGCAGCAGAGCTGAGACTGGGGGAGACCCTACCCCTGTAGGGTCTGATTCTGCATCAACACCACCAGAGCACATCACAGGCTGTGATGCCATAGAATAAACTACCTGAAGAAGAAGATCCATATTCCTCCTGAAAGCCCCAAAGGCATAACAAGACCAGTGTGACATTCCCCTTTTTAAGTTCTGTAGGACACACACATCTTGATAGTGGAGATCGCATGTCACGCTAAGAGCCTGGGCAGCTGCTTTTGGCTGATATGGTTGGGGCTGAAGGCAAACTGATGTCCTGTGGGCTCTTCTTTCCTGCAAATAACGAGGGTATTCAGGATGATTTTTAAGCATTTGGGTAACAGCAATAGCACGAGAGTAATTCTTTAGAGATAAGAGAGAGAAAGAAACAAAGAAAAATTGGCAATGGCAAACACCATTGGGAGGGCATCTTGTCAAAACAAAGCAAGAGTCAGCTGGGGCTCAGGACAGATGGGCTGCTTTTGCTCAGCTGTGATTTTGTTGTTTATGCAGCCTCTGAAGCCAGCCTAGGTCACTGATCTCAGCTGTCAAGGACCACGAGCCCTTGCTCAGAGGATTTCAGAGGACACTGCTCTCAGGCCAGAAGAGACACACTTCCACAATACAAGGCAGACAGGAGATTTGGTGTTAGGTTGTTATTTCTTCTAGACCAGCCTCCCAAACAAGGGATGAACTGGCAAGTACCCCCATTTAGACATTCCAGCTGTATCCCTCAGGCAGTTTCTCAGGGACAGGGTTGATAGCTCTCTCAGTTAGAGACAAAGCTGCTGCGGGACTCCCGATTACCAAGCTGGAGTCACCAGTGCTGAGGCTTTGCTGGAGCTTCACAACAGCCACGGTGCCCATGATACCACTTGCTAATTAAGCAGAAAGTGAATTAAGGAGTTTGTGTGAGCCAAACCTCCTTTGGTCACCTGTGTGTCCTCACCTACAGAGAATTCAAGGTGAAAACTTCCCACACAGCAGACCTGACCTCCCAGATCATTTTCCCACAGTTTCTGGCCTCCAGCTGACCAGCAATGGGAAATGAGAGATTAACAGTATTCAAATGGCTGTGTTGCACTCCTCACAACACCATGGCACTCCTGCTGTTTGTTTGCAGTCCAAAACAAGTCACTAGCCTAGCACAGGTCTCCAGATACCTGCAAGGCCCTTGCTGAACATTTTCCTGTGCTGACCATCCACCTTTGCATCCCCACCTCTGCCCACCAGGTACCAGTCTTCTCCTCAAACCTGATTCTGTGCACCAGGGGAGCTGTTCATTGAGACTGAGGGCATTGACCTGCACAGCCAGCTTAGCTGCTGTTATACACACGTAACATACATGTTATGTACATGTACATACCTGCGTCTGTGCACGTGAATGCACATGCATACACAGGAGCACATGTGCACTCACTTTCCCTGTGTGTGGTCCAGAGTGAGCAGAGATACCAGTGCCCAGAGACAGGAGGCTTTGTGCACACATATTACTTGCATGGGACCCATCAGACCCTGATTGATGCGGAGCCTTTCCTGTGCAAACATGGTGCTCTAGAGGTGCAGAAACAGGGAGAGGTGCACCACCAGGCCATGAGACAACTTCACCCCACAAGGTCCATCTCCACTGCCTCGGGCAAACACCTCCGAGTCTGAGTGCAGTATCCCTGGGGACAGCAGATGATGTGCCTTTTGTGTCCCATGGCCAAAGCATCGGAGTTTTCTGGCTAATTTAGCAGTGCCCACTCAAACCACGACTGCTCAGCCCCATGGGTTGCCTCAGGCCTGCTGAGGTGTCCCAGGATGACCGTGCTGCCCATGAGTAAGCCCGAGCTGGCAGGGGCAGCGCTGGCTGCCTGCCGGAGCACGGCGTGTCCTGCCCCTCTGCCAGCCCCGCAGCTCCCCCCAGCAGCCAATTCTTCAGCAAAGCTGAGGTGACACAGCAGAGAGAGCAGTGCTCACTCACAGAATCATCGCAAGTTCGAGATGGAAGGCACCTTAAAGATTGTCTAATGCAATGCCACTGCCCCGAGCAGGAACATCAGGAACATGTTCCTTCAGGACACCTTCCTCTAGACCAAACTGCTCAAAAGCCCCATCCAGCCTGGCCTTGAGCACTGTCAGAAGAATCTCTTGAGCACTTCTGTCTTTCTGGAAGGCAGAAGGAAGGATCAAGCTGGATGTCCAGCTGCAAGACCAGACACCCCAGAGCCATGCACAAGCACCATGCAGGCAGGACTGGCAGGCAGAGGTCTCCTAGAGCCTGCCTGAAACACTCCAGCCTTCAGGTCAGTTCTAGGGGAAGTGAACCAACCAGGAGCTCATTTGGATCAGGCATCCATGAGCTGTGCAGCAATTTCTGCCTGAACACGAATGCTTGGGCCACCACTGTGGCCTGAATTAGCAGGGGAAAGGAGCTCTGCATAGTACATTGACACAACCTCATAAATTCACATTTCAGTGAATTCACGTGTTCTTCAGAAACTAGGGAGCAGATGATTTTAATATGTGCAGATGGCTACAGGTGTTAAAACTGACACAAGTACAGGTCTGTAGCCATGCACAAAGAACACGAAAATTTGCTGCAAAAGACTGCTGTAGGAGACCTTGCAGTTGTCCTTCCCAGGTGTAAGTGAAAAGATTTACTCAAACCCAGCTGAAGCAGGTTTCCCAGTCCCTGCACCAGCCTTCCTGTGGAGAACTGGTGCAAGAGGCGTAGGTGGGTGGCCTCCCCCAACCCACTTGCACCTGCATCCCTCCCTTGAGACCAAAGCTGTTGCTTTAGGCTGTGCAAAGTGTGGAAACACCTCAGGAGGAGCCACCAGTGGGCAGGCAGCCCGTTCTAAGCACTGAGCAGCTAGCCCTGACCAGCCTGTGATACTCTGGGCACAGCAGCCCAAGCACTGTCTGGGTAATGTACAGTTGCTCTGGGTTGATTGCAGCCAAAATGTGCCAGCAGGCAAGCTGTAACTGAATGGATTTACCCCATCTGAGGCAGAGGAGTTGCTCTCTCCTGGGACCACTTCTGCATCGACTTTGCACATGCACTCCTCTGGGGTCAGTTCCCCAAAGTTTTATTCCAGATTCAGTTTCATGGGAGGAAAAAAATTGTTGCAATAGATGAGTTAACAGTGCATAATATCTGCTTGTCATCTCAGAGACAGGTGAGGGAAAGAGAGAAGGGGAGAGGAAGAGTTACAGGTGCACAAGGCAGAAAAAAGGGAAAGAGAAAAAAATCCCAGATAAAAGCCAAGATGAAAAAAACAAAACAAAAAAAAAACCCAAAAAAACCCCAAAAAAACCCAAAAAAACACCAAAAAAAAAAAGCAAAAAATACCCAACCAATCCCCCGGAATTAAGCCAGTCAATCTGCCTCTCTTTTAAGCCAGTCAATTCCTCTCTTTCACAGCTGATTTCTCACTTGCTTGATGCCAATTACTCAGGCAGGAATTACCTAATTATTGGTTGAGTTTTCCTGGAGTTCGCCTTACTACTCAACTGTGCATGATTCCCTGGTAGCATTTGTGCCAGCAGCTACTGTCCACAGTCTTTGTATCTGGTAAGTGTGCTGCCTCTCCACAGGAGAGGCATTTCAAGATTACTCCCAGTTTTCAGGAAGATTTTTGGTTGCAGGCCACACATGGCTAATAGCTCATGATGAATCCAGCTGTTGTCTTACAGTCAGAAGAAAATGGATAGCGAGATTGACTTCTTTCACTTTGTTTTCTTAATTATTTTCTATTTATTTAACATGGGCAACACTGTTCATCCTATAACATTTATTAAAGGCAAGGGAGAAAAAGCATGACAATGATTCATTCACACAGAGCAAATTTTATGGGAAGGTTTTGTTTATTTGTTGACAAAAGGATTAAATTAAAACCAGAATGGAACAGAAACCAAAATTAAGCAAAAATAGGGGTAGGCTGGGCAGGGGTAGCCAGAAGACAGAGAACTGGGTGGGAAGGTGAGGCACAGCCATCAAAAATAAGTTGGAATTCACTTTCCATTGTTTACATTATTCACACATACCTGAGGAGGCTCCTACTGGTTAATCCATGGCTTTACCAGAGGAAAGGCTGGAGATCTCAGCAGCAGCCCTATCTTTGTGCTTTCCTAATGCCAAGGGCTGCTGTGGCAGAGCAACAAGCCAAACACCCATCACACCAGCTGCTTTCTCACCAGCCCAGAGGGTGAAACACAGGGCCAGTGTTTGACAGGAGCCAGCAGTGCTAGCAGGGGTTGCCAGCCTAACTTCTCCTTCAGGCCCAGATCCTGATGGCAGCTGAGCCCAGGTGAGGTTTTCATCCTCTACCGCTTCATTCAGTGGATTTATGGACACAGGATTATTAGCAGATTAGTGTAAATGTATTGTAAAGATTTTTTCCTAACAAGTTAAAGAAAGAAATGTGAAAACCTGGCTTTAGCTTTCCAAAGTTAAAAGCGCTGTCCTGGGTACACCAAGGGCAAAATGGCATGTGGGAAAAGGTGCCCTTTTCATTCTTATCAGTATCTCAGGAGTTGGCAGATTAAAAAGACGCAATAAACAAGGTAATACATCTTCATATGTTTGTGGTTTGGATCCCTAACAGAAAAGGTTAAAGTTATGAGGAAAGTACCCCTTTTTGCAGTGAAGAAAAGGCCAGAGAGGGAAATATTTACAGCGATAACTTGCTTTGTATGCTTGGGCTGGGTAAAGAAAGGCCTAGTCTGTACCCTGCTGTTCACTAACAGCTCATTTCTAGGTCTCTGACTCACTTGGAGCACAGCAGCTATGTACATTGTTTACTGAACTGTGGCAAAACTGTGTGCAGTGCTTACAGATAATGCCTGAATCTTTGTAGTGTAGCTGGCAGCAAATGCCTGCTGTGGGTGACTTATACCTGAAGCAAAGCAGAGGTACACAATGAAACTCCAAGTTGAAAGGACTTGGGCTACTTCTGTAAGGGGAGAGAAGGCAGCAAACATATGAGGTACAGCTGGACCAACTTTTTTTTTTCCAGAAGCATGACTGGGCAGGCATAAATAGCAGGTTGTGCTTAAAGTCAGCTAGGAAGAACAAACCAGTGGTATCAGAGAAAAGGCCAGTTCTGAGGATACAATATGTAATTCTTTAAGATGGTGAATAGGAGTTCTTTGGTTGGACAATTCATGTTACCTCTGTTGAGAGGGTCAGCAATTCCTGCTCAAGCTTCCATGTTACTTTATGACAATGCAGCAAAAACACGCCTGCAGTATGAGTCTCAAAAACTGGAGATATGCCAATCATTTAAAGGTTATTTGATCCCATAGCTTACCCAATAATTTCTGGACATTTGAGGCTCGCTGCTCCTTTGCTGGCACTGCAGGAGTACTATACAGACAGCAAGATGTGAAGGCAATTGCAGCACGTGAGTGCCACATGCCACGGTGGCGTTTGCCTGGTGTCCCCTCACAGGGATTTGGAGTATGCTCTGCCATCCTTGCCCAGAGACACTGCCATCACTCACCTAAGTGGCCTGGAGCCTCTGCAGCAGCTGCTGCACAAGTGCACCCTCCTCTGCCGATGACACAGGACACAGTCAGCCTGCCTGGGAGCACTGCTCTGCTCTGCTTTCCATGCCTGCCCAGGGCATCGAGCCTAAAGTGCTCCCTTTTCAAATGAGTCCTGAGGAACTGAGGCCCCTGCAACCCAGTCCTGATATCCATTTTAAAAGAAAACCATGCAAAAATGATCAACTGCTAAGCAACACCATCGTCTCGATGGGTTGGTTGTAGGCACAGCGTACCATCTCTCAGCATGGGCTGTCAGGGGCTAGTAATTCATGAACACTGACAATTAAATGCAGTCTATGGGTTTTGGTGGGACTTTTGTAAAGTATTTTCTGAGCAAAGCCTTGTGACACAGCTTCATTTTCAACAACAACTTCTTATACTTTTGAGATTTAATTAATTATTTTTCAGCCTTTTAAAGTTCAGGTTTCAGCTTAGTTCTTAGCTATTATTCAATGTTTTCACTACTGTTAACTAAACCCAGGGAGCTTTTGGAGTTTTAATCTGAATTAAGCCTTTATTCCTCATGGTTTTAAATGCATGGAAGTCAACCGAGTTGTTTTGTTTGATATTCTCCATGCCACGGTGAATTCTTTGCTGGTAGGACTGTAAATGGGCCATGTTGTTCATGAATTACTAATCCCTGTCACTCACATTTTCTGGGGAACACACACTATATTTAGTCTTCATATTTGGAAAAATAAACTCTTCGAGAACTCTGAGGCTTTTTTTTCTCATTAGGAGCCTTTAGAATATTCCCTAAAAATGATAATTCAAGTCAGATAATACAGTCACCAAGTATAAGTGTTCTTCATTAACCATGGTGGAAATTAGACCCTTGAATTGAGAGGCTAATTAAGATAATTATATCTAAAGCCTGAAAGGAAACTATACAGACATTTCTTAAAATCTCATTTGTCCTTATGTAAATCTGGACCAACTCCACTGTCATTTTCTGGATTTACACCCAAGTAATTGAAAGCGCTATTGAGCCCTTCTAAGCTCTCAATATCAGCAAAAGGCATTGAAGTAAAACAATTAACAGTCAGGCTGTGTTTTTCTCTGTAACTTCTAGATGAACTTAATATTACAATGCTCTTCTTTCCAAAGGTATTTTGCCATTCTGATGGATTACTTATTTAAGGAAAAAACAAACTAAAACCCATGATGTATTTAGAGGGCTGTCACAAATTTAAATAGCTGCCAACTTTTACAACATTAGCAAATGAAGAGAGTTGAAAAGTTCCAGTGTCAACTACTGCCTCCTCCAGGGGTGATGTTATTTTTAATGTGTTTTTCCTGTGGAAGGAACTTTCTCCTCTACTGTTTCTTGTGACTGCCAACTGCACTGAGACCACCACTTAGAAAAAAGTACTAAGTGAATGCTGTACATGAACCAAGTAGAAAAGTGGGTAAAGTGAGTGAAGAACACCAGTTAATCATACACAGTTATGAATTTTAGCAGTGTGCATTCATGACAGGGGTCAGGAAGGCAAGCCTTTCTTGGCTTATATTTAGTGGGAGGGTTGGGTGAATTTCTGACCACATGATGTGCTCTTCTGACCCCCAGACCATCCCACCCCAGCAGTGATATCAGCTGTAGGCAGAGCTGTGGCAGTCTGTCCTACACAGAGCAAATGTGAACTCAAAGGCAGCCTGCCTAGACAGCCATGAAACACCATTTGCTTATCTCTTATGTCCAAAACCTGTCAAGAGAAATGGGGAGAGCTCACAGCTCTCTCTGACCTAGCTCACCTAAGACAATTCCAGGAGACACATACCATCACATCTAAACTCTGCAGACAGGCAGGCATTAAAAAAGATGAAGACCCAAATCCTGTCCATCACCAAAAATACCATATTATTCCATACTTTGGAGTTGTTTTTCCTCTCAGCCTGAAAGAACTGAAGGAACCAAGAGTAAGAAGCAGTTTGGAGGAGACCAGAGGATTCAGCTGCATACAATTTACAAAAATACATTAACAGGAAAGAAAGAAGAGCATGGAAAGCAGGGCACCATAAGGTAACAGCAGGACTACCAGCTCGGCCCAAGGGGCTCTCCAGTCTTTTAACCTGTTGGCTGACACCTACCAAGGAAATGCTTGCAAAGTTTCTTGGGATTCCTGGTTCTTCCATCATCATTTGGTGACATTTCAAGCAGACCAACAATGGAGGGAGCATGCACAACCTTCACCTGTTTTCACAGGCAGTATCTGTGATAGGAGGAAGGCCTCCAGGCAAAGAGGAAAATAAAGAGGGTCCAAAAAGAGATAGAGAGGAGCCAGGTTTATTTAGCATAAAAGTATCTGAAAAGTATCATAAAGCATATGGCTCTGAAAAGTATCCAGGATACCTGAAACAGATGTGGCATCTGAGGCCAACATCTGTTCTCATGACTGATACAAAGTGTTGTTTCTTTTTTAAAAATTCTCATCTTTGGAAGGCTTTCTAGTGCCACACACAGCAGTCAGAGAGAGACTGCCAGCCTCGGCATGGGAGGCTGCTGCATCACAGGGAATGTTAGCTCGCCTCTGGAAGACAGCCAGTTCTGTCTCCTGCAGTTCTGGCACCTCAGCAGGAACTGAGAGTCACTGCCTTGCAGACAGCAGATATCCTCAGTTCAGTAAACATGCAGGATGCTCTCAGTGAAACCGAAGACAAGTGCAAATAGGCCCCCTCCATCCAATCCCTGACTCCCATTCCCGTTTCACAGCACTTGCAGTCTGAATTCAAATTTAAGGAGTCCATGCAAGCATTCCATCAGCTCTCCAGAGTTCAGCATCAGCCCGTTCCCAAATGTCCCTTAGCCTTATAAATCTAAAACTTTCAAGTTGCCATCCTGTGAGAACCCAGGTTCTGTAGAGTATCCTGAATTAGGAAACAAAAGAGGTCTCCATTTCACCAAATGCAAAGGGGAGTTCAAGCTCCAGGACTGTACACTGGGGTTTTTTCCAATTGTACTTGGGAATTTGATTTTTATATATTAGGGCAAATCACTGCAAGTGACTTCTTTCAGCAGCAATAAGGCAAGGCAGCTTTCCAGGCAGCTTTCCATGGCCTAGGCATTAAACCAGTCTGCCCCTCTGTGGCACAGCAAAGCCAAAAAAACCTTCCCCCACTTTCCCAGTTCCATCAGTACTCTGACATTTAATGTCACCCGTGCACTTGGGCTTCTCCAGTCAATCTCCTTTGCAGCAGCAGTCAGATTTTAATCAAAATCTGTTGCTTGTTTTATGAGTAAAAATAGGCATCAACCTTCTTTTTTTTTTAACATAAAGTTGGGGTTTCAGTTGCTAATGGCATATGATTCAGTGTTCTCTGACTTTCCCATATAACCTTGAGGATAATTAATCAGCTTTTTAACACAATCATGCCTCTCTGTCCTTATCTTTGCTGCTAAGATGTTCTGTCAAGGTACCCGTGGAAGTTCAAAGTCAGAGAATTGTAACAACCTGGCTACAACTAACATATGTAATTCTATGAATAAATATCTAATACTCTACACATTCAGAGTATAAGAATTGCTATAGAAATGGTATTCTGTGAATTAGGCATTACACAGCAGACTCCCAAGCAACCCAAATCATCTCTCATAACACACAGAAAATGTTGCTTTTGGTCCATTGGAACAAATCTTAGCCAAATTACTTCTCTCTCTTTTGTAGATTAGGGCTGAAGGATTGAAATGTAGATTAGGATCCCAGTTAAGTACCTGATTTTGACCTAGAGGTTTGTGTTGGAGCTGTTATCAGTGTAAAGTTATAAGTTTCGAGTATTACTTTTTAAAATGTGATCTCTATGTGATATCTATGGAGAAAGAAGCAAAATTCTATAGGTAAATGATAAATATGTAGGCACTGGACTCACTATTTTAATGGCAGTAGTAAGTCTTCCAAAGTGTAGACTATTTCATGAAGACTGTTAAACTTTAGTACTCAAAAGACAATAGCAGGACATTTTTATTGTGCTGGTGATTAACAGAAGGAAATGTTGGAATTATGTGACAAGTATAACCCACTAAATAATCTCCATCTCCATGTTTCATCCTAATGTAATCAATCATCCAGGGCTACACAGGTAGTCTGCTGTACACTTAATCCAGGCTCCTGGCAAACCAAGTGACACACTACATAACAATTTGTTGTTCCCTACAAAAGTTACACCTGGACTTGGATTAAGGAACAAATAAAGAAAAGATATGGCTGCAAGGGGTGAAGAGAGAGATTCCCAGGCAGTGATTTTCCATGCACCTTTCCTCCACGGTTTTTAGGAGACAGAGCTGGTGCCAGGCAGTATAATACTCCTAGTTGGCTGACTATGGAGAAAGTCATATCATTGACCTGGACATCATTATACCACACACAGGCCATGCCAGCTCCAGAAGGGAGGCAGCTCGCCCTTGAAGGCTGGCTCAGCCAGGGATACCAGGGCTTCCTTTGCACCTTTTCAAAGTCACTGCTACTTGTCCTGGCTGGGCTACACAGCACATATCCTGATTTTCACAGAATCACAGAACCACATTTTCACTTATTCCAATTTTCTTAGAGTTCAAATCATAAGCAATGTATCAGAGAAATACAGAACAAAATTACGAAGCTGCCATATGGGAAAGGGAAAGGCTCATTAAAACCATTGCATTTTAAACATTTCTCTGTACTGCATGCAGAATCTTTAGCATGTGAGGGAGCTGGCTTTTCATTACAAGGGAAAGGAATGTAGGAAATGGTGCCTGCTTCCTCATTAGCAACTCAGTTTTCCTACAGCAGCCCTGGCTAAATATCCGCAATCCTGGTAGAAACAGTTTTCCTCACTCTATAAAAAGATAATTGAGAGACTGAGAAGATATCTAATACATTTTTTTTTTTGTGCTGGTGATTAACAGAAGGAAATGTTGGAATTATGTGATACTTTTGTGGGGTTTTTTTTGTTTGGTTTTTTTTTTGTTTTGTTTTGGTTTTTTTTGTTTGTTTGTTTTTTTCTCAAACAGACAATGATTGCACTTGCAGTAATCTTTGAATTCCCAATGATTTAAAGCATGGTCTGAAACCTCTATGAATATGAAGCTCCCTAATAGCTCATGATGAAAAATGAATCACATGGGCATTAACTGACTTTTACTCCATGCCATGCAGTATATCAGTGCCAGAAATGATAAAACCTAGGGGTCTTAAACTCTGCCTCCTCCTCTAGCTGATTATTGTGACTCCATGGTATGTAACAGCTATTCCTGCAGAAGACCAACAGTTGGTTAGTTATTTTTACAATAAATGCCTGTTATTGTGAAAAGTTTGAAAAGTCCTTAGCATTTCCTTTCTTTAAATTGAATATTCATATCTGCTGTTCTCTATTGAATCATTCAATGACTCGTAAACATTATTTTTGAATAGGGTGATTAAAAAAATGTGAACAGATAAATAGTAAGTCAAGAGTAATTCTGGCATCTAAGATTTTAACAAAACATGACAACTCTCAACCTTGAGGAAAGAATAGGGATAAGGAATGGCCAGTGTCACATGGCACATCAAAACAGTGCCAGGGAGGAAAATTATGGAGGGAAAACACGTGTCACATTATGGAAACTAAAGAAAGGTAAATGCACACATTTCTTCCTACAGATGTGGGTGTTTTTACAAGTGGAGCAAATTTATTCCAAGTTCAAAACTGGAGCATTTGGAAAGCTCACGATGACAAGTGCAACACCATTAGGAGCTGTAGAGGCAGCATTTCAAGGCACAAGCATTTATTCTGCCTTCTGACGTGAACACCCACTCATTCTGACAACAGGAATCCAGAGGGAATAATGATGAGAAATTTATTTCTCTGCATTTCAGTATAAATTCAGACTTCGTTATAAACCAGAGCAATGACAAAATGTAAAGATACAACTGTTAAAAAGCTGCACAGCTTATGAGATCCTAAATGCCATTTGCAGATGCTGCTGGTTCAGGATCCAATCCTAACCTCAGGCACAAACGGTTATAAAACTCCAGGAAAAAAAAAAAAAATCCACTAGTTTCCCCCCAATGGTTCATAGAGTCAGATTTCCAAGATAGGCAGAGATCTTTCCTACATTGTTACCATAATTTGATCTCTGCAGTTAAAATGCTACAGCCAAAGTCAGTCAGTTACTGAATCAATAAAAGGCTTTTGAAATAATATATTAATCATATTTACAAAGCCCTAGAGGCACCACAGAATAAATGGTTAAAACTCAAATATGTTAAATACAATAGCAAGAAAATGATTGATGATCTTGTTCATGCATTTTAATTCAACCATGTATTTTCTTTTCAGCAGGAAAAGCAATGTGAACTATTATTAAAAAAAATCTGGTATCAATCATCTTCTACTCTAAAGTGCTAGGCAATTAATTTTACTGGTCTGGTACTCTGTCAATTCAATATCTTCTGTTTATAATCACTTGAATACATTTGGATTAGAGGTTTGGCGTCTGAATATGCATAGGCTGAAACCTGCTGCAGGTTTTCAGCAGGGACAGACATTTTTCATAAGTGCTAGCTGTTAAACAAACAAGATGCTACCAATACTGGATTGGTGTTGGAGATGCTGGAAACCTACGATTTTTTACAAGAATTGTTTCTCTTAAAATGCTTCAGTCTTATGAGAAGTCAGAAGTACACAAGAAAATAATTTTTTCCTACAATTCAATGAGGAGGCTAAAAGCACTTCTGCTATATTTCACTATGAAAAATAAGCTTGAAGGCTCTAGACATGCTTTCTATGCTCTAACACAAGTAAATTTAGATTCATTATCTAAGGCCTAACACATGGCAAATTTATCAGCTGATGATTTATGACTTAAACAAGAGCTCAAACAATTATTTTCAAAGCAGTACACCCAGCAACTTCCCACTACAGCCCTGTGGTATCCAGCAGGTGCCCTGAAACACGAACCTGCGCGCATTCCCTGGGCACAAAGCACCACTCAAGCTCAAGCCCCTCATGGCTGAGGCTGGGGAGCCAAACCCTGCACTGCTGATACCAGCCTGTACCTGAGAAGGACCTAAGGATCAAAGCACATTCCAGAGGCACAGGACAATGAGGACAAGATGTGCTATCTAAATAAATGTAATCCACACCCAGTAATTTCTTACCCACTCCTAGACACTGAGCTTCAGGAACAGAAATGTGAATCTTTATCTCAGACTGTTGCAAGTTTACAGTCCAGGACACCTTGAGACATGTAGACAGACTGTCTCCACATCTAATGTTTTCCAAGGTAGCTACTCCCCTACATCAGGACAAGAAAATCAGTTTTATGGATTTTATCTTGTTCCATTTGGCAACTATAGTCTACCAGTCTTCCAAAGGGAGAGGAGAACTTAATGTCTTCCCTTTGCTACTGCTTCTCCAGGGAGAGAGGTGTGGAAGCTGGGGCTGCTTCTCCCCATTCATGTGGCTGAGACTGTATATTCTTCCTTCTACACAACAGTCCTTTTCTGTGTTCTATTCATCAGTCTTCATCTTTCCTCTCTCTTTGAACTGGGTCTTCTTATCTGCTGTCTTCTCTTATTCTTGTCCCTCCTTCTCTCCACCCACACACCCATGGAGTTATTACCATATTTCTCAGCCTCATGAGCTCTACAGACAAGCAGAAAGAAAAAGCAATGATACAGGAGGGAAAAAAATCTTGCTTTCTGCATGATTACACATTGGGTCCTCTTGTAACTTCTGCAGCACTTGGGATTATAGCCCAGGTGGCAAACTTTTTAACAGAGGGGAGTCCTAGAACAAAATGATCCTGATACTACTTGCTAATTACTGCCAAGGCTTAATACGTGTCTCACTGAAAAATTCTGCAAGGTGACAAAAATGCCTCAGATTACAGGGAATGTAATTTCCGATACTTGCTGCATTATAAGAACTGATTGGTTGGAAATGCCAAAAAACCTCCTCCGCTTACCTACACCACAAGCTTTACTGAGCTGCTGAAATTCAATCCTAAACACCCTGGTAAGGTGAACTGTACCACATCTAATTGGCACCGTAGGACCCATCTTTGTGTGACTGCTGGAGTGCAAGGGCAGAGCTACCTCCAGCACCAACAGGAATGGCAGCAGCAGCCCTGCTGTGGGGCACTGCTCCTCAGGATTATACTCCTAACACCAGGACATTAAAAAACACTCATGCCAATAACATCTCCAGTGTAGTCAACACTGAAAACAGATTTAAATAGTTTCAGCACTTTTGACTATTTCATACCTTTTCAGAACTGCATTCAGTAATTAAAAGTCTCAGAGTATTTCTGATTTTCGGAAAAAGCTCCCAAGCAGTTTATTTGCTCTATGAATATAATCCAGCAGTTTCTACAATCACTTTCAGTGCTCCAAAAGCAGTGGCATATAAATATAATCCTTATACATGCTGCCAGACATGTATCAAATCTAAAGTTAATATCTCAGGGGATGTTACTCTAATCTGGAGCTGTCTGTTCCTCCACATACACAGAGAAAGACCTGCTATGTATTTCCTCTCTGCATTCCCATTTTAAGGTAATATTTAATCAGGTGCTTAGCCTACAAAATGAAGACACTCACTGAAAGTAGGTCATGATTCTTATCAAAAGCAAGATCACCATGCTGGATTGTTTTACCAGGAATATCAAAATAAGAATAGATTAGAAAATCTGTTCAGTAAAACAATACCTTTTTTAAAATACCTTTAATGGAAATTTTATCTTTTATAGTGATTTCTGCTGTTGATGGCTTAGGACACAGCCATGCACAACAGAGCACTACTGATGTGTCCTTAATCCCACACTGGACCAAAGCCTCAGTGTAACAGCTCTTTTATCTGCTGGTGACTTTGTGAGAAACAAGCTGTTTGCTGAACCAGCACAAATGGCGTCCCTATGGAAAACTGCCTTGTTTTCTTTTTGCCAGGACTGTTTTTAAAAAGAGTACACTGCTTGATCTATTACAGGAATAAGCATCGCTTACAAAGTCCTTCACTGAATCATACAATAAAGAAGGAGCTACTATGTATTGCATCTATTACATTTTTGCTATTGTTTTTTGTTTTGGAATATGAAAATTAAACTTCTTGTTCCTGAAAGTAATTACTAGCTTAATATTCTATTAAGGGAGAAGTAATCTGCATAATTCTATATCTAAACATCTACTTCTAGTCTCATTAACAGAATACAAATGATACCTTACACAAAATGATACTGCAAAACTGTAATTGTGTTAATTACAGCCAATGCAATTTCCAAAGCAACTGGTGTTAAATTTAGACATACACTCTCATTTTATTTAGTTTTAATAACAATAATAGGATAAATACCACAGTAAATAGAGCAACTATTTAATACTTGGGTTAACTAGTGACAAAACCAGAGTTTCTTAGATTTCAAGGTCAAAATTAAACTAAACAGGATTTTGCAACTGAACATTGAAAGTTTATCTTAACAAGAGATTTAAAAGAACCTGACTAAAAAAAAAAATATGCAAGACGTTAGATTAACCTAAACAAGCATAGAAATAATTCAGCAATGAAAACAGAAATTTCTACCACTAATAGCAGATCTGTCATTAATAAAAAGGAAATTTAGAACGGATGAATGTAATTTTAGTGAAGTCCAGGAGATATATGCAAGTGAAGAATTTAGTCTTCCTTAATCTTCCCACATGGTGTGATTAATCCCCTACTTTTGGGTTCTGGAAGATGACTTCTAGAGATAGCAACAGAAACAATGCATTTATTCTTCTTATAAAACATACAGAAAAATATAAAACATGCCACTATATAGTTATGTTCCCAAACAAAATGTTGCATTCTCCTATTCCCTCTTCCAAATGTGATTCAGCAGGGTGAGATTTGTGGCACAGCAAAACAATATTCTTTGTTGTGCCTGGTTCCTATTTAATGATGCTCTCTGTACAGCTGCCAAAAATGCTGAAGGTCAGCTAAGCGTGGATGAAAATGTAAGGCCACACGCAGCTTGCATAACTTCCACTGAAGAAGTTAAGCAACACCTGTTTGGTAACCAGGGAGCTGGTGTCATGGAGAGCAGTGAGCAGGGCCAGGGAAGGTGCAGAGCAGCCAGGAGCTGGTGGGGTCAGCAATGGGGACAGCTGCTCCAGGAGTGTTGGGGAACAGAGGCTGCCTCAGTGCAGTCCCAGCACCTGTAAAACTCTCTTCAGACTTGATCCCCACATAAATCAACAAGTAAAAAAGTGTGTTCCTGTCATGTAAATAGATTATTCCTATTCTCAAGAACCACATGCAAGAGGCAGTTTCAACCTAGCCTCACTGCACATTACTAGACACATGTATTAAAACTGGGGTCTTTAAAATGTAATAAAAAAGAGAAACTACCTGCCTACGTGAATCTGCTACCTGAAGAACAGGATTACCTTGTTTAAAATATACCTACAAGTCCTTGTAGGTGGGGTGAATGCCTTCAAAATATTCTGATGAATTTCATGAGGGGCAGAATCTAAGTTTGCTAAGGGCTGCAGAAAGGAGAGTTAAGCATCAAGACTTTTTTAAAGCCATTCTTTTAATCTTAGGCTATTAGCATCAGTATCCCTGAACTTTACATCGTATTTCAAGACTGGATCTGAGCTGGAACACATCCATGTGTACCTGACTTCCATGTTGCATGGAGGCCAACCCATATTTAGAAATACAAAGATAATAGAATAATGGTGCAAAATAGAAATAATTTCTGTGAAACAGTGCATGAAGAAAAAGCCGTAGACTGTTACCACCCCAGTGAATGAGTGAGTAAACACGTTGTCCCAAGCTGCCCCAGGTAACCACTTTGGTCCCTGTCACTGTGTCAAGAGATCACCTGTCCCCCTGCCAAAGGGCAAGCTACAGCTAGAGACAGCTTTAAAATTCATGATAGCTGAGAGATGTCATGAACTATTGCATACCTAAGGCTTAGGTACCAAGGAACATGAACAGCCCAAGCAGCCTCTGCAATGCGGGGCCGCTGCTGAAGCAGGTCAGAAACATCAGCAGCACAGAAATGGCTGTGACAGCACCTGAGCCAGAGCCCAGAAAGACTGAGCCCTTTCTCTTACAGGGGAGATGGGATAGCAGTGAACCCAAAATATTTTCTAAGATAGATCACGTTTACAGATCCAGGCTAATTACAGGAGAAGACTCCTAAGGGTAAGAAAGAGCTGAATCCAGCAGGAAATCTGTTCTTGTCTCAAAGACTAAGTTAATGCTTTTTTTTTTTTTTTTTTTTCCCCTTCGAGCTGGTGCACATCTTGTAATGAGCTTAGACTCTAGGACTGGAACCAAACAGCCAAATCCTGAACAAGCATCCACTTCTGCAGGACCAGGACAAAGAAGGAAGAGACATTCCTCTCCAAGGGAAAAGCCTGCCATGTTCCCAGTTCTGCAGACAGAACAGGGGAACAGTAGCTCAAAATGGAAAAACTGATCACTCATAAAATATGAAAAGACAGAGAAGTCAAAGAAATATACTTCCTGCCTCAGTCAATCTTCAGACTCAAGAGGTTTCACCAAAAACAGGTCAGAAGAAAGTTTTATATAACTGTCATTTTTAAATTCTCCTTTGTATCTCTGGCATGAAAAAGTAAGAGTTCTATATATGATAAAATTATTGGACTTTCTTCTTCTCAGTAAGAATGACACAATTTACATCAAACTACCAGAAGGCTGTTCATGTAACAAAATATTTTTAACCTTTCAAAGAAACTGCAGTAAATCTGAAAGCAACCAGATGCGCAAATGGTATAAAGTAATGTGAAATGACACAGTACTCTCTTTATTTAGACAGCACCTTGATTTGGAACACAAAAGCTGCTTCTGCAGAGAACCCCCACTGCTGCGGGCTTCACATGTTCTGTGCCACAGTTGTTAGACTACCAGAGAGCAAATCACTCATTTTTAGCCAGCAAGTTGGTCAGTGGTTTGAAGAGAGTATTGCAGAAACCTGTGCAAGAGCAGAACTGTCTCTTCAGATCATTACAGCAATAAAATGCAGACCCAAGTGCCTGCTGAAGTGCCAGGGCTGGTGGATTCTCCCAATGGCATCCAGGCAGGACAGGGCACACAGCTCCCAAACCTTCCAAAACAGAGATTTCTCTGGGCTCATACTGGACCCGTGACATTACGCAGCTTCCAAGAGCACACAGCAGCAACAAGAATAGGATTCTCCTTTCTCCCTGTTTAATTCTCCCCCACTCCCACACCTGCCAAAAGATTCTAGCAAAAATAATTACTGTCCTTAGTTCTTCATTAAAGAAATCACTCTAGTGAGCCCTGAGTTTCATTATTATTCATCTACAGATACCTGTAAGAGTGCATTTGTCAGGAAAAAAAAAATATTACCATGCTTTATATTACCAGGAATATATGTAAAATGTCAATGGGAAGTTGCAGTCAAACAAAAGCACTGCTGACAAAGCAGCTGAAAGAACTTTAGTAGTTTGAGTCTTCTGAAGAAACTGAAAAAGGAAAAGCGTAAATTAATGGAGGGGAAAAATCTATTTTCTAGTTGTAATCATCTCAGCTATAGCAGGTAAATATGATTTATGCCCATGGTTTTTAAACAGCCCTACTAAATTTTATTTAATGGTAGATTTAAAAAGAAAAAAAAAAGCCATTACTCTCAGTACTATGCAACACTGGGAAATGCACAGAGAACCAATTTGATACCATTATTACCTGCAGCTGGTCAAGTTATTCAAAAACCTCCTCCATCAAACCTGGAGTTTTTAAGACTCAGAAGAATGGGAGGTACACATCGTTGCTACTGGGCTTAAAGCAAATATTATTACAGTGAAAATTCTGGGGAAAAAAGTATTAGAGAAAAATAGAACCAATCAAAAAACAAACCCAGAATAAAATCCCTAATGATCAAAGACTAAACTGTCTCAGGTTTTTCACACAGAACTGCTTTAGTGCCTGGGTAAACTTTTCCTGCAAGTACACAGCCACATACCAGGACCACAACTCAACCCATGGCAGTTAAAATTAACAGTTGTACTAAGCAATGTTATATATACTAATTTTCCAGAGAAACTACCAGAAAGTCACAGTATGAAATTATTCTTAACTCTTCTAGTTCAACTGAACTCAATGCTGTTGATCTCCTATCAGAAAATTCTTCATTTGGAATACACCACAGTGGTTTACTGCTGCCTGCCCCAGTGCTGAACAGGCTAAGAACAGTTATATTTTTCCCTTTATACTCAAAATCACAATGTATACAGAATATTTTCATTTTAAAAAACCATTTAATCTGGCTAATTATGAAGGCTACAAAATCCACCCCTTGGTTAGTAACTTGAAAGTTCAGTGGCTTGTGTCATACTGGCAACTTTTAACATGCCAAGAAAACAAGTCACATCTAGCTTGTGAAAACACTCAATCCACCAAATTCCACTTGGCTTGAATTTACACAGGATCCTCAGCATGTGGATGGAGACTGTACTGCACATCTTCTGAAGTGGAAATCAGCTATAGTTCCTCATGCTCAAAATGTCGAATTCATATTGTTTACAACCCAGTTTTCCACAGTCTCAGCTGCTTAGTCTTTCTAAGAGAAGCATCTTTTAGTCTCTAGCACTGACTTTTGAGGGTGTCCATTTGACAAGAAGACACAAGGAAACAACACATAATCAAAATCATTCTTTATTAGCAATTTCAAGAGTCATCTTCTGAGTCACGATCCTCAATTTTTTGGAGCGGCCGCCTAATACCAATTACTAAGTCTATGGAGAGAAGCTCTGTAACACAATGAAGAACTGAAATGACTAACTGGTATTTGCAATACACTGACTCTAAGCCTTCATCGTTCACAGGCAATGGCTGATTTTTTTGCAGTAAATTAATGGCTTCAAGATAGAATTTGGTAAAGCCATCTCGTTGTGCTGTCCGGTATAAGGCCTTGGGAATACTTAGCAAAGCATCAGCAACCATGTTAGATACAATGGTTACCTCTGACTGCTGACACTGTTTTGCATAGTCCTGAATATAATAATGTAACAGGATTTCAAAGTAACCTCCTACTGGCAAAACTGATCCTGCTTCTATGAGGCAGTTGGAGTAATCCTGTGCAATACCTGCACAATTCTCCTGTTCAAATGGAACCATCTGGCAACAGGTTTTCTCTAGACCTTTGCCAACATCCAGGCACTCGCAGGCAGTGACTGTGTCAGTGTCATGTGCCACTAACACAGGAGTGCTGTGGTTCTTTTGACTGTGCACCAGTGGATCACTCTTATCAGGCTCTAAAATTTTTCTTTCTGTTTCATCACTGAGTGCTTTCAGCTGACATTCAGAAACCTGATTACTATTACAAGTATTTTCTATTACCAGTTGCTCCTGA
The DNA here is from genome assembly GCA_018697195.1 of Certhia americana. Lineage (NCBI taxonomy): Eukaryota > Metazoa > Chordata > Aves > Passeriformes > Certhiidae > Certhia > Certhia americana. The sequence continues at coordinate 35,498,377 of CM031879.1, forward strand.
GTAGCAGAAGAATGCCAAGTGCAAACATCTGAGGCTTTGCTCTGGCTTTCACCTTCCTCTTTCCATTCCTCCCTCTGGTCAACTGCTTTAAACAGGTGCTGCAGCATTGTGAATGCCTCCCGTACAGCAGCAGCATGTTGCTCATTAACGCCATCGACCGGCCCACAGAGGATCAGGCAGTGGGGCTGGAAGGCGCACACACTGCTGAAGCCAATGTGGACACATCTCTTGGAGACGAGCAGCAAGGGCTGGCAAAACGTTACCACTGCAGTTTCGCTTATTTCTCGGTCCGTGCTATCACCGAAAGGTGCGTAAGGGGAAACGCCAGTGATTTCACGGATAAGGGCCATTTCTTCCGACGATAAGCACTCTACCACAGACACACCGTATAATTTCGCATAGTAGATAACTACTTCTTCTTGCTTCGCACTCGACAGTAACAGCTTAACGTTGTTACTCTGCAAGCGTTTCATTAAGGCTTCTGTCCTCCTAGTGATCCAGCGCAGGGAAGCCTGATACTGACCTTCGGATTCTACAACAAACTCGACACCGGGGTCCGTCAGGGCAGGCTGCAGGGACTCAGTGACGAGCAGTGCCCGCAGCTCCCCGTCCGTCGGGCAGTAGGCAGCGAAGTCCCTGCGGAGGACGATGCCGGGCAGGATCCTGGAGCTCTCCAGGGGCAGGCCGGGCACGGCGGCGTGCAGCTCCGCGAACCGCCGGCCGAGGAGCCGCAGCACCTGCGGGCGGACGGCGGCGGCCGGGGCGCAGCGGCGGCACATCTCGGCGCAGAGCCGCGCCAGGCACCGCCGCTCACCGGGGCCCAGCCGGCCGGCCAGGTACGGCTCCAGCAGCGGCTCCAGCAGCGGCTCCAGCAGCCCGGGCGGTGCCGGCCGCAGGTGCCGCCGCAGCCCCCGCGCCGCCGCCCGCTCCAGCACTTGCGCCTCGAATTCCCGCAGCGCCCGCCGCAGCCCTGCGCCGCCGCCCGCCGCCCGCACGCCCATCCCGCACGGCCGCCAGCAAGCACCACGAAGCACTTGGCGCCCTGCCCCCGGCGCGGCGCGGTGAGCTGCAGGCGCGGGCCGCCCTCACACTGCGGGACACGGGCAGCGTTAGTAGCCGCCCCCGCCGGCCTCCCCGCCCCTCCGCCGCGGACCTGACCGCGGGCGGCTCCACGCTCCAGCGCCTCCCAGCACCGCCGGCCGCCACGTGTCCGGCACCGGCCTCGACCGTGGGGCGCAGTAAAAAAAAAAACAGCCGACGCCCGGCCGCCCCGGCCTCCGCACGCCGCGCACCGGCCCCGCCAGCGCCGCCGCCTCCTGCCACAGCCGCTTCCGGCCCGGCCGCCCGCCACGGCCGGCCATGGCGCACCGCCCGCCCCTTCCGCCCGCCAGCACGCCGCGCACCGCGCCCGCCAGCACCGCCGCCTCCTGCCACAGCCGCTCCGGCCCGGCCGCCGCCACGGCCGCCATGGCGCCCGGCCCGCCCCTTCCGCCCGCCCGCCACGCGTCACGGCCGCGCCCGGACAGCGGCTGAGGGGAACGGGAGCCGCCCTGGAGCGGCCGAGGAGCGGCAGAGAGAGCGGCACACAGATCCAAAGAGAGGCGGAGGTGCGACACATCTTTATTGGAGGCGGCCCGTAACAGTTCGGATCCCTCACACAAAGCGGTGATCCCGAGTGTCGGACAGGGAGGGATAGGCGGGACGGGGAAGCGGGCGCTGTGTCCTGAGGGCTAATTTTCACGCTTGGCAGAGCGGAAGGCTGGGGTAGGGCATAAAGGAGAAAAAGCCCAAATAATCTTGCCCTGAAGTTATATCGTTCGAGCTATTTCTGTATTACCACAGAGTAGTGCAGCTTCACTGTAAACATCCCAAATCTTCCACTCTCGGCTCACCAGCCAGAAAGAAGGAATAGTGTAATGCTTTAAGAGCTGATTTTTTTTTTTCCCCCACGGAGTCTGACTAAGCAGGAACATCAGTTCTCAAACACAACAGCCCTCAGAAAAGGTCTGATATTATATATGGCACAAATTGGACAAGTCTTTACATGTCTCCGGACAGCATAGAAACCCATCAAGAAGGCACTGTTTACAATACTTGAAAATCTGCTAAATTTTCTGTGATTTGCAGGTACTCTTGAAATAAAAATAATTAAAACTTAGAGATGTACAGAATTTTTGTTACACATTATTTACAGAAACAATGGTAATAGCTAAAAATAACAGCCTTTAAGAAACACTGAATTACGAGTCTGTTTCATAAATACGAGTTTAAGAAGAAAAAAAATTGCCAAAGGCACAGAAGTGCAGCAAACGACAAACAAAAAAAGAAGAAACCGCAACCATTACGTTTTACAGGACAACCTTGCAAATAATTTGAGATTTCACAAGTGGGAGGAAGGACACAAAAACCAGGCTATACACCCTCATCAATATCAACTATTTGAAAGGAATCAACACATGAAATTCAAGAAACATCATCTACTGAAAATGATACTTCTTGTATTTGACATGGCATATTTACTTTTTTCTTAGCTTAGGTTATCCATATCCAATTAGGCAACCTGTACCTAAATGGCAAATTAAAGGCATAGAGTGCATCTGAAAAGAAACCAACCAACCCAACAAAACCACATGGCAATACATTCTGCAGATATTTCACAAAATAAGATTTGGAAATCAAATGTAAAAACAAGTGCTGTTACAAACTTTAAAAACCAGAAGGCCACAGCCCTCAAACATCTGCAAACTGTACAATCAATTTTTCTATATGTGCAGAGCTCAGGCTTAAGCAGGGAGTAGTCAAGATCTGCTGTACATCATGGCTAAAGAGAACAATGGTAATGCACTAAAGAAAAGGATCCATACATGTCTGTGACCAACTGTACAGTAAAAATTAGGGAAGAAGTTGGGGTTTTTTTCTATTCAAATGAGGGAACATACAAAACCCAGAAAAATGATGATTACTAGGTTTTCACTGTACTTTTCAGAATTTATCTAATCATTAAGCCTCACAGAAGTCTGCAATTTTACTTTTCAAGAAGTCTCATCACATATCCTTTACAGACCATCGCTAAAACCACTTTTTCAATAGAATTCAACCCTAAAAAATAAGTTGAAAAGGAAAATAAGCATAAGGATTTTGTTTTGCTCTATTCAAGTCTTTTACTCGAGCTGAGCATGAACTTCAGCTGTGGAGTATCTTTTTAGTCTGACATTGTCCAACATCAAACTGCCACCCAGCCAGCCAGCCGGCCAGGTAAAATCCAGTCAATACCATGTGGTCCATGTAAAAATGCATGCAGACTGTGTTATTCACTGCTCTTGAATAGAAGTGATTGAAAAAAATAAGCATGAAAAAGCAGAAGGACATTTCTATTTACAAGGAAGATAAAAGCTTGTAACTATCAGTCAAGAGTTTCAGCACCACAAATTTAGCAGAGTATTATTTTAGGGGATTGAAGTTATTGCCTAAATCTCACTCACTGGATTATTCTCACATTCAGAGTATGTTTAAAGGCTTGTAATGGATCTTAAGACAGGTGAAGCTTTGACATCTGAATGCAATAATGAACAGCCAAATTCCAGGCTAAGAATGTTAAAGTGAACGCCTTAATACTCTGCTTTCTTAATGCCATTTCATACATGAATAACTTCAGTTTCCATTTAGAGACTGAGGCATTTGTAATTATTTTGTTTATGAAGGAACTTTCTATGTTCGCAAATTTTGCCCCATCAGCTGTGGATTTAATACAAGTCCAGCCAGGTTTGGTCTTGCCCATGGCTACAAGATCTGATTACAAGGTAACAAGTTCCAGAAAGATTATTCAAGACCAAACCATGCTAAGGTGAAGCTGTACAAATTATGCTGAAGTTCACTGCTTACACAATAAACTTTGACATAGCTGAGGTCCAAGGAAGAGGAAAGGTAAAAGAGAAGGGGAGGTGCATGAAAGTGTCAGCCATGGAAATATATAAGCTGGACAGATAAACAAGTAAACAGTATTTTCACTAAATACTAGTGAGAACTGCTGCAGAACAGAAAGGCAGATCACCTGGAGAGTCAGGTAGGCTGCCCAAGGCAGAAGCATAACCTGGCCATGGCAAAAAGCCAAACACGATTTTCAAACTGTTCCACTGCCCAGGATGGATTTGCTTTCTGAGAGGATCCTCTGAAAACAAACTCGGCTGTCCTTCACATTGTGCCACTCATCCTCCTGTTGTCTCATCTGGGGTACTGAAAATACCTTTTCATTTCTACAGCCCCTTTCTGCCTCGGTATGCTTGACTGGCACAGGGAACTCACCAGATAAACACCAGCACTACTTTTTGCTGGAATTTTACGAATTCTATACATGCATATATTTCTTCAAATAAAAAATGTTAGAAAAACATTTTGAATTTAAACTTAAGCTTTGCATGAATTTGTATGGCCACAGCATACTAAGAAGGTGCATCCATGTATTCTGGTAGGTAGTAGATATTTGCAGTAAAGAGGGATTTCACAAACACTTGGATTTTCCTCTTACTTGTTTTGAGATATGTGGTGTTAGCCATCACACAATTTCTGAGCTTTCCCTGTGTAAACACACACACTTTCATTTGCAAGTCTACTCGTGACAGTGCCCGAATCCTATTCCACATTGCCTTTTGGAGATTCAGCTTAAGCTACACCCTAAGCACATCTCTTCACATGTTGTTTCAAAAATATCCATGTTTCAAAAATAACCTGGCATCAGCAGTCTGCCTGCTTACCGTGACATGGCCATACACAAATGTAAATCCAAAGCTGTAGATTTTTCTAGATTTTAAAGACTTACAAACATACCAGAAAACCTTGACATCTGCACTTCATGAGAAAGAGTAGACCAAAACAGTACCTTTCCCTGGCTGTTGTACTATTAAACATGTGCTCTGTACAGTAGATGTGGGAATGTTTTTATGATGAATCTGACGTTTTAAAACTATAAAACAGCTGGCTTACAAGCCTATAGTAATTAATTCTGGTGAAAAACCTCATACTTCCAAAACAAATCAAGGACATTATGTTGCAGATTGCCCCAAAATTTTAGCTTTGTACTTGCCATTTCCTAACACTCACAATTTTTCATATAATAATGTGTTTGACCTTAAACAAAAGCTTACTTCCAAATACCCAATGCCATTTACAAAAGCTGTTGGCTACTTCAAAAGTTCCTTTGTTACAAAAATGTTAAGTTTATATGTAATGAAGTATGCCTGTTTATCATTCTACCATAATAGCAATCATATCCTATCTATGGGGGCTGACCTCAGTGTTTAACTTGATCTATTCTGTGGTGAAGATTCATCAGTGTAACACAATAAAAACACAAGGCTGATGTCGTATGACTGCGAGACAGAGGCACACACCAGGAGCAAGAGTGTACTGGCACTTAGACAATTCTTACTGCAACTGGGTAGACAGATGTATGATTCTGAACCATGAACGCTGAGGCAAAGTTCTGTAAAAGTTGCTGCTACACGGTTCTTTTACATAATATTGCATCATTTAAAGTCCAGCTTAAAATATGGTCCCCAGTAACAGTTTGATCATTCCAGTTCAAGAAGGCCCTTGTTCATACTTCTTATTTGAACAAGAAATTAATGACAAGCTGTAGCAGAACCATGAGTACGATGAAGACATAGTGCTTAAACTGCAAGGAATGGTAGTCCCAGGGTGATGAATTAAAAGTGACTCTATTTCGTAGCGCCATGATCTCCCTGTAAGATAGGAAACAATATCCCGTAAATTACAGACCAGACAAACTGACATTTTCTAATGTTAGGGCTCCCTACAGAAGGCAGCTTTAGAGGAAAACAATGAAACATCAATGAGCAGTCAATATTTGAGAAAAGATACATACCAGCCTCTAAGGGAAAAAAAAACTCAAAACCCTATGAGATTACTATTCTCTAAACCATTTTAAAGCATTTTAATTAGCTACCTCTTAATGTCTTCCTGCGTTTCCTTTATAGACTCTATGGCACTCTGCAGTTCACCAAGTTCTGACCCTTTTTTCCTTAGTCTTGAATTATGCTTCAGTTGTGCTAGAAGGATACAAAAGCCAGATGTAATCAAATGAAATGATTGCTGCCATAAAAGGAACAAAGTACAAATGACAAACTAAACCTGTAGTAAAAATGAGAAAATTTTATAACTAGCTTCTATTGAAAACTTTATTTCAGAGTCATTTATACCACAGGACAGCAATTTAAGTGCTTGAAATGTCTTTTAAACACCCATCATATTGTTTAGCTTGTGCAAAGATTATCAACAACAAAAATCTACCCTCTAGCCAGATATTAATCTACAAATTAAAACAATTAACCTTTTTAAAAAAAGAAAACAGTTCATGAACACCATTCTTTTTCCCTAGATATTAAATATGCGCAGCACTTAAGCCTACCTACACTGCATTTAAAAAGACAGGAAAATCTGCAATTAAAAACATGAGCCATTCCGCTCCTTTTGTTTTCCAGAACGTGCTTCTGAACAGAACTAAAGCATAATAAAAACACTGAGATAAGAAGAGTATGTGTGACACTGAACTCTTCAGTTATCAAATAAATTTATTATTTTTGTATGCAAATGTATCTTTTCGTACCTTCACTCCCAGAGGAATCCTGGTTATCAGGCTCTGGGGACGAGAAACCACACTCTCCTTTCTTCTGACTGGTTGGCTTTCGTTTGATTTTTGGAACAGTAACCTAAGATTGATAAATTTATGTGTTGTTTCCAGAGAACCAAAACTGTAGCAAAGCAGCACATTCCAACAACGACAGTTAAAAGCAATATCTATTAGAAGTCAAAGTTAAAATTTTTGATGTATTAGCAGTCTGAATTTTGTGCATCTTCTCATTTAAGGGAAAATGCACATTAAACTGCTGAGCTCAAGTCTGCATATTTTATATTCCTATCCAATGAAGCAATTTCTACTGCTTAGGATGCAACACAGGAGTGGAAGACATTGTATGGACTGTGTTAACAACATTTTTGTACGGTAACAGTATTTCCCATCAAACCCAATGCTCTGATGATCTTTAAACACAATATACATAAGTTCCTGGATCTTGCATGTGCTGGTACATACCATTGGTGTCCGATGTCGAACTTTTGTCTGGATTGTGCCATCTTTTTCAAACTGGATCATATCATTCAAAGGGTCCCATGGTCTGGTACTAGACAAAGTAAATATTATTAACACAACAGCAATTTAAATAAGAAATATTTCCTTGCTCAGAAACTGCTCAGTATGAGGAGGCTAAAAGTCTCTCTCTATGGAAATCAGACATGTCTGATGTCATCATGATCTTATCTTCTACCTATTGTCCAGTCTTAACCTGAAGGGCCAATAGAACCAAAAAATGAACTTCATGTCCAGATCAAACCCCCAGACAGCTGACAGGAGTACAAACTATTATATTAACCAACAATATCATTATGAATTCTTTTTTGCCAATCATATATATTTGCAACATGGCAAGACTTCCTGCTTCAGCTACAGTTATTATTTTTAGAACTGCAAGGAAATTAGGGGAATTTAAAAATATTTTAACTGCTTTTTGCTGAGTTTTCTTTTTTGCCTTTTAAAAGATGCCTATGAAGGAGAGTTTAAGAATCAGTTACCTCAAACCTGCTTTCATCCCAAAGTGGCTGATGGTAATCAAGACTGGTTTCATGAGACACTAATGAGCTAAGCAGAGTTTTCTTGTTCTGAGTTTAAAGAGTGCTTTTCCAATTACAGTCTGATACAAAATTAAGAACCCACAACAGCCTAAGACACTTAGCTCACTGGAGAACAACAAGCAGCTAAAGGAAAACACCAATGTCGCCACTGATTAGACTTTTCAGGACAGAAACTGCAAGTGAGCTGCAGGAAAGATGCTCTGACGCACAGCTTTAGTGAGAGTAGATTAAACATTGATTTCCTTTCATGTCCTTCTGTACGCCTTTTAAATAGCTGTAGCTGTTTCAGATATTGTGAACACAGAGCTGCACTTACATCTTAGCTTAACCTGACTTGAATTAAATGTCATTTGAGGTAACTGGCTTAAGAACTAAGCATTGCTCTCGTCTCTATTTGTAATCCAGATGCCTAAATCCATAATCCAGATACCTTAACAAATGCTCCAGTTCACTGAACACATCTTTCACAGTAAGTGTAGAAGACTACTCTCTACATGGACCAGGTGGTGAGCCAGCATTATATGTGTGAAAGGAGAGAGAGGCTTCTTCCAGGGAATGCTGTCAGTGCAGACTGCTTTCTGGCAGATCAGAATTTCTGTGGCACATCCTTGAACCACAAGGCTTCAAGGACATCAGAAATAATGCAGATTAACAAGGTAGGTCTTAGAGCTGCAGGGGACAGTCTAACAGATTTCAAGTACAGTTCTCTTCCTAATGGTTTTGCATAAGGTTCAAGAATATGGGCAGTCAATTCAACTCTTTTAACAGGAAGAGGCATCAACAGCACTAGAGGATTCAAAGCAAGAGAGGGTGCTTCACTGAGCGTTTAGTCTAGTTCAGGAATGTCCCTGCTGCATAATAATTTCAGTGGTGAAACTCTGCACAAACTTAATAAGCAACCAATGAAATTCATGGGAAATAAATTTACTGAGAGTTGTTAAATACACAGATTCCTTGCTTGGTTCCAGGAAACCTCCATGTTGCAAATTTGCTGGAGATGCGTATAGTACTCAAGATTCTTGCACTCTTCCCAGTAAATGTACTTGGGCCATGACCTCAGTATCACCATTCTTGTACAGAAAGGTAAAGGCCTCCTGGGTTTAGCCATGGGAATATGCTCCCAGCATCCATGGATTCAAAGTTACTTAGTTTTGTGTGTATGTATCATCTTTGGCTGTTTTACTTTTACAGTCCCTACAATACAGAAGCATGCTGGGTGTTGAAAAAAAATCAGCAGAACATGGGTGCCCTGTGAAAACCATCACTAGTAAAGGGCTCAGCTTCAAGTTGACTTTTGCAACATTGATGAGGACACAGAATGCATCCTTCCAGCAGTCATGGAGACTGCTACATCTTCAGCTTCTGACCCAGAGTATCACACAGAGATTCACAGACACTCATGTGCAGGGCATATTTGACAGCCAGGCAGAGCCACCTGGTCCAGCATTGACTATTGCTGTAAACCTGCTATTCTAATATATAACAAATTAAATGGCTCAATCCTACTAAGCACAGGCTTTTCTGATTTTCAGACACTAGATTTTCTGATTTACAGCTGGTATGCCCATATGTACCATATTTTCCAGTTTGGGAAAATCTGTGGAGATGTTCTAGTCAGTCTAGGGGGGAAAAATGGAATGACAATACACCCCAAACTGACATGACCCAAAAAATCTACAACATCGCACAGCTATGTTGTTATACATAAATAAACTATATGTATCAATTCTTTTGCTGCTGAAACCACAGGAAGAGGCTCAGCAACATTACCAAGCATTCCAGGACTCACTCAGCATATTTATAGTGCCATTCTCCTGTGACTGAATCCTGATCGAACAGCTTGCATGTCCATTCTTCACCCTTATGTTTCCTCTCTTTGGCACTTTTTCTCTGAGCTTCTTCCAGAATATATTTCTCCTGAGTAGCTTCTGTTTGGTCTTTATTATTTATTGCTTTTGTCACTTGTTGCCAAAGCCTGGCAAATAAACAATATACAGAGTCACAGAAGTCACAATCTGGTTGACAGAAATAATTGCAAACAATTTCCTCAATTATAGGCTAAGTAAATGGACCACCCTCCAATCAGAAAATTACCATTTTAACAGATGTTTTATCTACATTTTTACTGAGATAACTCTTATTGTAAGGTATATAAATAATGATCTTACATTTAACAGAGTTATTTTCTTTTATCATCAAAGGCTAGTATCATCAAACATGGGAAAGTAAAGACAATTTTCTTTTAATTTGGAGGAGATCACGAGTTTTATTTTGGCAAAATAAATACATGGTTCTAAAGTGAACTTACTTCTCTGACTCAAAGTCATCTTGCTCTTCAAACTTCACAGTGTATCTACGTAATCTTCGCTGCTTCATATCAGATGTTGGGTTCCAGAACGTCTCTGAAACACCTGTCTTCTTGTCACTAATGATAACTTCACTGTCCTGTAACAGATATGATTGGAATCTAATTGCAATTATACCAGAGTACCAAAATAACAAAAAAGCAAGGAATAAGCCTTTTTTTCTTTTGTAATAAGAACTTATTTTCTTTAGAATGCATGCCATTAAGAATAATTAGATATACTAACTTTAAAATTCAATTTCTGTCCTCTGTGCTAGGTTCTAGCTTGGAAAAGAGCTGCAATGGAATCATTGCCACATCTAAAAACGAGTGATGCCATGTCACCTCACCAGAACTGAAACAACCTTAAATATTTCATGCTGGTGTCATAAAAATTCTTCATATTACTGATGCATATACCAAGTATTTCACAAGCTTCCTTGTGAAGCAAAATTTCATTTTCTTCATAAACTACTTAAATGTGCACTTTACCACCTTTTAAGAGCTGCAAATAGAATAATGTTGATTCTATACTTTCTTGAATACTTTCTGCAAAGGCAGTACTTACTGTTTTTTTTAAATGTGAGTCTTTTTTGTATTTAAGTGCTATTTTCACCTGTCTCAACTGTCAGACAGAATTTTATTATAAAAGAGCATCTCTCACTACTTACCCAGTGACCCTCTAAAAAAGCCAGAACTTCTTTGCCAAGCTTAATTCTCCCTGATATTTGGTTAACACTGTCATTGTTACCCAAAAAAGGCTGCAAAACAAAAAGAAATGGTTTCATGTCTATTTTAATAACATCATATTTTTGTTAGTATGTTTAGTCTTAAGGAAAAATGTGAATTTATGAAATGTGCAATAAACAACCCTGATATATTTAATATTGTACCTTCTACCTATTAATCTTAAAGAAGTCTAAAACCAGAGTAAGTAGCTTCTTCTTCCCTTCTTCTTAGAAGATTTTCTAAGTATCATCTAGCATATGTGTAAAGAAAACAGAAAATAATGCAGAAAACAGTGACACAGTATCTTGAAGAATACAGTCACTGGCTACACTAATTTCATGACTTTGCCAAGGACCATTATCTTTTGTAGAAACAACAACAATGACTGACAGGAATTTTCTTTGGCCTTTTGACAGGCTGCACATGTATCTTGGGGACTGACAAGGCAAATTGTCAGTTAACACAGCCTCCCAACTTTAATGTTTTTCCCTATAATTTCAACTGAATACAGTTTCCCTCTCCATGTGGACACTTCTTGAAAACTGTTTTTTCAGCTTTGAATCAGTTTCCATGGCAAATGCATTTTTCATAAGGCAGGTAGAAGTAGTTCAGAAACCTTTGTTTAGCTTATGTGAGTGGACATTATGTTCATTCTCCTTGTGCCCACTCACAGTGTCCACTACTAACCTTGAGTTTGAATTCAATTGTGGCGCTGTAACCAGTTTTCTCACAGGTGATGTTGACTATTCCTCCAAGCTCTAAGGTCATTGTTCCATAAAGAATTCCTGCAAGAGGAACAAAAAAAAAGCCCAGCTAAAAACAAATGCTTTTAACTGAACCAAACAAAAGCAGTAAGTTACCTGGGTACAATTCCTAGAGTAAACATGCTTGGACCAGAGGAAAAACTGTATTTTCAGATTACCTTTCCTGTGTGATTCTGTGTATTCTGAAAAGGAATTCTGGAGCATATGGGTAGACAATGCTGAGTAAGTTACAGCTTAAAAATGAGCAATTCTGCAATCTATTTTGTGCTATTAATGACCTTCCAGAAAACTTTACAAAGCACTGACCCATTTCCCATAGTGAAATTAAGGACAAATATTCATATTTCACAATCAAAATCAGACTGTGGTGTAGATACTCGTCTTGTAGGTATGTTGCCTTTCATGTTTACAAGAGGAAAATAGTGGAAAAGCTCAAAGCTGCTCTAAAAAAAGGCCACTCAAACAGTAAATTAATGTCATGTAGTGACTGACAACTATATACATACGCTCTTACTATTTCCTACTAGCTATGAAAAAAACCCAACTTTTCCTGTGTCAAAAATTAAAACATGGCTTAAACAACAGATGTATTTTTCTCCTGATAAAATATATGGAAGCCTAGAGCCACCAATGTTGCCAATGTTCAGAACACTCTCCTCCAGATGGCAGGCTTGAATACAACACAGCAAATTATTTAGAATAACAAACTTTTCTCATAACTTTGCCATCTAGAGAATGAAAAAATCCACTACCTTTACAATGGGCATATGGCATTGTCATTACATAATCTTCTCCCCTATTTAGAAACGTTAGCCGTCCTTCTCCATCCAGTATGGCAGATAATGAATTCCCTGAAATTCAAAGACAGACTGTCACATTTCTCACCCTGCATGACAACAGTCAACATTCCCTAATAACTAAGCAATACAATTAAACACATCAGTATATTTAACACCGCAACCTGTCCTGTCTAGCGAAGCCACTTTAATACACTGTGTCTCCAATTAAAAATTAAAACACTCCAAAAATAGAAATTAAAATTCCGAAGACCACTAGCAAGAATTTGTAAGGCAAGGACAATGCAACAACCAAAGCACTGACCCTTCTAACAGCCTCGTTTCAGCCACAAAACACAGCTCACGTGCACCATTTTTGCATCCCTCAATACACACGCAAAACCCCTCCATTATTTACCATAGAATTTTGATTTGGCCAGAATGCTACCACTAAGGCAAAAACCATCCTTGCGGTTGCTAACATAGAAGGCAGATATTGGAGGATGGTGTGACACCTGTTGGAAAAAAACACAGATTTGAAAAAAACAAGAACAAACAATATAGTAAATACAGTATAAACTGTGAGCTAATAATGACAATGCAAAATTCAGGTTGCACATATTAGAATGCAGTTAATATATATGATGTTTGACTAAAATCTTTAAAGATAAAGATCAAACAATCATGTACTGAATTTCAAGAATTACGAACATCAGCACTTGACTTGTTCCAGGGGAAGAGGAATAGAAATACTGGAAACAAAAATCTTCCTCCCTCTCTCTCTTTAGGAAGGCACACTTAAAAGAGACATCTGTAAGAAAACTATGCTCACCAGGAGAAGTTTTAGGATACTATTCGTACACTTCAATACATTTTCTGAAACTACCATAACACTTAACTAGCACAAATATACATTTACTTTTCTTAAAATTATTTTTTCCAGTTATTGCATCTACCTGTTCTGCAATATAAAATGTCTTGCTGTTTGTCCTTGGATGAATCCACATGCAGCGGAAAAACTCTCCAAGTATAGGATTGTACGGCTTTTTTAGTCCCTAAACAGAAATTGAACAGAGAGTAACTATACTGTGCATGTACACAAATCACAAAACATTTTATCAGTCTATCACAGAAGAAAAGACACAGGAAAAAAATTATCATAATATATATGCTAAAATATACATGGTATTTGATTTCATCATTTGACTATTATGCTCAATTATTCTGCTCTTCATTCTAAGGAAATTATCACACATTCAGTATATCCAGTAAACTATTCTACATGTAAGAACTCCAGATATAAGTTGTTGGAGGCTTTTTTTTGCAGAATTATTACAGAGCTTTTGTCTGAAGTTAGGTAGTAAGCACTTTCTGTCAATGCTATTTCCCAACAACATGACTATGAAGAGTATTTAGTGCAAAGCTAAAAGAAGTGGTGAAAACATTAGTCCCCCAATTTCTGACTGTTAACACTGAGGAATGGTAAATATAGAACTGGCTCAACTTTATAAAAAAATATTTAGTTCAACTTTTACTCCAAGGGGCAAACACAATTGAATATAGTCTATTTTAAGCATGGCTAGAGTCCAAAAATTTCCATGATGTGTTTGTATAAGCAATGAAAACTTAACTTTGCTTTTTTTAAAAAAATGCATTAAAATATAAATTTAAAAATAAAAACTTACTCCAGCATATCCCTAAGTCCTGAAACTTAACACAGTGGCTAAAGACAAAATAATGTGAAAGTATACCTTTGGCTTTTTGTAGAATCCTGACAAATACCACTTCACTACTTTTTTCATGCGGTTGTAAGCATTCTCTTCAAGAGCAGCTCTGTGAAACAGAATATACACATCAAGTGTCAGCATTGCATCATTTATAAGATGCTATCAATTGTTGTTACACATCTTGAATCTATGAGCAGACTAAAAGAGGTCTGTGATTTGCACTACTGTAAAACCTTCAGTCCGATCTCACCAAAATTCAAGTTTTCAAATAACTGTCTGAAAATCGAAGTCAAATAAAAATGCCAAAAATGGCATTTCTATATTTGTCTGTTCTTTGTAACATTAAATTCTATCCAACCTTCTCTCTATTTCTTCCATTTATAGGTTACTACTTTAGTATCTTTTTAACTACTACCCTAATCACATGCAGAACTCTGAGCTGAATAACATTTCAATTTACAGTCTTGAATTTATTAGCTACATTTGAGCTGGCAATTGTAAACCTGGACAGAAATTAACACTGTACTAAAAAATTAACTACTATTGGTTTCTCATTTTAAATATGCTTCTTGGAGAAACAAAACGAACTCATTTTCAGAAGTCTTTCAACCAGTCTTCAGAAGCTAAACCAGAAATGCCTGCAGCACGACTGCTATTAAATTGTAAGAGGGGCCAGAGTTCAAGATGTACCATATGAGCTCTCATGGCAGTTAGCTTTCAGAAAATGACAATATCTGACACCGTTACCCTATTTTAATTTTAAAAAATGGTAAGACTGAAAACCAGAGACAGGATTGACTTACTCAGACAGGAAGTCTGCATGGTAGTAGTAATCAGACAGCTTGTCCAGGAAAGAGCGAGGTTCCAAAATAAACGTAGGCAGTACAACCTTGGACAAGTCCATTCCTGGCCGGACTTGCTTCAATAGTGTCCAGATCAAACTTTTGTTTTCTTCTGACACTTCTTCTGTCTGAGCAGCCTCACCTGCCTAGAATGAACCAAAAAAACTGCTTACAGAAAAGAGAAAGCAAACAATCCTCCAGAAGACAGGTCAACACATTCTAAGGTTACAGGGAGAATGGGAAATGGATACTTAAAATAAACCACTCTGGGTTGCTGAAGCAACTATGGAAGTTAGATTAAGTTTCTATAAATACACTTATGATACATCTTTAATGAAGTATCATTATAAAATTATATACTATTCAGCATTAAAAATTGCATTTGTTTTCATCATCTCTAGGCTAGAAAATTTTGTGGTAGATTGTTGTTCAGAAATCCTTCCTTAATCCTTTCCTAGGCATCACCTGCATTACTCTCTTCTCAAATGCAGGACTTATACACCAAAGGGCTGTTCATTTTACCAGCTTTTCCCAGCCATAAAAGCTGACATATCTATGCTTTTC
The DNA here is from genome assembly GCA_018697195.1 of Certhia americana. NCBI lineage: Eukaryota > Metazoa > Chordata > Aves > Passeriformes > Certhiidae > Certhia > Certhia americana. The sequence continues at coordinate 35,513,827 of CM031879.1, forward strand.
ACTGCCTTGGATCAGTCAGCAGCACCTGTGGTTTTCCTTAAAAAAAATACATGACTTTGAGGTAACTGAGCAAAACCAGCAGCCACACTCCATGCTCCTTTCTGTCCAATTATCCCATATATTTTCTGAAATCAAGAGCAATGGTTGTAGGAAAAGCAAGGAAAGGCATCCCTTTTTCCAGAACAGTTCTAAAATGCATACTCAAAAATTTGTCACTTAAACCTCCTCAGCTTTTCCTAAAATATTTGCTATGTCTAGACAGGGTGCTAGAAAGCAGTAAAGTATAAGATATTCAAGTTCCATGAGCATAAAAAGAACCTCACCATCATTTCTCTTAAGGAGAAAGAGGAGATTTATGAAAAGACTTATTTTGATTTCTGTTACCAAGATTTTTGGCTTACAAATCCCTGTCATATTTGCCTGTATAGGCAAATACATAGAACAACCTGCAGAAGTGGAACAGCTGCTCTGGGGAATCATTAGAATGCAAGGTGACATCAGAAGCACAGCAAGCCTTCCACTAAATTCTGCAGACTACAACTGCTTAACTTCTCTCTTGCAGGAGAAAAAAAAGAAGTGTCAGGTTGCATTCCAACCTTCAACTCGAAGATTTTTACTTGAAGAAAAAAAGAGAACTAAGTTAATAAAACCCAAACAGAAGTAACAACCAAAGAACAAGTAGCCATGACGAACTTGTGCTGCAGGTGGCCCTTTCTGTACCTTCTGTCTGAGCAATACACCAGGTAATTTCATTATCTCTGTTAAAATCTCATACACTAGCACAAGAGTGGCAATGCAGAGCAGAATATGGGTGAACAGAACCTTTTATATACATTATTGCTGAAAATATGAAAGCCAATCCTCAAAGTCAGCTTTCAAGCATAGTCTGACCCCTAAAATATCAGCTTACTATTTAAAGAAGCTGCTTGCTCAGTACATCAACAGCACTTTTACCTCCACAATTTCTTCATGACTCTGTTCTGAGTAAGTAGTTTCCTTGATATCAATTGGTTCTGGATCGACAAAAGAATCCTCCTGTCGCTCTGATGTGTCACTATCGCTCTCATCACTTTTCCCCAATCCATCGTTATCAGATTCCTCGTGGTCATGGTCATTTTCCTTATCAGATTTGTCAGAGTATGTATCTTGATCTTTGAAGTGATGCCTTTCAATTTCACCGTCATTTAGCCTATTAAAAAGAAAAGCTAAATGAATCTTCAACTTTACACAATCATTTCATTGTTTCCAGACCAGGATCTTAATAAAATACACACCAAAATTGCCAGTATCAAGCCTGAGGAGGCAGCAGGGTCAAACTAGCCTTACTGGAAACATACAGGATGTATACTTTTCTAACTGAACTGTCAAATGACACTGATGAGCCTGGGACATCAACCACCTCTCTGAAGTTAAGAAGAGACACCAACTTAGTTTTTTTTTTTCTAATTTGAACTGTTTAACTGAGTACTTAAACCTACTGATGCAATACCCCAAGTTTCTTGGGCCAAACTTTCCCCTGGTTCTATTTTGCTTAAAAATAGATCTTTCCATTTTATGTGCAGGGCATAAAACACACTGCAAATAAGGCTTATAAAGAGAACTCAGGGGCAAAACAAACTGCAGCCTTAGCCTCCCTGTGGTGAAATTATCACTACAAGGTTCTGCTAAAAAGCAATCAGATTTAGTAATTAATTCACTTACGGTAAGTTTTCTCCAGGGTGCAAGTTGTTTGCACGAAGCAGACCGTAGAAAGAAACATGAGTACTGTCAGCTGAGGAGTTCAAATCATGTTCTTTACCTTCCCTAATCATTGTACGTTTAAGCAGACTTGAACATTTCAGTGCCAGCTCCAGAGCATCCATCCAACACCTGCCTAAAGACAAATTTAGTATTAGACTAAAAATTGAGGATTTCACAGAACTATACCATTTCTGTTTCTTATTGGGAAACTTAGTCCTTTGGGCCTGCTTGCATTGTCTTTTAAGACACACTTCAGAGTTGTTCCATGCTGCATGCATTGGATTTTACAGTCTGGTGGGGACATAAAAACAACTCTCAACCATCCAGGTTTGGTTGATGTTGAATGGCAGGACAAGGGATGCTTCAGGGCAGGACAAGCAAGGTAAATCGTGATTTTGTTAGAACATATTCCAGCACTTCTTCCTTAATTCAAGTCTGGTCCCACCCAGGCCATGACTGTGGAATACCCCCAAAGTTGCCTGCAGCCCTGCTCTAGTTCTGAAGACTAAGTAACTGCATCATTTGGCAAAATTTGCCCAAGTAATATGATAATAGTGTGGAAAAAGAGCTGTAATGTAATTTCAAAAGAAAAAGCAGATATTCTAATTTTCTTTGGCAAAAAAGTAACTAAACAGATTTGTGTATCCTTTCCCCTTCTTACTGCTTCTTTTCCAGGTATCTAATCTGTTTCTCAATACAGAAGGCAGAGAGAGTCCTATTTATAAAGTCTGCAGGGGTATACTTAATTAACCAGTAGATGAAAAGACCTGCTAGAAAGAGGGATACAACAGTCTTAATTTTTTTTTTACATTGCAACTTTAGAAGGTAGTTGCACTGATCACCACCTTCCCAGTGAAGGGCATTTACAAAAGTACATTTTGAAGGAATTTTTACTACTAGAACTCTGTGCAACTGCTGCACTTAACACATTTAAAGAAATGCTTTAATAAGAATACATCCATGTTAGCACTTTACAAAGGCACTTGATATTTAGAGTTTGATATTTAGACATACGTTAATACAACTAATCACAGATTAGATTAATTAGTTAATACAACTAATCACAGATTTAGACATACGTTAATACAACTAAATCACAGATAACCCTTTCCCCCTCCTCTACCCAGTCAACAAACGCAACTGCAAGGACTTCAAAAACTCTTCCTTCAGGTCAATATTCTCCTTTAATAACCATGAAAAAGTACTAGTTCCAACATAACTGAATGCTCTAAATTAAAGGAGAGCCTTAACAACAATTAAACTGCAATCAAAATGCTGTAACGGACATAAGACAATCTTGTTCAGAACTAACTGTTGACACTGCTGAAAATCAATGAATCATCTATTTACCATCTGATTCTGAAGCGGCTCGGATGATCAAGTAACTGCTGGGCAATGGCAGAGTTATAGCACCAACTGCTTCACCCTTAGGACCCTTGAAATACACAAAACAAGAAACAGCATCAGATATTTTAATTCAGTTTTACAGTTTATCATTCAGTGATAGCTGAATCAGTTTTATCATTCAGTAAGAAGCTGACACACTGCAGGGCTATTTGCTGTCACTCAGCAACATCTAATGAAGACATGAATGGAAAGATGGACAGCCCTCTTTCACTGCATTTTTTCTTCAAAGACTTCATTCTAAGTATAGGACCCAATTCAAGCCCACTTTTCAAAAGAATGGTCTTTGGGATTCAAAAAAATTTAGTTTGGCTAGTGTTTTTTGTTTTGGGTGTGGTTTTTTGTTGGGGTTTTTTTGGGGGGTGGGGTGGTGGTTTTTTGGTGTATAAATCAGACTTGGCCAAAGTTTTATCTTCACTATGAAGTTCTTCATACTTCACTTTTTTAAAAAAGATAAATTCAAAGGACTTTCCCATTTCTGTCAACCTTCATTTTGGAATAAAATGTTAAATAACCATTTTAAAGTCCCTAACTATGGTAACTTTAAGACAATTGATAGGCAAAGAGGGCTGTATCAAACATACTTGAAGCTATCGCTGAAAGCTGGGTTAAGCCTGCCTAACTGATGAGTTACCAGATTTTGATCTTTACCGATTTCCCTCAGAGAAGCCTAATGCAAAGCCAATATAAGGCTTAGAAGAGGGAACTGGAAAGCCAGCAGAAGTTTTGAGCAAAAGCAGATAAAGGCAGGTAATTTTAGAAGCAAGCAAATGAAACAGCCATAACGTTTCTGAGGGCAAGAAGCAGGTAAAGGAGTAATCTTGGTGGCACTTCAATACCAACACAGACAAGCTAGTGCTGGTGTAAATGATGTTCAGGAACTCCTGAGGAGTCAGTATAGAGTAATAGCAATTGGGTGCTAGAAACAAGATTCCAAACCTCAGTCTTCCTCTGAGAGAGGGTAAAGGTGTGCCTACAAAAAGTCTTTGGTGAAGCAGCCAACATTGGGATTAGGAGTTAGTAGGTACCAAGAACTAGAAGGGACAGCCCCAATGCATGACCACTCCTCACCCCAAGGGTGGGAAGGCAGGGAAGAAGTCCAGTGTCACCTGAGGAGGGGAGAGCACCATGGCACCACACCAGGCAGAGGTGGGAGATGTGCTGGGGTGCTGCCAGTACTGTGCAAAGGCCTCAGCCACCAGAAAGCCTTGAAACTCTTGGGCCACAGGACACTGGGGCAGACTAAAGGTACACTTCTGCTCATGAGATCTGCCCTTTGGGTTTATACTGTGGGCACTTTAGGATATGCTACTTACTTTGTACCAAACAACTGCAATTTAGAGATGAAGTGTGGTTTTGATGTCTGGTTTTGCTTTTTTTTAATGCAAGAAAGTTACACTCCCTAAGTGTTTTAACAATATATTGATTAAAACCAAGTGAGTAATTTTTAACAAAGATTTAAGTTGACTTATTTTATATAACTGGTCATGGGTCTTGATTTCCTCTAACTGGTTACTGTTCCAACAGCACTGGATACTTTTCTTTGGTATCACCCATTATGGTTTCAAAACCAACTTCCAGTGGTTAGTGACCTGTACAAGAGGCACATTAATTTCTGTTTGCTGCGTGACTTTATTTGGATTGCCACTGTTTCTGATGGAATGATGCTACTACTCCAAGCCAATGATGAAGTTAAAAATTCCATTAGATTAAAAAATGTTGAAGTTTACTTCTTACAGAATATTCATGTCAAAAAAACTCAAATGCCATGAACACTGTTTCAAAGACAACAATAAAAACTGATACACACTTATCCCAACTAAATTTACTCTGAAAAAAATATTTGCATTAACCTTTTTAATTATTAATTTCAGAAAACCGAAATGGCATCAGGACCAGGCACATAAGGAAGACAAACAAGGTACAGTGCATCAGCTACCTCAGAGTGCAGGAGGAACATCAAAGACCACAGCAACAGGCTTAAGGCAGCATCTGAAGTGACTGGCCACAAACTACTGCAGAAGAGAATTTGCAGTTTGCCAGAAGGACACACCATGGGTAGTGTGTTCAAGTGAGAAAATCTCCAGCAGTACTTATACCTCTATTCATGCTTTTTGCAATGCTATCTTTGTGCACTAAATGCAAACAAGGCTCACTTTGCCTTGGACTTGAGGCTCTTTCTGGTAAATCTACTCTAGATCAGTCAATTGCTATTACGCTTATGCAAGTTTGCCTCATGATAATAAATCTGTAACTAAGACATTATGATTGACTAGGTAAACAAGGCAGTGAAGGGTTTCAAACTTAAAGGCCTTTCATCTAATGGAATCCAGTAATTCTCAACTGCAAACAGCCATACCAAAATGAACAAACGCCACTCCAGCTCTCAGCACATTTAGAATGGACAATATCAACTTGTTCAGGTTCAAAATTTGACCTACCTTAAAAAAGTAAAAATCTGGTAGGGCATGTCCTCTAAATTCTAAATATCTAGTTAAAAAAACAAACAAATCCATTTCTCATTGCCAAGCAATAAAGAAATATAAGACTGATTTGTGATCTTCTGCAGACAGGCCACCACTTTGCAATGTATGTATATATACCATAAATACAGCACATTAATACCAAATGCTATAACTTTGGAAAAGGATATGGAGTTTGTGTTCTTCAAGTGTAAGATCACTACTAATTACTGAAAAGTTTTGTCTAAGCAACAATAAAATAAAATTATTCCAAAGTAACTAAAAGTGATTTGATCTAAGCTTGGTATATTTAGACAACACTGTTAAACGATCACAATCCAGAATGACCACAAGCATCAGGAATTATAGAGACTTCCTTAGAAAAGGATGACAAATTTTACATAGCATATTCTACAGATGTGATAGTACATCTCTATCAATTTAAGATTTAGAAGAGCTACTAATTGTGAGATTGTAATATGCATATTTTAGAGGGTATAACTAATTAATTATAACAAAGGTCCTAATATAGTACAGTGACTTCATCTAAAGTAAGACATTATTTCAGAATGAAAATATGTTCACTTGTGCTGTGCTTCCACATCCCCTCTCCACATGTAAACACAAATTAAGGACTACAATAGTTTATCAGATTATAAACAATGAGTAAAAGCAAGCATTAAAGATCCTTACAAGATACTGAAATTAACCTTTGCTCTGCAGAACATATCTGTGTTTTTCACCACAGGTAAGAGCTGCTCACAATACCATGCCGTGTATGACAGGGCAAACAGACATCAGAACCAAATGAAAACATTTATCTTCCTAACGTCATAACAAAAAGAAACAGACTTAGCTAACAATTTCAATATGAGCTATTATTGCACAAGCAAGTAATCTGCTTTTTGACTCTTATGAGCAAATTGAACTAAGGTAACATTTTATTACAGCAATACAGAGTTGGACACCAAGAGATGTTTATAGCAAAACTCTTTTATTCTGGCAAATCTCACCTTAATTTCTCAGATTTGACTGATGCAAAAGATAACATTAAACATTAACACTGATTCCTTTAATTTATGTGACTGCCAGTGATGGCATTAACCGTTTTAATGGCAACCCTTTGCACACCACACTTCTGAAGCTCTTTTAAGTGTACACAGCAGCATAAATCAAATACCTTTTCTGATGAATGGGACTAGCTGTTGAGGGCTTATATTCAGAAACAACACAAACCACTGAAGTTGAAACAGAAAACACAGTTCAGCATTTCATTGAGGTTGTCTACATTTGTAGCTGATTAATGCTAGTCAACCCTTAAGAATCACGCATGCTACCACTAACCTTTGTAGCCCATATGGTCTGCTCCAAAGGATGAAAAAGTTTGAAACAAAAGCCATCTTTTTTAGAAGGCCTCTCAATGAGTTCACAAACGTTCAGCAGCACTGTTCCCACCCACTGGTCATTCTTGGGAGTTTTGTAAAGAAGCAACACTCCTGGTTTCAGTACACACCACAGTTTGGTCCAGCTTTTCAAGGTACCACGAATCTAGAAGATAAATAGTCACAGTTGTATCTCGGTGAAGTCAATTCCAAAACCATCTCCCTCAACAAAATTAAAATTGAAATTTATTAGCATTTATTTCAAAGCAAAGTTTATCAGGTCATTCAAAAGTTTACCCAGTTTATATTCTTAACGAATATAAAGGTATGCTTGTTCTTGTGTCTTGATGAATACTCATTTCTACAAATGGGTATGCACACATCCAGATGTGGGAAGTATGACAATTCAACTGCACTAGTGTGGATAATATGATCTGCTATCTTAAGATAGCAGTACCAGCCAGTTCTTAAGAGAGGAAAGGAAAATTATCAGAAATACACAAAGAAACCTGCACTCATATATCTTTTTTTGCAATTGTTATGTATGTAACAGAGCCACTTCAAAGCAGAAAATGAGACAGACAAAATGAAATTGCAAAGCCGACTCATCCCAAGTAGATGGTTGTGCGCACAAGAATAATGTGACTAAGGCAACTGCAGTATATGGGAGCTAAGTTCCTTTATTAATCCCCTAGGATTTGAGCACAAAGACCTTGGGATGCAATTAGTGGCTGCTGTGCCTGTAGAAAAACATTAACAGCAAGTAAAAGATTGAGCATTTTCTATTCTGGCCACAAAACAGCAAGCAACTAACTGCTCCATCTTCAAATCAGGTTTCACATTTGGATTCTGACCTTCAACCAGTCAGCCATAACAATAACTGAGGGGTCCGTGATCGTGCTAAGTAATTCTTTTGTGGCTCTCTTCTTTTCTTCTCTGTAGTTTTTCTTTTGAACCTGTAAAAAAATAATACAAATGTTTACAATGTCATGGCCATAAGCCAGTTATAAGCACAAAAAGCTACCAACCAATACAAGCTGAGGAAAAACCTGTTAAATTCAATCTGCAATACAGACAGAGAACAATAGCTTTATGACAGAGTATTTGACTTCAAAGTGCAAACAATTATTTCAAGAGCTGCTATGATGTAGCCAATTTCAGATTCTTCTGCATTTTTCTTTTAAAACTGAGGGAGTTGAAACTCCTATTAGAATCAGAGGGGAGGAAAAACCAACCAAACCAAGTTCCAAAATACAGGTACGTTATCTGATCTGTGGTCTTTACCCACCAGTTATGTTCCCCCAGGAGAAATTGGCAGTAACTTAAAGCCAAATAGTTTTACATTTCTCCTAAACTGGTACATACCAAACAGTGGAATTTGGTCTTGCTACAGTACAGAGGGAAGAAGACAGTAGAAATGCATTGAAATTGCATTTCTGATAGTTCCATTTGTCATTTCATTGCATGTAGATGTCCTGAGGTCCATGCCAATCTGAAATAATCTATACCCTTCTGAGTTATTCTACAATATCGTGCTATCTTAAAGACTGCATTATAGAAGCCATTATTCAAGTAAAATTTGAAGAGACTCAACAGCACAACTTGTCACAATACGTAAATATTCCCTAAGTCTCATCATTATTTGGTATTTTTGTATTCTCATCAGAGAATAAGGTAAAACTGTGAATGCATTTATAGCCCATGAGGAGTTACTAGGAAATTAATTCACCTTGAGAGATTCTTTTTTTGTAAGTTTGCTTGAAGACTGAGAGATGTCCTTCTCAGAGCCATTGAAAAGCTTGGATTCAGACTGAAATTCACAACACAAATAATAAATAAATTACAATGATAGATACAAGAATATATTACTGATGCTGGCACTTCAGCAAGTGTTTGAGGTGCAATTCGTTTGCAAGGTTCCTATTCCTCCTCCTTCCCCCATTAAAAAAGCCCAAATAAACCAACAAACCACTGGTTGTAACATGAGCTGTTCACCACCTATTCATGGAGTCTCCTTTTGTAAGGGACTTATGCAAAAGAAGTCTGAGGTTCCTTCAGAAGCAGCTGACCTATACACAGTAAATATTTAGCTCGTGTAGACTGTTACTAGACAGAGCACACTTGAATAGTTAGGCATTATTTTAGCAGAGAGAATGTTTGAGGAGAATCCAGGTGTTTTAACACATGAGTCACCCCCAGGATATATAAATCAGAATATAGAATCAGTTGTCTTCATCCACAATTTGACAGCTTCTCCAAATGGACTCTTATAGAGGCACTTACCCTGTGACTCATGAAGGAAAATACAGCCTCTTCAGTCCAGGATTCAGTGCTCTATAAATCATCAGAGCACAACTGCCCACTAATGGCACTTGTTCTGCTCCTTGCACCCTAATTCCACGCTCTGATTACAAGTCATCTCCAAGAAGCTCACAGGGGCATCAGGCAGGAACAAGACCCAGGTTTGTTTGTGACACCCAAGTCTTGTTCCTGCAGGACAATGAGCTGCCTCAGCACCACATGATTTCTCCCCCCGCCTCTCCCCCATGTCTTGTAAGGTTCAAAGTTTACTCCTAGGGGTTTGCTGCCTAAGGGGAGTCTGTGATCATTTTCGTAACTATTGGAGGCCAGAGAATATTGAATAGGTGTTAGCTACATACAAATGTCAGATAAATTACAGAGTTGCAATTCTTTGTGCACTGAAACATAAGCCAGGTGGACCCAAAGTTTCTGCAAAAACAAACCCCAAAACTAAACAGTGTAACATTCTAAACTGTGTATTCAAATCAAATTCAAGGACATTTTATCAAAACTGACCCTCAAGATGTTCAACATTTCAAATCGTAAACTACAGTGCAAAGTCTATTCACTGAATTTGAATTTTGGAATACTATAAAATGACAGTCAAAAAATATGCAAACTTTGAGTAAAACTTACAGCAATAACAAAAACAGTGCACTTGAGCATTCTCTTAACTCACAGGCTGCTCAAACAAAAGAAACAAAGCCTAAAGAGTCACAAGCTGTACAGAACAATTTAACCTGAATTCTACTTTACATCTTTAATTCAGAACTAAGACTTTACAGGAGTCTACTTAGCTACTGTAAAAGAAAGATATGTGTAATAACTGGCAAAAAGTAATTTTAGCTCAAAATTATTTTAATGATAAGTAAATGTTCTTTAACATATGTATCTGTCTTGTAAAAATGAAGGAACCATCTCGCAATAAAGGTATGTTCTTGACACTCAAAATTTAGCTTTAAGGTGAGTGTTCAACTTGAAATTAAATTCCTCTATCTAGAATTTAAAGGAAATACAGTACTTTAAATGTAGTAACAGAAGAGGGGAAAAATGATTATCACTGTCACATAAGAAGAGGTAATGAACTCATTATGCAAGCTATAATGGAACAAGTTAAGCAAAACAGTCATAAATATTCTAGTTGCTCACTAACAGAAAGCTAAGGCAATCTAAAGGTCATGCAGAGAAGAGCCCCAAACCAGCACGTTACCCAGGCTAAAAAAACTCATTTTCTCATTTTTAAAGCTCATTAATATGACACTGAGTAAAGGTGTACATTTAGCTGTTCAATGTTATGAAACATGTCTGTGAGATCTGTATATTTTTAAGCCAGTAACCTTCTCATTGTAATATCAACTCAAAACGGATGGGATAAAAAAACTGTTTAAGAGAACCTGCTGTAACTCCCCGCAAGGTACATTCAGTACAGGTACGTTCAAGGTACGTTCAGTACCAGATTCCAGGCAAGTCCCATCACTTTTCCATTCTCCTTTAGGAAGAAGGGCTGCTATTTCACTTCCACTAGTAAAATCAAGCCCCATGTGCAGCAATTTTTAAAAAAACCAAGGTGAAGACAAAACATGTGTTAGCAGAAGTAAGAATATTGGTCTCATCTTTGACAGAAAAGACACAAAAAAGGTAATAGCAAAGAACCCATAGACTTCAGATCCTGTTAAGAACTAAGAAAAATAAATATAAGGTAGAAGAACAGGAGAATTGGATAGTCAAAGATAAATGCTTCTTGAGAGTCTGGAATAAATCCAAGTCAAAGAGATCATATTAACTTGATTTCCAAGTCAAACTGATTTTGAGGTTTCTGGACCAATATAAATATTTTGATCACAAGAAAGTTGGATGGTATAGTATACTTCCTTGATATCCCTGACAAGTGAGGCTCTAGGATGCAATAAACCAAAAGCAAAAAGATACAAAGATTCCAAGTCACGTATAAGACACCAATAGTTTGAAATGCTTAGCTAAACACCACAAAACTGCAGCATCAGCTGCAGAAACTAAACTGCTTATCCCGTTGCAATTTCAATGACACCATTAAAGCCTGGAAATACTACTATAAACTTAAAGTCTCTTTGTTATATTTCAGTATCTTTGTAATGTGTCTCATTATGGCTCTGATATATCAAATACCACAGAAAAGTCTTTGTCAGGACCTTGAGTGTAGACCCTATACCCAAGGGGTATGGCTGCCTGTGCCCAGGATAGAGTGCTGTGGGAACAGCTGTGTGCAAAAGCAGCAAAAAGTAGGAATTTCCCCTTTCCCCTGGGAGCTAGCTGTGCTTGAGATCAGATCACCTTCCAGAGCAACCCACATCAGCTGCACCCCAACAATCTGTTTAAGTGTCTGTTACCACATTTGCCTCTTCCAAAAGACAGTGGACATCCTAGCAGAAAACAGAAACCCACACAGCTGGGTAAGTGCCTTTAAACTCTACGGCAAGGCAATTTAAAATCTACAGCGAGGCAACATCCCACTCCAAGATGACAGCAAGAAGACTTCATATTTAATTTTCACTACTTTGAACCACAGATTTGGATGTGATGTAATCCTGGGAACTATATTAAGAGATTCTCCTTAATCTTTATCTATTGCTGAATCTGAAGAGTAATCCTCAAGATTATTTACAACAAAAGTTGAATACATTTGCTTTAATTAAAAATGTGCTACTCCTTTACACACCAACATTTTTAGGACAGGTTAGGAGGTTGTTTTCCTTACCTTGCTTTTTGACATAGAATATGCCGCATCATCTTTACCTTGTGACACATCGTCCTTCCCTTTGTCAAAACCTTAAAGAAAAAACAGCATTGTTGCAAATTATTTAAATTCATTAACAAAAGTTATATGAACTGGCTTTTGAAATAAATTTGCCAATATGCATAGCATAAAAAAGTACAAGTAAATCAGATTTTCAGATAACATATACATATAAATCTCTCTCATCAGTTGAAAACATACCAGCTACTACCATATACACTAATTTAATGCTTGCCACTAAGAGGCAAGAACAGTCCACTGTATTTGGATAATGCTGCTCCTGAACCAATAACCCTATGAATTGTAAATATAATGTGCCAACTTTTGTCCTTTTATTTTCTCATTCTCCTCCACCTGCACACATGCAGGCACAGAGAAGAGTAGTAAATAAACATTTCTTTGTTCATTTCTGTAGCTTTCTGTAGCTAAATGACTATTAAATATCACCTACACGAAAACAAATCTGACTAAAACGACCAGTCAGGATTTTTTTGCGAGAAAATGGAAGAAGTTCCTTACATTAGCATTGAACTTACGCTTTCAATTTGACACTGAAAAATCATAACTACAAGGCTTTGTATTAAAACGGTTGTCAAAATCCCATGTTTCTCTTCTGTGACAAACTCCACACTTCCCCAGTATCCAAAAAGCAAAGTAAGCATGCAACAATGGAAAACAGGGATACAACTGGTATGGGTGCTGCCACACAGCTGCTATGTGCCAGAGAACATATCCTGAGAACCTGGCACCCTCTTGTAGAAAAGTCACCTACTGTGCTTACGAGACACGTCATCTCACTCGCTGACCCATTTTATTTGAAGAGGGTGGTGGCAGCATAAAGCATTTATAAGCAGGAAAAAAGCAAGTTGCACAATAAATTTATCCGAGCAAGTCAGCATGCCATCATTTACACACCCTCTGAAGAGGAGGTGGATGAGACCATGAAGTCATGCATGGATTTCAGAACAGCCCAGGCAGCTGAGAAGCCTGGCACAGGGGTGTCCAAGAGCTGTGCCCATGAGGGGCACTGCACCAGCAGGACAGTGCACCCATGGACACCACCAGTGCTTTGGAGTGTCCCTCTGAGCATGGTGCTGACTTGGAAACAGAAATAGGTATTCTGATCCTTGAAATGAGAAGACTTGCCAGAGAAACTCCCTGATTTCACATTCTTCAGGGGAATGTGTGTATGGAAGGGGAAAGTATGAGTTTTGAAAGAATTTTTAACTTTCCGTAGCAGTGTTGGGCAGTTTGTCCATAGTAGGAATTCTTTTTTTTTTTGTTATTATTATCTTCAGCCTTCCACAACTTATAATACCTAGAAACTCTAAGACAGAACTGATTTGTTTGTCACAATTACACATCCTGGGAAGACTCATGGAGTTAGAGAGACATTAAGTTGATTTCCATGTTATATGAGAAATCTTAAGATTGCTCTTGATTTTGGTCTGGTAATCAGTCTTTTGGGGATTTTTCTCCCGTTTTATTTATTACCTCGTGAAGACATTCCTTTTTAAGACCATATTGTTAAAAAATATGTACTGTGGTGCAGTATCTCATTTTACATTCACAGAAAGGAAGCCCTACGTGCCTTTACAAACAACTTTTACACATCTTCATAGAAGCCCCACCTGGGCATAGTTCATTAAATCCTTCATTTTTAAGTTCTTCCAACACATCTGCAATAGATTTGTTCAGCTAATGAAAACAAATAACGTAGAAGACCATTTGACAACAGGGAAGAAGTAGCTTGACAGGCAGAATTGTAATACTAGGGAATCCACAAAGAATCCAGACACCAGAAGCCACATTTCCTATGTAATACCAAATGCAAAAGCACATTTTCTACAGCACTAGTTACTAGGCACGAAACAAAACAAAGGCTGTTTAAAGCCTCAGAGGCTACACTTGCTTTAGTTCACTGAGAAGTTACTGGATTAGATGCCAGCCTTAGGCAGTTCACACACCAGAACCATAGCAGAGGCTTTCTCCTCATCCAGTGCCCAAAAGAAATTCCTCAAAAGGAATCAAACCCCACTGAAAATGCAATGCAGGCATTTTCTAACGACTGTTCCATTTTTTCTTTATTTAATGGCACATACAGAAGCCTTAGTGAGGGGGAAGCAGCAAGGAAGTGCTAAGTCAGGATTGTTCTTCCAGAAGACAAGCTATAATTCCAAGCTTGCTTTCTAAAGCATAACAATTTTAAGGACTTTACACACTCTTATCCATTAAACAAACGGTTTTTATTTTTACAAATATACAAGTATCACCAAGAAGAAATGAAACCAGAAAGAGCTATTCTGTCCCAGAGAACTGGACATGAAGACCAAAGTTCTCGAACATTTATGAACTTACCCACCACATAGACTGTTCCCCTCGTCACCCCCAGCACAGAAAAGGACTCTCTCTTTGCTCTTCATTAGCAAAGCCAAGTCAGGGTGCTGCACCTCCTGGAACACATTGCACTGCCCCATCTAAGGTCAGTGAGGAAACCCAGTCATCCAGCTTTGCATCCCCCACCATCCTACTGGTAATCTCCCTCTGTGTAGAGGGGTAAGATCACAATACAGACAGCTGTCTGCAGCAGAGACTGCCAGAGCACAGGGGTTTGAAGCAGGGTGTAGTAAAAAGAAAGTGTTTCAAGTTTTGCACTATTTATCAGCAGTGGTTTTGGGCTTAATATTTTAGCATACTTGTTCTTTACTACCTTGTAACTTAATTGGCAGCTCTTTAATGAAATAACCTGATCCTACATTTCACAATGTAGAAATTCAGGCGTTGAAGACATTTCCTTTCTGTATTTCCCTCTCTATTAAACCCTTTGAATTTATGCATCATTTTCTATCTACAATCCTGAAAGCAATCTTTAGAGCTAGGAGCACTACTACTGTACTCTCAAAGCAGTTCTGAGCATCAGCAACTTTCAAAGTTCAAAGCCACACTACATCTTAACAGACTTTCTCCCAGTGTGACCTTCCTTATCTTAACAGCACAGGTGCCTTGGGCTCTGAAAGCTGATCCCAATGCCAGTGCAGTCAGCCACAGTTCATGGTATGACCTCAGAAGCCAAGGGAAACTCGTCCATTAGTGCATTCCTACTGTGAGCACTCAGCATGTTCTTCCAAAACTTGCAGGTGAAAACCTACATTAAAACTCATTAGGAGCTTTCAGAGAGATTTAAGAGCCTGACAGAGGAACCAGAGCCCTCGCATACAAGAGATAGATGAAAAAAATTAGAGACAGATCTCTGTTTAGAGACTGAGACAGATCATGTAGTCAATTAAAAAAAAACAAAACAAAAAACCCCCACCAATATCTTGAAAACACTTGTTGACAAAAAACAAGGCTAGATACACTGCAAAATTAAAGACTACATAGGATAAAGACTGTGGCAGGGTACAGTTTCAAAAAACTGTCTAGGTAATAGATTTCAATTTTCAAGCATAACATATACTTTTGAAGTTGCACCCGCAATTTGTCCCTTCAGTCCATTTTGATGGAAGAGAAAAACCAAAGCCAACCACATTACTCATACATCTCGAATACTGGTTTTGGGCCTCTCAATAAATGCCATTGGCAATTATGACACATGAGAAAAATACATCAGAAAATAAGCATGTTTCTGTTTAATGTCAAACCTATTTTATCCACAAAAGAAATAATTACTATCCACTAGAGGCTCTTTCTCAAATATACAGAAAAAACAGTAGAAAAGCAATGCAATGCATGAAAAGATCACAAATAGCAATCCAAGCAACAATATTACTGACTTCCAAGTGAAAAGAAAGGAATAGCCTGATTTGATTACTGGTGTGCACATGCAGTTTTGAGGAACAAATTATTGAGCTGGAAAATGCTTCTGGAAGAACTATGAGCTGTACTTAGTGGGAATCATCAATACTGGTGCTATATAACAAAAACATCAGAAAAAAAAGGAAAAACCTTTTTAAGGAACTGAACACAGGGAACCATAGTCTTTTTAACTGACTGACCTCCAAAAGCTTATTGACAACCAGATTTAAGAGTACAATCTCATATTAGCTAATTCAGATTCCTTCATGGACTTTGAAAGAGAAATAATCAGAAAAGTAAGCAAAGTTCTTTTATGTATTTTCTAACCGTAGTGTTTTCTTCTGTAAGCACCATATAAAAAAAAAAAACAATCAAAGACTGTGATCACTGTAACTATACATGAGTATATTTAACACAGACAATTACTCTTTGCTTAAACCAATCTGAAAGAGTATATAAAGAATGTTCATGAAACCTATTAGGAACGTGGAAATTCTTCAGAGATATATGGAAGATTCCAAAAGAGAAAGCATTTTTTAATTCCATGTACACACTTGAATTTTTTCATTAAAAACCGCTTTCCATTTGTTCTGCATTTTAAGTAGTCATTCATTGTCTGCTTATGAACAGTGATCAGCTTTAATTGCAGAATTCGATACAGAAAGGAAGTAAATACACAATGAGATCCTTTTTATTTTTCCACTAATTACCAGACTACTCATATTTATTTTAAAATTAGGAAGCACCTGTCTAGTTGCCAACTCCATGCTTTCAAGCTTTGAGATCGTTTATTAAGGGGAAGCAGCTTGAATAAAACTCAGTGTTAGATTCTTGGTAAAAGGCTAATCATTTTCTGAAACAGAGTGAAAGAAACCATTCCAGGAGAAAACTAGTTTAATAAAACATGGTGTCTGCAACCTTCCCCATGGTCTGCACCAGGACTTCAAGAGCCAGGGTTTACAAAGAGCCATGCTGCAGAAGGAACGCGATAGAAAGTGAAAACTATTTTGTCCCCCCACCCCACCCCGACACCCTGGCCCTGTGGGACTACACAATAAAGTGCATCTCTGCACATGCATAAGACAAATCACACATACAGAGCAATTCTGGAAAGAATGCACAATTTGTACTACAACTTGTCCCCCTTCAGGAATGGGTGACCTTGTAATATATTTTCCAGCACTTAGACTTTCTGAAATAAACCACTGAAATTCAGGTACCTACGTCAGAAGTGTGCATTATAAACAATAATGTGCAATGATCTACAAATTCATTTCAATATTCCAGTACTGATTTTTAGGAAACAACAAATCTGAGCAAAAGGAGAAAGCCCTTTCAGGGGTTTTAAGTCTTCAAAACCTTACACTACAGAGTTTAGCAAGGCTATGTTTTTAGCCCTCATTTTCTATCTTGTCGTTTTATTTCAAATCATTGATGACCAGCCTGCAGTTTTTCCAGTCGTTACAGTGAAATGAAAACCTTCTGCTGTACCTTACAATTTTAAAGCAGATCCATTATGTGTGCATGGGGGGGAGGGGGTGTGTATGCAGTGAAAAGTACAAGAATGGAAGGCATTTATAAACCACATCACAGAACCTCAGTCCTAAAAGCCCAAACAACCAAAACAAACATTCCAGTCAGTCTCAAATGCTAACCTACCCGTTACCCTGTCTGCAAATCTTGCCACTACAAAGAGCTGTTATCTAAATGCATACAAGCAATACTCCTTCCGATTTCTACCGACATCTCAGGACGCTACTTTCACTCTAGTGTGAAAATTATACTCGTCTCTGTACATTTTAAGAAATGCAAGACCGAAACAAACCTGGTAAAGCAGGAGAGAGCTCGTTATATCCGCCAAACGAAGCATTCCGGACGAGCTTTCGGCCATCAGCTCTTGGAGAAAACACAGATGAAATCCCAGCACATGAAGAAAACCTACGTCGCACTGGACCTTCCTCCTTCATGAGTTAAGGTGTTTGTGTAAGGATTATGTTCTCTGTGAAAGCTGGTTAGCATAAGCTGCTTGGAGCAAGAGTGTTGCAGTAGCAGCCTTTTACCTCACATTCTGATGAGTAAGATACAAAAGAGGAAAAAAAAAAAAAAGAAACAAACGAAGGGCGCACATGAAAAATGCAGTGAAGAGACAGAGGCTGCCAAATCAGCAGCAAGCCAAGCAACACTATACTCCTGTCACCAAAGCCCTTAGGATGCTTAAAGTGGAATGGCTTTGCTTCAGACCTCCTTTTCTCTGGGAAACACACCACCATCTCATTTTTTACCTCCCAGTTTTAGCCCTATTCAATTATAAGCACAAGAAAATGGTATTTATGTTTTAAGGATTCCTTAAATCAAGTTTCTGTTAGTCTTTCAAGTCCCAAATTTATACTGCACAAAGGACAACTCACAAGCTTTGTGGCTTCCCTGTTTGATATTGTGGTACACTATGGGAATCTGAAAAGGGAGTCAGTCGTTTGCATTATCCAGCCAAATAGTGTTGAACTTTCCAGTTCAGGCACTCACCTAACTAGTTTTTGTCAACTGACTGCCATGGCCTCTCCAACTTCATTTCTTATTTTTCTTTAAAAGGTGAGACAATTGCTTTTTTCTTCTTAAAACTCTCCCATATTTTTATATACAAACCAGCCTGACTCATGGAAGAGCTGCTCTAAATAATCCCTGCAAAAAAGGCTTTGTATTATTAATGCCCCAAATATTTTATTCAACAAATAAAACACTTAAATGGGCTTAAATTTTAAACATAAAAGAGATTCCAGTAAACTGGAAATCTGCTGATCCAAACTCCTCCTGTTGGCAGAATGAAGTCAAATAATCTCTCCCTACCTTCATCCACTGCTCCTTACATCAGCAGGTTCTTTGCTGCAATGACTTGTGTGCACAACCACCCTCTTGCAAATGTGCAACTTCTTCCCCATTTGGTGTTTCTCTGCTGGTCCCATTTTCCCCATTGAACTTTATTTCTGACAAAACAGATTTTGACACCTTTTCTACTAAAAAAACCAGGCCAATAGGACACCAAGAATTGCCTTGAAAATAAGAACTTGAGTCCTTACCTTACTCCATACTAGAGGTCTCCTTTTCTTACAAAGTGAATCACATGCCATAAATTAAATTAATAGTAGAGTAAATGTGATTAATCCTCAAATTTACTCCATCTCCTTATACAAAGGAGTGTAGTTAACTTCCCAATATATGACAAGGTAAAAAGATGTACCAGAAAAAAACAAAGATGAGACATGGATAGCCATCAACAGAAACCATCACATGCTACATGAAAAACACAATTCTCTTAAGCACAGGGAATAGGAAAAAACTGGATAAGCATCATGTATGCAGGCCTGTCTTCATTTATCCAGTCCTGTGTCTCACATTTCCTTCAGCTGATATAGCCCTTGTCCAGATGTCCCAGAAAGAACAGAAAAAGCATTTAAAAAACTAAAGGAGTGGAGTGGTGGGGCAATGAGGAGGAAATGCAAGGAGGGAGAATACTACCTTTTTTTCTGTTTGCTTGGGGGTTTTTTGTTTTGGGGTTTTTTTTTTATTTTTTGTTTTAATTAACACAGCTCCATATCACCTCTCCAAATCTGTCTTAACTACAAAACAGAGCAAATACCTTGCTCTAAATTTATTCAGAATATGTTCTTTTTTTTTTTTTTTTTTTTTTTTTTCCACAATTAAAATCAAGAGAAAGCTGCAGCAGAACTCCCCTTATACACAGAAGGAACTGTATCCTCTCATTACAGACCTACCTTGCCCAGTTAATGGGGCTGTTATCTCCTCTTTCAGAGTCAGGGCTGTGACCCTGTCCAGCACACTCTGCTGGCACTGGTATCTGGCCGTTTCCATGTCTCTCTACTGGAATGACTGGGTCACACAGACCAAAGGGAGGGGAGGCTCCTCCATCAGACACCCAAACACCACTTGGTCTGTCTGCATCTGCCTCCAGCTGCTGGGCCCTACCTGCCAGCCCACCAGCTTGTTCCACAACTGGGTCTTCTCTGCCGCCTTATGTTCACCTTACTAAGATGTGGCTGTATTTCCAGGGGTTTCAGGAAACCACATAATGCTGAAGGCCTTTCCCTTACTTTTCTCCATGCCCTCTCAGGTCCCTTGACAGTGCTCATATAGCCAAACTGTAAACAGGAACAGATTAAAATACCTCTTTCTCCTTCCTATGCCCTTTTCTGCATTTAGAACTGAAACTGAACTCTTTGGGTAGATAAAATTAAGGATTTCAATACAGATAATGTTACACTTCTCCTCTCTGAGGCTCTCTCCAGTCAAGGAAGCTGTTATCCACATATTCTAAGCCCTTTCTGCTTTCACTCAACAGCAATACAGGAGAGGTAGGCTCTCAGGACGCTACTTTCGCCTTTTACCAAAATATGACTCTGTCTCACCACTGCAACAGAAGAGGAAAAATCTAATTTAAGCTTCCTCCTTCATCTCCTCACCCCTTCCCCCCTCAAAGTCCAAAAAAATCCCATAAATCCTTTTTCTTCTTGCTGAAAATAAATTCAGACGGGATAGGTCCATCTACTGATGAAATCAGACTTTGTGATCTTAGGCTAATGTCCCAGGCAGCCTTCCATCCTTTTGATATCAGTCTCGAGTGCTTTAAGAATTGATATACTTAGAAAACGCACTCTGGTACACAGCTTAGAAGTTTACACCATTTCAGATACTCACAAAGAGAACTACAGCCAAGTCCAACTGCATAAGTCAGACATGGCAGAAAAGCCTGCATAAACAGGGAAGTACCTGCTGCACTTTAGCTTAAAGGCATCAGGTGCATGACACAGTGTATCTGTACCTGCATAGATGAGTTTTTTCATAACAGAAGTTTAAGTCCTTACAGGAGGCACTAGACTAAGTATGCCACTGAAACAGAAAAAAGTTCCTCCGTTTTATATTACAAAACACCTATATCAAGGAAGACAAAAATCCCTACATGACTGAAATATTTAGTTCATGTATCTCGGGGCAGGAGGGTGAGTGGGGAGCACAGGGGAAGAATCCATTCTCAGTCAATCTCTTTAGAGGAGGACAACATATTTAATGCATATTTTTCTAAAGGACAGAACACATTTCTCACATCAAATATTAAATTAAGACTTCTTCAGTAGTAAATAGTAAATGCTGGCTGAAAAACCAGTCCTAATCCTGTGCTTAAGACATTCTTCCAGGATATTGCCTGGAGCAAAATGTAAAACCTTACTGTACAAAACAAAGTCAAAGAGAAGATACGTAGAGCTCCAACAACTTGTGAACAGCTTTGACAAAGTCTGGTTTTAGTTTTCAAATGTTTCTCCAATGGAAAAATATTTACAGCTGAAAAAAAAAGGTTTTAACAAAAAGACCTCTCTAAATTGTAAAGGTATGAATTCAATGAATTTGAACTCAAATCTATCTAGACTACAGAAATGAGGAATTTTCACTATAATATTCCTTTTTATAGAGACTTTAGAAGTTTAGAATAGCACATTCTACAAACTGATACTGATGCAGTAATACAACTAAGACTATATCTAGTGATGCCAATTAAAAAAAAAAAATCCTTTCCCCTTACAGGTACCCAAGGAAAAGCCAAAATCTTCTTAAAACCAAACTCTGTGAAAGCTAGAGAAAAAAGAAAGATGAAGGAAAGCTTGGCATAGTAGAGGAAGGCAGACGCTTTTTAGACTTGCCCTGCAATTTTGACAGTAATTTGCCCTGACATTTCAACACTGCTACCTTTTCCAGTAGAATTTTCTCCACAGTCCATGAAAAGGTTATAAATAATTCTCCACATGCAGTATAAACACACTCTTTGAAGCATGCAGAGAATAGAAAAAGAAAACAGGTAGACTATCATACCTATGAAGGTTTCATCCAACACCTGATTTTCACATGTGGATTTGAAGTAAAAGTAGCTTATTCTCATTTAATAAAAAGGGTATTAAAGATATACTTGCCTTCAGCACTGATATTTCAATCAGAAAAAAATTATACTTAAACCATGAGGCTACACGTTGGAGAGTAGTTGAAAGAGGAGAATTTCTTTCACCAAATATTCTGTTCTCTGGTATTTCCAAGCCCAGTGCAGTTTAGCTAAGGAGTAATTCCAGAGGCAAGCCTGAGAGTGGTGACCAATGACCACCAAGGCTCCTCATGCACTGCTGGCAACTGCACTTAGCTATACCTCCTCACTTGCTGACAGCCTACTCAGCTCCTCCCACATGGAGTAAATAGCTTTGCTCACTGCTTAGGTTTCAACATTGTCATCTCAACCCTTATGAAATTCTCAAAGTCACGGTTCAGGTTCAAGTAGGCCAGTCCTGCAGAGACTGTCACAAAGGAAGAGAACTTGCTTGAGATGTTTCACAGCAAACAGCCCTGCTGTGCCTTTAAACCCAGTACCACACTTTCATAAAGCTATAACCCACACAGAAAGCAGTATATGCAATTTACCCAAGCCACAAATACTGGGTGGAGTAGCATTTCAGAAATGGCAAGTTCTAATAAACACAATGACTTGCAGAGGGGAACGTACCAGAGTACGCATGACCATAAAAAGAGCAGGAGGTCAGGATAATGTATTCAGGAGACCAATCACACACAGCAGAACTTAAAACATTTTACAAGAAATTCAATTTTATAACACAGACTAAGATCAGATTATTTAGGGCTCAAGCTCCTTCCTCCTACTGTGACCAGAGCCTCACTCACACCCCATTTAAGACAAGCGTCACTAGAGCTATTCCAAATAAGTTACATGGTTTTGTGGAACTGGGGCTTCACTTCCATACTCTGTCAAAAAACTGGAAAGTGACCACCTGTGTCCCTAGGCTCAGACCCTTGCAGCACGACAACAAGAATTAATCCAATACCACCTAAAGAACAATCAGTGCCCATGGCTCCCACACACAGATTACAAAACACTTCCTCATCATCAAAAGCAAGGCAAGACAAAATACCTCCTAATAAAACAACAAGAAAGACCAAGAATGTCCAAGCATGAGGGCTTGCAAGGTTTTAGAAAGAATTCTTATGTGGCTGGAGAAAGCAAAAGTGTTAAAATTTTTCTAAGACATTAAATGTGTTTACTCTGCAGAGAAGATGCCTTACTTCAGAAGCAACACTTACTGTTAATATTGAAGTATTAAGAAAAAAGCTTTTTGGGGATCCTCAAGTAGACCTTTAACAGTTTCTTCTTTAGCAGCGAACCAATGAGACAGACTTATGGAAAGATGAAGTGAAGTAACAAAGCATGACATGCTTAGTAATAAATTGTTCTTACTGCATCAAGACAGTAAGTCATTTAGCCATTCTCCAGCTTCTCTATTCAAAGAACAGATAGAGTGAAGAGAAACAGGAGACTGCATGAAGTTACCTCCATGACTAAGTCTGCCTTCACTTTCCACCTTCTCTCACATACAAAAATAGTTAAATTCTTATTTTCCCCAAAAATGCAACATCCTGTGGATTAAAATCCTAGCACTAGCATATCCTTTAAATGTTTTGTCTGGAGTTATTTAAAGTACAAGCTTAGCACAGCCAAAAATGCCCTCACTTTGCCAAAATCAGCTTCACTATCCTCCAGTTCATGGTGATCATCATCACTGGCAGACATGTAATTCTCTTTCCACTGTCAACCCTCCTCCCTGCACCTAAGCCACTTCTGTTTCTCATTAATACAATATCTTTTTAATTGCATTACAAATTGAATTAACAACTACTACTGCTGTGCTGGACAAGAAAGGCAGATCCTGTTTCTTATCTCCTGTCAGGCTCCTTTTGGGCGCACACATCGCACAAGGACACTCACATTTACACTTCATCCGTATCTCACTGATGTTTTGAATAAAGACAGGAAAAATACAGAAAAGTCTGACATCTTCAAGCATTCTATTACAGAAGTTTTAATAATACTGTCTTAATTAGATTCTACTATTTACCACAAATATTGCTATTTACGCATCTATGCTGTCTTCAAAAGTTTGAAATATGTTTTAAGAAAATATTGGGAAGTTAAAAACATTATTAATCATTTATAGGGAGACTGCTGACTTTTTCATAAATTTTATGTGATCACTATTTCTGCATTAATTAATTTTATTGAAGAAATAAATCAATATGCCTGAGTTAGTAAGATTTACAAGAATTCAAACCAGGGATAATTTGACATAAACAGATGACATCAGCAAGCAGAGGTCTGCTCTACAACTTTTGAAAAGGTCTTCTACTTGGTATTTTTAACATTAATTTTTAAACTGCAATAAAATAATTTTGTCAATTATTCCTTTTGGTCAGACCTACACTAGGTTGGTTAAAAAAAGTAAATGTTCCAAAAGTATGCTGAACAGAAGTTTAGTTGTTTGTTCATTAATAGTTAATAACATTTTTAACCACTGAATGCAAACAGAGAAAATGAGCTAAATTAACATCATACTATCTGTGTGTCAGCTGCTAGAACTGAAAGATGATTTAGCAGTACTAACATCTATGCACACTTAAAAACTATGGTCTATGGTGAGTTAGCAAGGCCATGCTGCCCACTAGAGCCTAAAGAAAACACCATCCCACAAACACAAGCAAAGCTTCACAGATAAAGCTGACTACTCCCCAAGCTCATTAAAGTTTCCATCAAAAGGCTACTAAATTATTTAGGTCCTATTCCAAGTCTGACTAGTCTAAATAAAATATTGAGCAAAAAACCATAGCATAGTCATTTAGTATGTTCAAGACACATTAGTTGTAGCATTATGATCAGGACTAGGCTATTCTGGCACTCTAGTTAACTACTTGATGGGCAAGGCAGGAATAAATTAAATTCACAAAAAATGAAATTAAAAGCCCATACTAGGATCAACGCTATATATGGCTGAGTTAGTGTTTGACCACTAAAATTCTAAACTTTCTACAAAAACAGGTTAAAAATCATACAGGAAACATCTCCACCAACCTTTTCTTTTTTTTGAATACACTTCCATCAAACAACCTTGCTAAAGCTTTCTATGGAAGTGAGTGTGACCTCAACATAGACACATGCCAGTCTACAGCCTCACAAGTAAAGCCTACTTCAGCCTCAGAATAAAGGACAGTGTAACTTCAAGGATTTAAAAATATTTTATAAAATAAGGCAAAGATTATATAGAAGAATGACATTTTAAATGGACTTTTGCTGAACAACCACAAGAAAATGCTGCCAGACCAAACAGTACTCTACATCTACAAAATAAATCTGTATTGGACTCCAAGAAGAAGACTCCCATCTCTGTCTCACACAACATATTAAGCTCCATCTCACAAGAGTGACAGGAGTGGGGAAGAAGGAAGACAAGTCTTAAACTAAGAAATCAAGTACAGGAAAATAAAAGCTTTCTGAAATCCAGAGCTATGGTCAGAAATGAAAACACAGTACTTATACTACTTGCAACTTTACATTGACATATTACATGGTTCTCTTTGTTCCAAATACGAAGTTAGCGGCTCAAACTGATGTTAAATGTTTCCCTCCCCTCCCTCACTTTAAGACTCATGTAGTTTTAACCATATTTGTAACACTTGTCAGTAGGATCTTACTGAAAACACAAACAGATGACACAAATTAAGTTTGTTCCAGTAGATTTTCCAAAAACTGGTCACTGAGTGTGCCTGTCCCTAGACAGCTGCTGGGCAGCACCGTGGTGGTTTCCATGTTAACACCAAAGCTAGTGCTGGCTGTTCAGAGACTGCCCCACCACAGGCTTTGCTTCATTCTGACTCACCTGGTTTTGAGCTACAAGTTCTATGCCAAAGTGGCCTCGCAACACAGGTGCTTTTTATTCAGGCAGCAGGAAACAACCTAGGTAAAAGTGGCCAAATAGCATGGCACAACATCCAACTTCCCAGCAGCAAGAGCTAAGTAGCTGTGTCGAAGTTCTCCCTGATATATATTTAATCAGTTCTTTGCAGACGGTATCACACATTGTTCTGTTTTGGTTCTCTGTTATTCTCTGCCCAGCATGATATTGAATTGTTTATTTACATTATTCATCTCCTAAGCATGACTTCACTTCAGGTGTCAGTGACTAAAACTATTTCCATTTAGTTCTTTGTAAATGCCTTCAAATTCTGTATCTAAACATTTCCTATCTCATTATACTGTACCACAGGCACATCATAAAGACCTCGGTTAACTGGATTTCAGTTACAGCAGTCAGCCTCAAGTAGTCCATCACACGGAGTTCTGTTCTACTTCATATTTTCCAGGCTTCCACTACATCTCTTTTCCTCCAATGTTAATAAGTTCACATTTTCACTAGCACTGTAATTTTGCCATAGGAATAACTACCACCAAATATTCACACAATTTTTAAATGTTGGTCATCCCACTCCATAAAAGTCACCTCCCAAGCTGTAGATAGGCTGCAAGACAGCAATTGTGGTTTGCTGAAGCCTAGCCCACATTGTACCATTTCTCTACTAAAATTGAATGCAAGACAAATTTCTTGTTTCATGAAACTACACCAACCTAGCACTAAGTACTTATCTAGTAGTGCTACTAGAAAACTAAGTCAGTGATGACTGATGTTAAAAAAGGCACAAATACATTTAACTGGCTTAAATTCACTTATATAAGCCTTAAAAAATTCAGAAGGAAAGAAAAAATCTGGAGAGAAAACTTCGTATCTTCAAGGAGTTTGACATAGGACAATCAAGTTTTAGTGCTTTTCAAGCCCATTTTAATGATTTTCCTATGAGTGAAAGCCCTGAAAAAACACAACAGTTTGACTTTATAACTTAGTGGGAACATCAATATTAAAAGGAAGACCTTATTAGAATATTCAAATACACTTACATAACTCCAGTATTGGTCTAGCAAAGGATACAATACAGTACAGAGAGAAAATAACCAAAAGTTCTTTCAACATAATAAAAATTACAAACAAATTATATTTATTTTATACAGAAAATATTTCCAGACTAAGCTTGACACAAGCCAGAGGATGTCAAGTGATGTTCCAGTGAGATAACACCAGGAATTAGAAAATATATCCGAGCTAGCTGTGTGTAGTACCAAAAATACTACCATAGTCACTTTAAAATATACTAAAATACTACCAGATTCAGCACAGTACTGTTTTTGTTTCAAAGGAAGTTTTTTCCTTGTCTAATAGAACTGAATGGGAAAACAGAAATAAGATTCAAAGTTACCTAAGACATTGCCTTTCTTACACTGAAACTCTATATCATTAGTGTGACAAAGCAAGCTATGGCAGTTAGGGAGACTCCTACCAAAAACAGTTAAAAATACAAAACCGTGTCAGGAACACTGCTCGTGACAAAAACTATAGGAAACATGGATAACTAGCATGGCTGCCAATAGTAAAAGGGAAGAGAATATTAATTTTAAGAGCCTGAAATTTTCACTAAGAACTTCACACTCCCCAAGAAAGATGTCCAATGATTTCCTAAGCAATAAATGCAAATAAGCACAAAGAGAGCAACTACTGCTTGTTTTTTTGTTTCTTGAATAGTCTATCAGCATCTCATTACATACAAAATTTCAATATGCTTTCTTTCTTACCTCTTTATTGTAAAAGGCGGTGATTTTTAACCAATATTTGGAACAGAAAATTAAGGTCAGAATTTAAGTTCTTTGAAACCTCTGTAAAAAATAACTTTGTCTTACCATGACTATGGGCAGCTCCTGGACTGAGACATGGTTGAAGTAACTCTTTGGTTGGAGTAAAATAGGACTCTTTCCCCTGGTGCTGGTTCATTTTTCCTGGAGTTATAGGCTGTTCATCACTGTTCGTTACCACTGCTGAAATACAAAATAGATGTTCATTCAATGATGTTATGTGCTTGTGCATAGATTTCTATTACTGCTATTTATGAAACTGGTATTCAACTGCTCTATTGCAAAAAATTACAGTCTAAAAATTGATCTTTTCAGACCATATATTTGCTTTGGAGAGGATGGCAGAAACCAGTAAGACTGGTCTAAGACATGAGGCAAAAGATGAAAACAAGAATTAACATGAGGTTGAAAAGGCTGATACTCAATAGAGATACAGCATTGGACTGTTGCTTATCTTCTGAAATACTTCTTTTCTTAGCCACTTTTGTGATAGCTTTTGGTTTAACCAGCCATTCAGCCAACCCATGAAACAGCTTGCCAGATCAAGCTGTACCAACATCCCAGAAAGCTAAGATGATTGTCTGTATATACATCACAAGAAACAAGCCTTAGCAATACAAATTGTATACAAATTCTGTCAAGGCAAAGGCTTAAAACAGAAGAGGTACTCTCCATGAACCTCGTCAGTCTGAAAGACTTGTCTGGTGTCTTCATACCTATTTCTAGGATCACCTGGCCAGCCATCCTGTTTTATACTTTCTGTACATTTCATTAAGCCGCACACAACAAAACTGTACCTTTTTTCATAGTCAAGGAATGACTGTCTCTGTAACACCTGTCATGTGAAAGCAGATATACTGACAATGTGTTCAAAGAGGGAAACAAGCAATATTTACTAAAGAAAAGACTGGAACTTACAACACTGATGATTTTAAGAGTTCCCAAGCTTTCCTTAAAAGTTCAGCAGAAGATTTGAGTCAAACCAAACAAGTTCTATTCTCTGGATGGACTCTGCAAAGTACAAAGGCCTTCTTAGCTTTATCACTACTCTGATTACAGTAGTGGAAACATTTTGCAGCAAAACCTGGAATGAACACAAAGCAGTACGAAAAAATAAGAAAGGTGCTTGCGTGTCCAGAGAAGGGCAAGGAAGATAGTGAAGGGTCTGGAGCACAAGTCTGATGAGGATGGCTGAGGGAGCTGGGGTTGCTTAGCCTGGAGAAAAGGGGATTCAGGATAGACCTTACTGCTCTCTACAACTACCTGAAAGGTAGCTTCTCCCACATAACAAGTGACAGGACAAGAGGAAACAGCTTCAAGTTGTGGAACGACAGGCTTAGACAGGATATTAGAAAAATTTCTTCACCACAAGGATTCTCAAGCATCAGAAGAGTCTGCCCAGGAAAGTATCACCAGTCCTGGAGGTATTTAAAAGATGTATAGATGTGGCACCTGGGAACATGGTTTAGTGGTGAACTCAGAAATGCTGGGTTAACAGTTGGACTTGATTCTTAAATGTGCTTTCCGTCCTGAATGATTATATGAAGAATGCAAGGTTTGCAATACACCCACCTGTATTATTTTTCTACATCATATAAGCTATCTAAAGCTCTGCTTCAGACAAACTATACTCTACTTCAACTGCTGAGGAGGAAATAATGTCAGGAAACGGACAAAAGAGGTAACGATCTCATTTTACCAATTCAGAATTCAAGTCTACCAGTGCCAGAAGGCCAGTATTTCAAAGTAGTGTCTGATTTTGCTCTTCTCATTGTACCAAACCAGCTGTTTATTGTTCCGTAACTACAAGTAAGGGAAAGGGGGGAGCAGGGCAGTTACTGAAGACTTGGGAAAGGACAATACCACAGAAGTTCTTGTATGTGAAAATAAAAGGAGAGTAAGAAAACAGCTGCTTCACAGGTTTGCACAAAATGGGTTGCTGCAAGGAGAGTGAGCTATACTTGTTTTAAAAATTTAAGGTGTATAGTGCACTGAAGGAGGACCAACTTTCAGCCAACTAGCTGAAAACTCCTTTTGATGAGCCACTGGCTGCTTAGCTTCTGCAGGGATGGGATTTTTCAGCCTACTGTGCTCCGCAGATGTCCCCAGCAGCCCCTAATGTCACTGCAGCAGGTGACACCATGGGCTGCAGAGCAGGAGCTGCACTAGCAACCCTCTGCTGACTAACCTGTGCAGAAGGCTTGTTTGTGGACAGGCAGCATGCAGCACTGCTAACTCTTTTTTAAGCATTAAGCTTTGGGAATTCCAAAGGTTTGTTTAAGCTGTTACAATGCAATAATTTCTCAGGCAGTACGTACCAGTAACCCAGACTGTAAGCAAGCTATGCACCTGAGTGTTACTGAAGCACAAGCTACATTCAGCAGTGGTGACTCAGTCACACTAACGGGACTACATGCTTCAAGCTCACTGTAAAATTCATATTCCTTCATTAGGGGTCAATTAGGTCCTACAACAACTCCTACAATTGCCAAAAAGGCTTTTTTCCTACCAAACAGAGTTTATGTATCATCTAATATAGAATACCATGTAGCAAGCACTTCACATGCCTGGGGATTCAAGGTGAACTATTTAAACCAAGTGGGTTTTTGAGAAATTCCATGTGTAAAGCTGAAGAATGATTGGCAGGAGAGTTTTAAAATCTCCTTTTTATACAACACATCATAAAAGTACTAAACAAATGTAAATAAATCAGTTAAGAACCTAACTATTCATCCACACCACAGCAGCAACCAGGAGGAATTTGTCCCCCCTCCTGCAAAATGCATCATCCTAATGCTCAGACGTTTGCTCTGAGGCGAGAGAGAAGACAAGGTATTATTTTAGAGAAGAAACAACAAATAGTAAATATCAAAGCCTCCTTATGATTCTTTAGCGGTCGCATTTCAATACCAACAGAACTGTTGAGAGTTGAGAATACATACTTTGTAGATGTTCATCATGCTGGTCATCAAATTACTAATATAAAAGTTTGTCAGTACAGCGCATATCTTAGATGAAACATGAATCTAGGTCTTTACAGCCAATTTATTTCAGGTAAAGCTATGAAAAAAAAAAATCTGAACTGTCAGATTCCCACTTCTCTTCCTGTAATGAGCCTGTGAAAGTGTCTGTACCACTGAACACAGCACAAGGACATCATATACAGGAAGAGGTTTATTACAATTCTATTCAACATTGTTTTTTAAGGTCTATAATAAGCCATATCAACTAAGACCACAGCTTCTGCAAAGATTTTCTCATAGAAAAAAGAAACCATTTGTGCCTGCACCTTTTTTTTTCCCACATACACAAACTGGCTGTGTGTAGGGATATATATATATATATATATATATATATATGAAGTTTTCCCTAGCACCTCACCAGATCCAATCCTGAAGAATTACAGTATATGTACACCTGTTCAATTCTGAATATGTAAAATTATTGAAATTAAGTGAACCACACATAGCACTAGAAATAAAAGCTCAAAAATAAAAAACTGTTTCTGAACCATTTTTCCATATCTTTACTATCTATACTACAATAGCATTTGAACGTTTCATTTCAAACTGATAAAAATAGCTTTTTCTCTTCCATGTAAGTAATTTTTTTTTTCCTGGTCATGACAGGGAGAGGTGAAGAAAATAAACTTTTCCCACTGAAAAAAAAAGGCTATGGTAGGGATACATTTAGATGAGTGGTATGCCAGGCAAAATACTTTTCCAACAGCAAATTTTCATCACACTTCAACTTCAGAATTTTGATACAGAAGAAAACCTAGTATTTATTCCAGCAACTATATGCAAAGAAATATGCCAACTACAATGAACATATGTGCAAACAATGTAGGAGAGAGGAGTCACTTACTTGATGGTCCAGGAGAGTCTCTGTTCTCACCATGATGCTGTGTACACATACAATTGAGGAATGAAGAACAGCAAACATAAAAATCCAGGCGAGGAAGAAGCAAGTACACAAAAAGCAGCAGCAGCAGCGGGGAAGAAGGACAATAAAAACAGTGTTAGTTCATAACTAAAATACAACATGCACCTCAATGCCAAATGCAAGACCTCAAGAGACTCTGCAGTTCAGAAAAGTTGAAGCAACAAATCTGACAAATATGCTTATAGAAAAGCCATTATTAGAAGCCATCATTAGTAAACAGCAACTGCCTTAACCACTTCTTCTGAGTGGAAAATCTCCAGCAGCAATTTAGTGCTTGTATGACTTGATACACAGCGTTTTTAAAGAAATTTTAAGCTGGAGTGGTTCCAAAAGACTGAAGCTCTGAAGAAAGATGAAATAACATAAAATGTTTCCAAAACCACTCCACTTTCAGAAAAGTGTTTTGGAAGGAAAAAACCCTTAAAGCCATAAGTAACACGCAAGCACCTACTAAGGCTAGATCCAAGTCTAACTGATTTGTGTAAAAACACAAACTTAGAAGCCACAGATTCAGTTCATCTACAAACACAGGTAACAGTTGAAATTGCTTAGGGTGCAAGACAAACAGTGCAGTTTTAAATTTAAAAGGATATTTTGTATCTAAGTATTTCCATAAAACCAAGTTGCATAAAATTTCTCTCCCACTGAAAGCATCAAATACAGGCACTAAAGGAGGGGAACTACACAGTAATAGCCTGTATGCCTTTCTGATATTTGATCTGGAATCTTTTTTAAATCCTTGCTAACCAAGACAACAATCAAGGCTAAGATCCCCCTGTGCTCAGCTATGTATAGAAAAAAGGCAAATTCCATTTATATCTGTAAGGATTTACTACATTTCAAATCTGTTACTAATAGAAAAGGAGAGAACAAGAACACTGATCAGCATGAACATTTCCTCCTTAAAAACCAAATAAATCCAAACATGACATATCTTCTATATCCCTAATAAAAAACTTGTGCTCCATAAAGTAGCAAAATCATTGCTCTGCTTTAAAGAGGATCCAATCTTGCCTCTCTTATCAGGACTTAACAACAGGAAATGCAAAAAAGAAATATCATAATCAAAATCTTTGCAAGCAGGAATCTTGTCTTGCACTCCTGACCTAAAAATACTGATTTTTTAATTTTTTTTTTTTATATCCCTCACATCTGCCTAAGGATGCTAAATTTTAAATTGACAGTGCAATGTGCAAACACGAAGTACTGCAATGAATATACAGCAAGTGCAGTACACATAATTGGAAAGGTGAGGGAACCCTTCTTTCATAATTCTCACTTTCTGAAATAGGACTTGACTGAACAGGAAAAACTGAAATAAAATATAAGCACACTTGGCAAATAACCTTCTATTCCTGCCAGAGACTAAATTCAGGTCAAAGAGTGAAACCCATGAACTTACCAGACAGGTTCGGGTAGTAGTACATGAAATATATTCAAGAATTCAATGGCTTTCAAGGCAAAATGTTTATTCTTAATGTACAGATAACATACTGCAGACTAGGAAGCAGTTTATGTTCAGACTGGAGCTGCCCTACCCTATGGTGATCTTCGATTTAAAAGAATAGTGGCTGACAAGAGAACAAGAAGCCTTATGAAATCATACAGAGGATCCAGCAACTGACTGAAGGAAGGACTGGGGCCACTGCTATTCAGCACTGGACTGCTTTATTTGTCACTGGGAGTTGGAAAGCAAGAGAACAAACGGGAAAAATACACTGTAAACAGACACACAGGAGCAGAAGTACCTGAGACTCAGCCAGATGCTCACTCACAGTGCATTACTTACTTGTGGAAGAAATAAGAGTGCAAAGGCACCACAGCAGGTCCTGTCTCACTGCCTGCCCTGCAAGCAGCCCTGGCCAAGATACAACCTGACACCAGAGAGCAGGGCAACCCGTCACCCGAGATGACGATGCAGGGGCTTTTCATGTAAATATTTTAGCACTGCATGGTTAATCCTATGAACTGGTACAAACAGCTCCTATGCCAGAGGCTGAAACACAAGCCTGTCTAACTCTGTCCTTGATCTTCTCCAATTGACATTCTGTTTACACACCAAACTCCCTCTGTTGCTGGTCAACCCCCTTGCTTCATCAGAGGTATTTGGGTCTGTGTATTTACCTAAAACTTACAGAACATATATTTCTAAACATTGGTGGGTTAAGGCACTGAAATGAGACTATTTTGGCCAAAAAGACCTTTTCATTTTCCAATGGCCTACTGCACCTCTGTCATCTGCAATTCATATCACTGCAGACTGGGGTTCCAAACAACGCAGGGAACAAAACACGACAGTTTTAATGTTTCAGTGTTTTCTCTGAAAAGAATGCTCTCAGGACATTCCTGTCCATCACGGACCACAACTCTTATTCTAAATATACAAAATTAAGAAAAACACACATATTCCCAGAGGCACAGCCTAACCTTATTTTCACATTATATAATCGATGACTTTGATTACAGATTACAGAACAAATCCTTTGACAGGTTCTCAACACTACATGATTGATTTCATTTCTACAGAGGCACAATTACTTTAAAATGTTGCTACCAAAATATGAAGCCTAGTCCTCCTCCCAGTAAAATTTTTGACTAAGACTTAGAATTAAAACCAGCAACACAAATCCAGCAATATAATGCTTCACATAAGACTGCAGCTGTAACTGTTTTTATACAAGCTCACATGCTTCAAAAAAGTAGTACTTTTAGATGTTCATTTCTCAGAAATAAAGCTTACAACAACTGCTACTAAACTTGAAGTTATACCTGCTAAGTTCTTCTACAAAACAAAATCCTTCTCCTGTTGGATATTAGGGTAAAAGCAAAAGCATATGTAATGCTTGCATGTCAGAATCTCATATTACAGAAGTTTTTTTAAAAACACTGTTTTTTCAATCAAAACATACCACTAAATTTTTAATAGTTTAAATGAACATTCTAAAGACAAGTTTGAGTTTTCACCTTGCTGAAGACAGATTTTCCCTGAAGGCAGTCTCTGATACATGTAAACCATTAAAATTAATTCAGTTAGATTTAAATTCAGGACCACTGACCCAACCTACAAATCTGACCAATAAAAAGGACCTCTATTCAATGCTTCAAGGAAAAAAGGCACTTTATGGCTGTTGATGTATTAAGCAGCAAGGACTGACACTGATTATACAAGTTATATCACCTGCAAATTATTTATTAAATGTATGTCTTAACAAAAATTAGAAGTGACTAAAAATTACTAAAAAATATATTTCAAAAAAGAATGGTTTATACCACACATTTCCATGTAATGCTCTAAGTTCTGGGGCAGTCAGATTTGATTAAATTATTATTTTATAGAAAAGTAGACAACAACTGTTCTCAAACAAGAACTCAAAGCATCTATTATTTTGCACTGTTTTAATGGTGTCAGACTACAAAAATAGTTTGCTGAGCTGTCATAGCCTTTGTCTTCAAATTTATATTCAGTACATATCAACCTAACTGTTAGACAGGAAGAGCATTTAATATAAGATTTTTCTCTGTACACTGATTCTGGAAAGGAAAGAGCACAGCATTAAGGTCTGATCATATCATCTTTTGTTCTTTTATAAGCAAGCCAAAAAAGTAAATTAGAAAGCTGACATCTCCAGAAAAGGTTTTTTCAGATACCTACTAGAAACTTCCCAAAGGACTTAAAAGCAGAGAAAAAAGTTGATCACAGTATTCCCCAGGGACATTGCAACACATATATTTAATGAATTTTATCATGACAATGGAACTTTAAAAAAAACAACACAAACAAACAGATTGCACCTAAGAGTCTGGAATATTGAAAAATTTTAAACATGATTGCAAAAAAATTTAAATTTCTGGGAAGTATCAGGATTTGCGCTGGCTAAAGGTGTTCAAAACTACTGGGTCAGTCTCTCTTAAAATACATATGGTATTTTTAATATTTAATTTTCACTTTTTTTACTGTGATATACACTAGGCTGTATATTAGACTACCAAATAAGCTTTCAAAAATGTTTTTAACACCTGTAGTGCAACACACAAGACTTGACATCGTAACTGCAATTTAGACAGACAATTACCCCACTGGGTGATACTTGATAAGAAATGCTTAGAGTAGCCTATTACAATATACCATCAGTTAAAAAAAATATTCTGAGATGATTACTTCAGAAGCACATACTGATGAAAGGTAATCTATCCTTACACTTAGCATTCTTCAAAAAGAGTCTAAAGGAGAGACTCAGTTTGAGGTACCTTCTTAAGATCATGCTATCCTGAAGACATGTCACAAAAAGAAAAGTAGCGTATTTTATGCTGCTTTGAAGGATTTTGTAAGCTGGTACTTTTTTATATATTTTGAGGAAATAATGAGCACAGCAACTGAACTGACAGCATTTTTTAAAAAAATGAAAATACCCAACTGCACAGTTGATAGTTGATACTCATAGGTTGCTGCATCTGGGTTACAGATGCATGGACCACACAGCAAACCGATGAATTTGTTCATCACAGAAAAGAAGCCAAGAATTTTCTTAATGCACTACAAAATAGTTTGTCTCCAAACTCACCACTGAAGATAAAAACAGTAATAAAACACTTGGATCAAATTAATAGCTCCACGTAGCAGCTGACTATCACAAATAAAGTTTGTCAGTAAGGAGGTGTTAAATTTGACCTTCACCTCAGTTACAGAAAAACATATCCTATTTTGCCTTTGGGAGGCAGTGCTTTGGAAACTATAAAACATTTCCTGCTTCAGCTATTGAAGTGCTTCTACATGACAAAGCCTGTGGAAAAACCATTCTTAAATAATTTTAACATTTATGATAATGACAATGAAGCACGGTAGTACCCACTAGTGTTTCCTGTTTTTAAATTGTGCTTACAAAGAGCTTCACTGCCTCAGAAATTTTATAATCAGTGCAAACTATCAACTCTAACACCTCAGATTACTCTGATAACATAATTATCGCTCCTTCTGTCTTTTTTGCTCCTTATTCCACCAAGAATCACATTATTTATTTTATTGTACATAGTCACTAACTAGCAAAGTGCCAATTACACTGAGAGGAATACCTTTTTCCTTTGGGACTCTAAGGCAAAATCCAAAAATCAAATCCAAAATCCAGAAGTTTTTTGACACTCAGCCTTCCTGCCATGAGAATCTAGTAAATGATACATGATAATACTACATTATATTCCAAATGCATTCCCAGAAAAGTATCGATTCAATCTGAAAGTGAACAGATTCAAGTAATTTAACCCTCTCCCTGCAAATGCATCTTCACATTCATCTCATTTCACAAAGGCATACTTAAGTTACTCACTGAATTTCTATCCAGTTCCACATCAACCGGAACGTTCTCCATGTTGAAAGGGCGTGTTCTCTATCTCTACCAGTTACAGTTCTTCCATCATGCTACTCAAGATCCTAGAGAGGAAAAGAAAAATGTATTAATTATTTCCAAGGGCTAAAATCCAGTAGAGAGCAACACTTTCTCTTCCCTCTGTTTTAAGAGGCTAGATAGTCTTAATATGGTAACCTCTGTGTTTTACAGTACCTTGCAAAACATGAACATTTACCCAGAGAAATCAACTTGGGAATGGAGAGAATAGTTTCAGATAACTATATGGCCACAAAAACTACTCACAGAGGCAAGCACTTACTTCTACATATAAGGGAGAGTTATTAAAAAAAAAAAAAAAAAAAAAAGAAACCCACAGGTTTTGCCCTGTATTTCCCATTGTTCCAGAGTTCCCAGCAGCACATTGCTCCCGCCCCACAGGCATGTGCACGCCGACTGTTTGGGTACAAAACAAAGCTATTAAGCAGCAGAGTTGAGGGCTACCCAGCATAACTCCAGAAACAGCCATGTATTGCCTTGTGGAACCAAAACAGAAATTCAATAATATGTGCAAGTCAGCACCTTCTGTGGCACAGCGGGCACTCATCTGGGGGTCACTACACACAGCCTGAAAGCAATGCCTCATTCTCTAGGCATTTCCTATTTACTCTTCTTTGTGAGAGAATGAAACCTGCAATGAATCTTAGTATTCTCAGCACATGTAAAGTCATTAGTGAGACAAGCACACACCCTGGAATCAAGCAAAACTTGGTGGGAAAAAAGTGCTTTAACCATTGATTTGTTAAGCAAGTTTCAGAAGAGGCACAGATCAAACTGCGATGTCTATTGAGATGTCCAGCTACAGCCCATCGCTCTCTATCTCTCTCCAAGATCTCCATCAAACCAGACAGCACTGGATGAGGAGGCTGTGTGCTCACCTGTTCCAAACAGCATATTCAGTATCCCGCAGGGAGAAAACCCTGTGCTCCCACCCTCTGCCAAACCACACTCACCCTGCCCTTCCCAGCCACAGCAAGGGTTTGATCAGAGAATTAGCCCAAGGACAATTTTCTTCTTTCCTTTTGTCTTGGGTGGGGTGAGGGGGCAGGAAGCGGCTAAATTACAAACTCAGTTGCTAAACCAACACTTGTGCAAGAGCAGGAGTAGCACGGAGATGCAGATTTTTTTTTTATGCTATAATGTTAGCAGATTGTGCTTAATCTATGCATCAAACTAATGGCAAGGCTTAGTAAAAACAGATTAAGTGAAGACAGTAGGGTGAGGTGGGAAGACACATCACAGTCCCCCCAGAGAACCTGAGGAACATCCTGAATACAGGAAGATGGGAGAAAGGCAGATAACCAGAATATACAGGATCTTCTGGTTCAAGGTCTGTCTCAGGAAACAGACACTCAAGAAAATAAATCTCCCTAAAAAGAATAACCATTTATTCAACTGCTTTCCATGTTTTATTATAATTGTTTTTTCATTTTGTATTATATAAAGCAAGTTAGAATTTTCCCTCAGGAAAAAACAAACAGTATTAATACACCCTATCTAATTACTATAACATATGGCAGTAAAACACAAAAGGAACCCTTAAAAAACCAGTTTAATAAAATGACTGTGTGCTATCAAAATTGCAGAGTTAAAAGTTTTCCATGACTTAGTCCAATGAACTGAGGAGGACCTTACTCAAGCACTTGAGTGATTAACTGATGTGGAACATAACTGGGAAGCATAGCTAGATGTTCTCATGTAAAGTAGAAACAGTAGACACCTGAAAGGAGATGACTACAAATTACTAATTCACATTAATAAAAGGAAAGGTACCATTACCACAGAAAGAGGAATTCACCCTACAGCTCTGTTTCCCAGAGCAGCAGCAGGCACTGCAACCCTTACCTTCCACACCCAAACATAAAATGCAGAACTGGGTGATGATTTTTTGATGTCTGTTCCTTGTCATCTCTCCCACACACACCCAATTTAGGTTCTCTTATTAGAAGGAAATTCAGCAACACCAGACTGCATGCATATTCAATTTGCAGAAACACCAAACACTTTTAAATAGGATGAAAAATGAGTGGCATTCCAAACAGATGTGAGCACTGCTAAATAAAGCAGTTTTTCAGCTGTTTTTGAGTTACACAAACTTGTAACCATACTCAAGTTATCCGAACAAACAGATCTCTGCAGACAGGAACATTCAGCCTAAACCACTTTTAACCCATTTTTATATTTAACATTTTTTAACTCTTAATTTTTATTGTTAATGCTCCTGGTATATTCTGCTTCTCCATCTGTTCACATGACCACAGCCTTCCTTATCTTAGCCTCAAGAGCAGTACCATCAGACAGGTACCCTAAGGTCTAATTCTTAGCATTCATGATCACTTGCATAATCCAGAATGCTCCCAAAGGCTGCAGAGTTTTCTGGGAAAAGGAAGGAAAAAAATTCTACCTGCTCATATTTAAACAGTAAAGCAGGTGCAGAAATGGTTAAGGACTACCCTCCCCCAAGCTGCTTAGCTTATGAGTAGACAGCCAGCTTGCCTTATTTTTCTTGGCAAAATGAAGGCTGAAAGTGAACAATATTGCTTCTGTTACATGCCAAAATAAATACAAAGGAAGGAAAAGGGCTCTCTCAGCAAAAGGATATTGCCAAAGAGTCAAATAAGTATGAAATTGGAGAACAGATTTATTTTGAAAATTACAGAATGCTTCTAACCATCTGAGCCCAAGGCTTTGAAACGCTTCTCCAACCAATGTAGGGAAGGGGAATTTTCTTATCTGTAAATGCATCCAAGTTATTATGAAGGGTGCCTCTGCAAGCAAGTAAGCTCTTTTCTACTTCAGCTAATCTAACCAATAGATTAGAAGATGCATTTGGGATTGTATCATTTTATTGATATGGGGTGTTTTTTTAGCTTTTGGGGAATGTTCATTACATGCTTTTGCTGCTCTCTGTTACATTCACAAGAGTTTGCAGTTTGGTCAGCTTGAGGTTTTAATTAACAAATGCGTCTCACAATCTTAATTCTTAAAAGCTTAAGTGTTCAGGAGGGCACACACAAAATGAAATTATTAAAAAATAACTCCATAATGGCATCCAGCCAGTCAGCTGTTTTTCCTTTATAGACAATGGATACTATTAGGCACTCACAAAGGTATTATTTTAAAGCACTATATCAATCAGACAATTCCTGCCACAAAATAAGCTCTTTCTCTCCAACTGTGAAGAAGGTTGAACAAGTCAAACCATATACTTAAAGAAGGGAAATGTTTTCCTCTTATCACACAATCCATAACCTGTCCTGTTAACATCTGTATTTCATCTTATTTTTGCTGATGACACCAAACTGTGTGGTGCAGCTGACAAGCAGGAGGGGAGGGGTGCCATCCAGAGGGACCTTGGCACATTTCAGAGCTGGGTCTGTGTGACCCTCAGGATGTCGGTTCAAGGTGCAAGGTCCTGCACCTGGGCTGGGGCTATCCCCAGGACAAATACTTGTGAGCACAAATACCCAAGGCTGGGTGGAGAATGGGTTGAGAACAGTCCTGAGGAAAAAGAATTGGGGATACTGGTGGATGAAAACTAGACATGACCTGGCAACATGTGCATGTAGCCCAGAAAGCCAACGGTATCCTGCATCAAAAGAAGCATGGTCAGCAGGTCAGTCCACCAGGTTATTCACAGATCTACTCTGCTTTTGCAATGTTTCTATTTGATATTAGAAAGAAATTCTTTACTGTGAGGGTGGTGAGGCACTGGAACAGGCTGCCCAGAACAGCTGTGTGTGCCCCATCCCTGGAAGTGTTCAGGGCCAGGTTGGATGGGGCTTTGAGCAACCTGGTCTACTGGAAGGTATCCCTGCTCATGGCATGGAGATTGGAGCTAGATCGTTTTTAAGGTCCTTTCCAACCCAAATCATTCTGTGGTTCCATGGTTTTAACAGATTGCTTCAGCTATTGGTAGTTTTTGTAACAATTTGGTTTTCAGTTCATTGTACCTTGAGAATAGGAAAATCCTCAGGTCTCCCACAGAAGGAAAGAAAACTATGCATCAATGAAAGCTACTACTCTGCATGAAAAGGATCTTCTCTAACTATTTACACGCATGTAAAGTAGAAAGTCCTACAGAAGAGGTAAGAAGACAACTTCCACCCATTAAAAAAATAATTTCAAAAGCCATAAAATGAATGTCTCAGTACTATACTGCTACCCAATAGTCTCTTAGATATAGTTACACAGACTACAGATCAAAAGCAGCACAGCTTAGGTGCCTTGGCCATGAGAGAAACTGTGGCAGCAACCTTTTGTTCAGTCTTGTAGAGATCTGTGAAGTGGATATGGCAGTGTTCTGCATTGACTTACATATTCTCTATGTTAACCAAATTACGTAAGCTTTTATTGCAGGGTATGTTTAAGTAAATAAAGGGGTTATTACACAAGGCCTTTTTCTACCAGCATAACAAGAGCTCATCACCAAACATATTTGTTCCAGACACAAGAGAGTTTAGCCTCGACACCGTGGCAGTAATACCCTATCAGTGGTATAACATCAAATCATAATTCAACTCATAAAAAGACTCTTCCTCCCCTTCACCCACAAAAGACTAGCTTCAGTTCAAACACTTCACTAAATCTGGAGAGTTTCATCAAGAGTCCCCACTGTCCTCACACAAATTCCTGAATTTCAGCCAAGGCGCAGCCACCAAGTGCAATTGGTAAAGATGACCCCTGAATCTAATTCATTTGCTTTTTAGTCTGTGTTACCTGAACACCTGCATACTGTACTATATAGGCAGGTTTTAGCTTTCTCCCTAAGGACTATCACCTACAGTCATTAGATAGGGCACCTGCACTGCGATACTGTTTTGTGATCTGCTATAGTATCTCAGTACCCTCCTGCACTCCAGCACCAAACCTCAGGGGCAAGGCCCAGCCTCGCTGTGACCTGTGTGGTCAAACAGCTGCTGCCTTCTGACCCAGCCTTTCCAGAGGGGAAGTGTTCTCCTGGGCTCTGACCTCCAAATTGACCTCAGCTCTGCTGGACGCCTGCCTCCTTTCCCTAAAGCCTACAAGAAGTAGAAGCATTTAAATTGCTAGAGACGAGTAGCAGATAAGTATATACTGTACTTTCTTTTAAGATGACACAAGCATAATAATACCTTAACTTTAAAGATCAATGTGGCAGCAAGTAAAGGCAAGGCGCACTAGGAGAAATAAAACTAGTTGTTTGCATTGAGGTCAAGTAGGATCTTCTTGAAGAAAATTCACCTAGGGTCCTTGCTGGAAAGCAGAGCCACAACAGTACCAAAGAAATGCTATTTCACAGAGAATCAGAGAATGGTCGAGGTAGGAAAAGACCTCTGAAGGTCATCTTGCCCAAGCTCCTTTTTGCAGAAGGATGTCTAGAATTTTGAGTATCTCCAAGGATGAAGACTACACAAAACCCATGGCCAACCTATGCCAGAGCTTGGACACCCTTCAAGTCAAAAAGTTTTCCTGATGGAACTTGCTGTGTTTCTGTTCATGGCCATTGTCTCTTGTATCATCACTGAGCACCACGGGAAAGAACCTGTATCTGTCACCTTTATATCCTCCCTTCAGGTACTTACACACATTGATGAGTTTCCCCTGAGCCATCTCCCCTCCAGGCTAAACAGACCCAGCTCTTTCAGCCTTTTGTCACACAAGAGATGATCCAGGCCTCTGAACATCATCACAGCCTTCACTGGATTCTCTCCAGTACATCCACATCCCTCTTGTACTCAGGAGCCCTGAACTGTAGCCAGCACCACAGCTGTGAACAGTGCTGAGTAGAGAGGAAGGGTTGCTATTCTCAACCTGCTGGCAAAGCTTTGTCTAAAGTTTTCAGGAACACCATGCATCTTCTTTATGGCAAGGGCATGTTACTGATTCATCTTCAACTATCTGGCAGGATAACCAGGTGCACTCCAGATAAGCAGTCCTATAAGGTCCACAAGGAAGTTTAAGGTAATACTCTTGACAAAGGTATCTAAGTGCTAAAACAAACCAAAAAGAACAAGTTTCCTAACTATTAAGAGCTTACTATAACAGTTATAGCTACCTATGACTCCTATAAGAAGTACAGGACCAGTCTTAAAGAGATTAAAGGAAATCTATACCCTAAATCTAACTAGGGTGATCAAACCAAGGCTCTCCAAAAATCTAAGTGTCTTTCAGGCTGTTGTATGACTGCCAAAGGCACTTTGACTTTGCTCCATGCAGCACGGGAGCAGCAATAGTACAGAAGGTAACAGATAACAGATCTTACTCTCGAGACTCTTTGAATACAGTGCACCAGAGGTAGAGCAGCCTCCTTGTTGTAGCACAAGGCCACAGATCATCTTTCTCAGCTAACAAGCCTGCACACCAAGTACACTTCATTATCAAGCTACAGATCAGGCCAGCTTCTTGCACATGACACAGTGCCACTGCATGCCAAGTACCCCGTGTTTGTTGAGATCAGTTCCAAGAAAGCAGGAACTGAAGCAGAGCTACTGGTAAAAATGGAGGAGGAGCAACAGGGTCAAAATTCAGCAAAAGATCTGGTAAACAAAGAAATCAACTTTTTCTCAACTCTCAAACTAAGGATCTTACACTAACAAGAACTTGGAAGAACAAGGAACTGGTTGTATTCTGCAATTCTAGAAGAGAAATCTGAGAATTGAGTAAATCTCTAGGTACAATTCCTTCTACTGTGAAGTCAGTCCAAACAGGAGAGCTTGACAATACCAGTAATTATACAGAAGTCATAGATGACAAACTGCGTAGTTACTTTAACCCTGAATTGCAATGTTTGAATGCTCAAAAAAACTTTTGAATGCTCAAAAGTTTGCTACAAGTACAAACACACCAGAATCAACAACTGCCTCAAGTTCCCCAAGTACACTGTGATCACTTAATGCTATCACCCACCCCATCTACCCTTATGAAACACTTCCTTCCACCCAGAGTTTCATCACCTGCCCTCTCATTTCCTGAATAAACAGTCCACATGCAGAGCAAGCTGTTTCCTCTGTTTCTGTATTGCTGTTTTCAGAAGGGAAAAAAACATGAAATACCAAACCACAAAAAAAACCCAGGAAAAATAAACTGTTTAAGAACAGGACTTGAAAACATCTCTCATCTAGAAAAATCCTGGCACAGTCCAGATACCTCAAATATCTTTTGAGAGAGTTAGATGGCAATGAAGGCCAAGGAAAGCATAACAAACTTCTGAATACCCACTGCAACTTGACTAATTACTGCCTTGAACTGGGTTCCACAAACATTCTGAAAAGAATGAAGGAGTACAGAAAACATAGTAAGAGTCACCTACAGGTACTATCTCAACATTATCTCTAAAAGCTCGAGTTCCCAGGGTTCTGGAGCTCTTTGGCCATTGAAATGCATCTCAAAGCTCCCAAACTTATCCCAGCCTTCATAAGTATTTTGCAAGACTGTTCCCATGACTCAAAGAGTTGTTGGTCTTAATGGTAAAAATATCTGCTTCTTCACTTTAAGGTGTCTAGTTACCTGCAGCATTATATACTTTGTCTCCATGAGCCATTTTTACCTAGGGCTCAGTCTAACTTTGGAGCATAAAAATAAGAGAGGCAATAAACAATTGATTTTATTCATTTAAGAGAGAATGTATGAAGCTTCATAAAAT
The DNA here is from genome assembly GCA_018697195.1 of Certhia americana. Classification (NCBI taxonomy): domain Eukaryota; kingdom Metazoa; phylum Chordata; class Aves; order Passeriformes; family Certhiidae; genus Certhia; species Certhia americana. The sequence goes on from CM031879.1 coordinate 35,558,281, forward strand.
ACTCAGATGATTTTTTTTGTTTGTTTCATTGTGAAGTAGGGAAAGATTTATTCAAACCTCACAACATCATATCTAGCATTTTATTTTTACATCCCTTTTTTTTGTTACTTTGCTGCAGTACTAACCAGCAAAATAACTAAGTAGGTGTCATACACAACCTTAATACAAGGTTAAATTGGCCAATGACAGTCTTATAAAAGATGTACAAAAAACTAAGTGGTTAGAGACATTGCAAACCATATTCCTTTCAGAACGCCACCCTGCAATTTTCTTCCACATCTGTAAAGTTACTAATAATAGTCTCTCACATGGTACTCTATGTCCTTCTTACCTCCCATTTTGGCAGCTGTATGAAGAGGCAATGTGACACACACTGCTAGACACAACTGGAAGGGATTAGGAGATGACCAGTGAGCCACACCTGGTCCTTACCACCTCTTCCCCCACCGTGGCTGACATTTTTCTGAACCGACTGCCAACCTGTCTGTGCAGGTGCTCCCTAACCCTATTCTGTCAAGAGGAATCCCCAATACTGCACATTATTCTAAACAGACACTCACAAAATGTGTATCATTTAAACTGAGCTAGGTCATGGCAGGTCTGCAGGCCTGGTGCTGCAGGGGTAAAGAGCAGCTGAGGGACATGTCTTCACTAACCTCCATTCCAACCATGACAGCCTGGGTCATGGACTGTTTACAGCTCCAGACTCCCCCAACACCAACTGGAAACTACTTCAGGAAATTAAGAGAATCAAGCCAAGGCAAAAGGAAAAGCAATGTTGATATTAGAGGTTTTTCTGAAATGAAAAAGCAAGATAAGTCAGCAGAGATGTTTCCACAGACAAGATGGATAGGTGGCAGAACAAATCCTTCTGATGCTGATGCCAAAACGGAATCAGTTGCCCTCCTAAGAGAGCAAATAGATCTGGATTTCTTTTGCATGGAACTTTCCAAAACAAAACACAAGACTATGAAAAACATTTTAAGTATTAAAGAATTAATTCATTGTGCTGAAAAAGCCTCAACATCAGGAGGACCTTAAAAGTCTACTTTAATACATCAAATGATGTATCTAAACACTTTAGCTATAATGAGATCATAGATACAGAAATATTTTAAGTATCATCTGCAGGTCAAGAGTACAATCTCCTTCATAAGGAACGAAGTTTAAGAAAGCTACTCCAGAGTATTTATAAACGATTGCAAGTAATCATACTATCACAGATCAATGAATTAGTAACTGCTAGATAAACTACATGTGACTAGGTGAGTGCTTTTTACCTACTGCAAATAAAGTTAAAAAGTTAGCTTAATCTACCATAAACTTTCTGTATCTCAGAAGCTGCAGTGATTTTGCTCAAACAGGCACCAACATACAGAGAGTTCACTGCCACATCACATTCTCTTGCAGCCGACTTCCTAAACAATCCATCAGATTTTCCATTAAATTAATAATATAACTCCAAAACCGAGCTGGTGCAAAGATCAATTTTCTAATAGCAATTCTACCAGGTTTTTAGACCTTCCTTCACACTATGTATTTTGCCACGTCTGAGAACTGAAAAGAAAGGCCAGCCTATTTTCAAGGGTGAAAGAGACCTTAGGAACTCTTTTAAATTTTCATAGTTATTGAAAGGACTCCCTAGGTGTCAGATCTCCCAAAGACCTATAGCACAGAACCACTTTTCTGTACCCCAATGGCTGTTTCAGCACAGTGAAAACTGAGATTACCTCTGTAATAAGCATCATGAATACACTTCACAGGAGCTCAGTTAAGAGAGCAACTACAAACCTAATTTCTGCTCTAAACTGAAATAAAATAGAAAAGTTTATTTAAATTCCAAGATTAAAAATATGAAAGAAGTCTTAACACAGATAAAAAAGTTTCAGCTGAGCTGTGTTGGCTGTAATACAGTTATGTTGTGTGAGAAGTTTTCTAAAAAATTGGCCTTCTGCAGGCTTAAATGCGGATATTTCAAACAGGAACCTTATGTTTATTCTCATGTACAATTTAATTTTCTTATTTTAGCAGCAGTGTCGTGTCTCTTCTTGATATTAAAACAGAGTTGATGACATAATAAATGGCCTTCAATTCAATTTCTTTCAGCAAGTGCTAGAAGGTAGTTTACACAAGTTCAAGATAGAGTGTGTCTGTACAAGAATTTAAGAACAAAAGGTCAGAGTAGCCTACTGCAATAGGAAAAACCCCAGAAATTCTAACTTAAAGCAGCAGCAGGTTCAAACAGGCAGCAATAGTATTTGGTTCACACATCATGATTTATTAAAAAGCTTTAGGAATTCTAATTTAGATTTCCATTGGTTATGCCAAGTTTGGTTTTTTCACTCTAACACTAAAATAAAACGAGCTGATAAACCAAATTTAGCATTTTAGATGTCAGTGCTGTTCTACATGATCACAATTCAGGATCTTTCATAGTTTTGTTGGCAGTGTTGGTTTTTTTATTTGTGTTTGTTTATGGTTTGTGAGGTTTTTGTGGGGGATCCTTGGAAGGAAAGTTGGGGTTTTTTGGGGAGGTTTTTCGTTGCTGTTCTGTGGGGTTTTTTTAAATATGGGAGAAAAATATTATAAATAGACTTCAAAAAGGCTTAACAAGAACTAGTGCTTTTAGCACCAAACATCCAAGCTTGTCCTGTGAAGCTACTGAGTAACTGCTGATCAACTTTGATTTGGTACTGCTGCAGCAATCTTGCACAGCTTTTAGATTAATAGGATGAACTAATAATGCTTAAACATAGTCTGATGCACAGGAACTGAACAACATTATTGCACTGCAGATTTGGCAAGTGACCTAACAACCTCTTGTATACCTACCCATTTCTTTTTAACAAATTACAAGCTCCTCTATGATAGTTCTTCAGGCAATGAGAAGCACCTGGCCTGCCACAAAAACAGCTATGGATAAATTACAAGCATCATCAAGTAACAACTTACCTGCAATTCACAGCCCTCAGAAATCAGGTCAAAATCACTGCCTAATGTTAAGTCAGGCGACTGCTCACACTATTGGCAACAAACAAGTAACTTACATAAAAATTATTTTTTACAGAGATGAAAATAGAAGCCAAGCCTTTCACAGATCAAAGCCAACCCTCAAGAACAGAAATTAAACATATCTGTTCCCAAAGCTACCTTATTTCTGAAGAGCAGAATGCTTTTTGCTCCCAGTACTGCAAGGAGACACCAAGATTTTTCACAACAAGAAGCACCAATTATGAGGCTACTCTTAATGTTCTACTTCAGGGACCAGTATAGAAGACACTATTTTTTCTGCTTCAATCAATTGAGAACGCATCATGGTTGGGATAAAGTTCCTTGTTCCTTGACAACCAGAGAGTGGTGGTAAGTATGGACAGGAAAACAAAGTCTTGACACTTCCAAGGAAGTTCTTTGAAATGCTTTGGAGAAGAAAACAAAGAGAGAAAAAAACTACATTCTAGGCAGAGCATTATTCTGTTGGCTGAACAAGTATTTAGTGGACAAGGAACCTCCTCCTGCTCTTCCATCCAGTCTACTCAAGTACTGGGAATTCTTTTTCCCATAAAATCGTTTAATGGGGCCATCAGATAGCTTGAGCACCTGATTTAAAGTGAATACAACCCTCTGAGTTGTACAATCCCACGGGACTGTGTGATAGGAATTTTTGAATCCTGCCTCCCCACCATCCTCTATCCAACCCCTCAATAATCAGCTAGTTAAAGGAGATAGTTAAGGGGCAAGTGCCATCATATAGTTCAGGAATGCAGAAGACAGACACAAATGCTGGAAAGGAAGGATGCAATACTTGTAAGCTCAAACAAATTCAACAGCTATTTTTCTGAAAAATAAGGGAAATAATAATTCCAAGAGGGAATGTATTTCTTTTTTAAAAGGAAAAAACCTACATCCGTCCTTTTCACAGCATTACAATATTCCAATGTCGTCCCTGTAGCTGACAACAATTATCAATTAACAGCACTTTATCACTTACTTTCATATTTAAAATCACATACAACTCCAAGATAACACAAGCTTAACTACCGAGATAATATTAGCATAAAGCAATTCAACACCCTGTATCTCTGCCAAAGCAGTTAACTACACCTCTACGTATAATGTTACACATTTTAGTCCCTTGAAGGCAGCTTACACATGTATTTCCAAGTCTAACGTGTAGGAAAAGAACAAAACACTAATTTCCATGCTTCACAAAGCAAATGGAGCCAGGCAGCAATAGCTGAGAAGCTGTACCTGAACAAAACCCCATGTCCCAACCTACCCAGAGAGTAAGAGTGCACATTCCATCTGATGCTCACTTTCATGCACTGCACTGAGATGTCAGAAGAAGGAAACTGCAGGCACCCATTTGGACTCCCTGCAGGAGCAGCTGTAAGAGTAACTGCCAGTACATGCTTCCAACCACGTGCAATGCTAAAAGGGGTGACTGGGGGAACCTTGTGTCCTGCACTCTCAATCCACTACTAACTGAGTATCCAAAAACAACTGTCACAAACACAAACCAGACAACTTCAGCAGGCACAGTGGAGTTACAACTAGACTCTAACTTTTAGAAACTATAATTTGTCCAAGAAATCTTATAGTGAACATGCAGGAGAGTAAAAATTTATCAGTTTGGGGTCTTTTCTTCCAAAATTGTAAAGCAAAAGCCTATGTAATACTGATTCTTATGACAACAACAAGCATGCAGAGCCTCCAATCTCAAAACAATCTTTCCCATGAGAAAGGATTTAATTCTTTCACTTTGTAGCCCTCAACAGAATTCAGAAAAGGATGAGCTGTCCTCTTTCTGATTATCACAACCTGAGAAAAAATACCATATGCTAGTAGTTCTTAATACAGTGGCACATTTTACGCTCCCATGACGGCTTCTAGAAAGTCTCTGAAATTCACAACTTCAGCTTTCTCATATCCAAATTGTCTACAACAGACATGGACTATGAAATTAGGGCTTGTAACTCAGGACTGCTATTAACTTAATAAAATCCAGATTAAAAGTGAATAGCCAGCTAGGTATTTCAATGCCATTTACAAGCACCAAACTGTAAAGTAACTGAGACGCCCATCAAAACCACCTAACCAAGAGAAGCACACAAGAATTCCAGTGACAGCATGAAATAATAAGCACTCTCCACCCAAGAGAAAAGCCAACACTTCATATACAATGAGAATGGACTGTTCCCAATTGTTGATAAGTATAATTAACCTTCTAACCCTGTCTTTGGTCTTGAACATTAAACCTGAATTCATCCTGAAAACCAATTAAAATGCTAAGCAGGCTGTCTACTTTAGGACTGGAGAACAGCATTCATTTAAAAAAAAATAAAAAAAGCATAGCACAATTGTCTCTTTAGACACCTTCAAGGATCTTTAGCTGTTTTAGTAAAAGTTGTAATTCATAAATAAATCACATTTTAACAAGAGCTGAAAAAAATCTTCATGAAGATCCTGAAACATTTAAGGTTTATGAAGGCAAAATTGAAGGTTTAACACTGAAAAAATAGTCAAAGAGAAAAAATATAAAGATGATCTAGGTGGGCTGTGAAGTTTGATTTTTGCCATTTCATGCTATCTTTAACAGATATTAATTGTACAGTACAGCTCCCATTCAAAGAGCTTAACATCTCTCTCTCTCATTCATTCTGCCTTTTAGAATGACTACTGACAAGGAAATCTACTTATAATTTATATTACCCAACCTGCTTTTTTGATGTCTGCCATTTTGAAATTAGCAGAACAATTAGACAGGCAGAAGGAGCTAGAATTCTCAATTTTCTTTATAACTTCTTCTTTCCTACATCACAGATACTTCCTCTTACAAAAAAAATAAAAAACCAAAAACATGAATCATGCCTACTTGCCATAAAATTTAGACACGAGTCTGTGTTGATCATGTTTCTTCTCATAATTTTACTCATTCAACAGAAGGAAAAGTAGGTAACGTAACTTCTTATTCTCTAGAGAATCTGAGTTGATGAGTACCATTTTATAGTTACTACTCAGTTTTAGTATCAAAATTCTGTATCAGTGTTATACTTTAGTAAAACTTCATTCACTGCTGGAGTTCAGAGTAGCATTACTTCTTTTTCCCCCATTTTTATAATTTATTTTTAAATATACACAATATATGTGCTTAACAGGCATTTGTTCCAGTATTTCAACAAGCTTAAATTAGCTCTTCATTTTCAAAACAGCTCCTTTACGAAGTGGCTGAAAGCCAGAATTATCTTCATGTCACATTTCATGCCTTAAAACTTCCAAGGAGTTCTCTCGATGCTCTTGAGTTTTCCTTGACAGTGCTGTAGATGGCAGTATTTCACAGAGCTCACCCCCCTGCCCTAACCCGGGGCTAAGGACTGCAATATAGGGAATACACTCTAAGGGTGCTTCAAGCATCTTCAGTTCAGGCATTTCCACAACCTAACAAAGTATACAAACTGCTTTAATTTAAAAAGCAACCTTCTCAAATGACTAGAGAAAGGTACCAACCATAATGCCAGTCAAACAAAAATGTTAAGTCACTGCAGGTGAGATCATCCTTATAGCAGAGAGCTACAATGAGCTGTTCCCATGTATGGGATTTGAGCACACTCAGACATTTCGGTGCAGATTACCAAAAGAAAAATCAAGTTTTCCACAGTAATCTCCTATTTCTGACTAGAAAGTGCTGTTCTAGTGCAGGTGTTCATCTGGACTGCCTGGGCTTTCACTTTACTTGAAATTGAGGCACTTTCAGAAAGTAATTGCCTGCACAGAAAACACCTCAGTTTCAGGCTAAAATATAGTTCTAGTCTGTCAGTAACATGTTTTCCATGCAGAACCTCCCAAAAGCAGTCACTTTTGTCTAGAAGCTCACATCATGGCATGCATGGCACAAGTTTCACAGTGGAATGAACTAACACTCCTAGAAAACATAAGTAACATGAATCCAAGTATATATATTGCTTTGACTTCCAATTCCCTCCCTTCCTAAAATTTTAGCAGGAGTTGGCAAAAGTGAAACAGGCTATATCCCATTGCTACAACTCTCACCTGTTCTGCTGCACACGCCACAATCAGACTGAGGAGCAAACTGTGCAAATCCCATGCCAACATCATGGGGGGTTCACATTATTTCATAATGGGTAGAAATATTACTTCATCACTAGCAAGTCAGTAGCATTAGGAACCACCTCAACAGCACTTAATTTCAATGCTCCCCCAGATAAAATCCATCTCCTAGCTGTCAGCCTCATAATGCATGTCAAGCAAAGTACATAACATTAACTCCCAGGACACTGAGCATGCAGGCTTGTCTTTGAATGCTCACAAATCAGAATTCATAAGAATCTAGCATTTCTATTCCTTAGGAGGAAGGACAGCAGCCTGCTGAAGATGAAAATTACTGTCTTTGCTACTCAGCAAAACATTTGCTGGGCACTAGAAGATGCATGAGACACCAGAAACAGTGATGAAGGAGGAGCAGAATACGGTAATATGTCATCCTCATTAAGTCAGGAAACAAAGTCCAAGGCTGTAAGGGAGAAGAGACTGATACCACTGCATTCCACCAGAGTATCAGCAGTAGGGCTCCTACAAGTGCTGGTCAGAGCAAATAAATTTATGCTGATAACAACCTCCCAGTACTCAGTACTGGGAGGAGTGGAGTGTTGCTAATTTTGCTTTATAGCTTGCTTATGCTTGCAGTAATTTGTTTGAGGAGGGAGGAGATGTTGACATAGGCACCTGAACTGCAGCTTCTCCCACACTGTTACAATAGCATGATCTTTGCAAGGTAAGCAGCAAAGTCTATCATGAATGGGATTCAAGTAGAGACATTTAAAATTTCACAACTGCAAAATATTCATGCATCAAGCAAGTTTCCTTCAGTGAACACCTGTATTTTTCTCCAGAAAAAGTAAAGTAAAACACAAGAACACAGAAGAATGCTGCTATGTTTCTCAATTGCCAAGACAGGCAAGACAGCAACAAAGAAATACAAAAAAATATACTACTATATGCTTAAATAAAAGGAGAGAGGAAGATTATGCTAAAGATAAAACTTTTGTGGACATAGAATAAAGCAGGGATGGAGAAAAGATGTTGAGAAATGTCATGTCAGACAATTGTAACCAAAACAGTTAATGATACAAGGCCATCACACAGAAGAGGACTACAGCAGGACAAATATGGAGATAAATGTAATTTTTTAAAATCACAGAACAAATTTCAAGCAAACATGACTCTGCAACAGGGTGGCAACTAAGGCTGCCAGAGCTCAAGAGGGCTTTTGTTCAGCACTGATGGCAACAGCAGCACTGTGTCACAAGAAAAGGACAAATGCTAAGCAGAGTTGGAAAATTGTACCTATTATACCTGTGAATGGTAATAAAAAAGTCTCATCATTTCTTTTCCCTCACCATTCAACTCCTGGGACCCTTGACACTGGAGAAGGAAGTGAGGATTCAGTGAGAGCTTTCAGACTGAATGGTAAACCCTGGTAACATATGCACACCATCCTTCACTCAGGTCCTTTTCTAAGACTTCTCATGAAACTTGTTTAGCAATTATTTTTCACTCCTCCACAATTTCCCCTATCTGGGTTGCCCTACTGCAGAACACACTGTGCAGATTGCAGATGGTCAGCTATAGAAAGTTATAAGTCATTAAAACAACATCTACTCCCTGACAAACACAACAACAACAACAAATGAAAAAACACCAAAAAATCCTTTTCTTCCTTCCCTGCATCCAAAGTTTACAGAGGTGCAAAATCAAACACCATCTCTATGAAGGCACTAAACTATATTCAGAAAATTATTCTATGAGCCAAGATCTTGCTTCCACAACACTTTCCCCAACATCTTAAAGCCAAATGAATCACAATAGATGCTACTCATTTGGCAAGAAAGACAACCCAAGCTTCTTAAAATCAGCATTTGCAAGATAGAACTATCTGCTAAGCAAGCAGTTTATGTTTTAATCACTTACAAGAAACTAACAGTCAAAAAACCCCAACCAAACCACACCACAAAAAAAACACCGAACTGTTTAAATGAAATATTTAATCCTGGAAACCAATGCATTTTTTTAAACCCACAGAAACGTGGTCTACAAAATGTCTATAATGAATCACAGTTCAAATTTACTTGCAATACTGCAGACATGTTTCAGCCATCACTTTGGAACACTATACATTGAAATCTGCACCAGGTCTCGCTCACTCTAATTTCCCTTTCCTCTTCCTGGGCTGCCAGTACAAATGCTTTTTTACACACTAAATTCACAAAAGGTCAACTGCCAGACAATATTCCACATACAGAATTAAAAGGAGAAACTAATTAAAACTTACTATCTTTAATTCTTAAAAACAACACACAATGTAGTTACCCTTAACACTGTTTTCTTAAGATGCAACAAGCCTTAGCTTCCTGAAGTTTAAACACAAAAAAGCCAGCAGTTTGAAAAGCCTTCTGTTGCTACACAGCAATACCAAGTGTCCACGTTGTTAAAGAAAAATTAGTTTTCTTCTTCCAAAAGCAGACTAAGCCACCTAATGTTTCTGCTGAATCTTCATCAGCCTGATGCATAATATACTGTTGCAAGTTCTGATGAAGAAGACAGGAAGATATGATTTTTAACTGTTCTCAGCATGAGAAATGTCATGCTGGTAAGTATTTCAGAAGCATAATGAATTTCTTGTACCTGTAATAAAAGGAAGGAGTCCACAAATTATTATCCAGAATAATTAAGGAACAGAGTTCAGAAATAAATCCACGTAAGGGAACAAAGAATTAAAATGCAGGAAGACAGGCAAAGCTATATCTGCAATTTATTTGTCTAAGATTCCTACTGGCAAATATTTAATCTATACAGGATGTAAAGATAAATAATTTCTTCTCACTGTGAATGAAAGACTACAGGTGATACTTAGAAGCATTCACAGAATACAGCAACTGAAACAGTACAGCTCAGTGTTGACTTTTGCCTTATTCTGTTCATGCCTCAACTCCATCTATGCTACTAATATGGCAATAAATAAGATGGAGATTATTTCAGGATGTTTACATTAAGAGATAACACAAATCATGTTCATAAGTAGGTTATATTTACCAAAACAATCTATCAATCACAGAGGAAAGTGACTTAAGATGAGCAAAAAAACCCAGCTTTCTTCATTTCATAAAGAAGGATGAAATACAATTTGATAATTGATAAAATAAATAGTAAAAATATGTGCATTGAAGTTCTTTTCTGGACAATTAGTACCAAAAAATAAATATTTATACTAAATAAATGGTACCACATGCAGCCATCAATTTGTTACACTTGAGAAATAACCACCACCTACCAGACCTTTAATCTTCTTTTTGACAAAAATCAAGTTCTGTTTAGGAAGAAGGCAGAAATCAACAATAAGATACACAAGGAACCTTTTTATGTATACTGAAGACAGATATTGCTTATAAGCCCAAAACAGGGGTAAAAGTCCAAAAGCTTGTTCTAATTCAACAAGAACATGTCTCTGAACACCAAAGTAGCACAATTTGTAACATGTGATCTGACAGTGACCAGAGTGGAGGTCTTCTACAAATTTAGAAAGAAAGCAAAGCAAAACCACCAAAAACCAAGCCCTCTCAGACCACAGGCCTCATTTCCTTACATCAGTTCTTTGTTTATTTAAGAAGAAAGTATGTTTCCCTGCTCCAAGCTGACAGCCAAACAGAGCTGATGACACTGAAAGAAACTGATTATTAAGCTTCAAAGGAAAAATAGTGCATGGAGAAGAATATTGAGCGGTGTTCTTTGAAGCACTGACAGTAAGTGGGGAGAGTTAATATTTAATTAAAGTAGCTGACATGGTACAGATCCATCTGTACACTCTCTCAGGTTTATTTCTCGCCAGTTTCTCCTTCACTTTACAGGGCAGCTCATTGCTTTCCATTCTGCATTCTACCATGATTAGAATCTGCTTGGTGCGCCTTTGCCTTGGCAGATTTTTTTTTTTAATCAAAGCAGAACTTTTTTCAAGAAGGAAGAACATTTATTCTTGTTGATGATTTCAGAATTGTGTCTTAAAAATTCTGCTTATGCTCAGTAATTTTGTGCGCTATTTAAATAGATGGAATTGTCAATTTCTGTAGAGGAAATGCTTTCTGCTTGCCAGTATCACAGGCCTCAAGGCCACACTTTCCTCTGATGACTTTCTATCTCAGGTATTTTAATGTAGCTGTTTTCATTACGGTTTATCCTGACCATTTTCAAGGCAGCACAGGTTTGTAACAGTTAACTGCAATCCTGTTTGCAAGCTAGACTCAAGGTACTGTTTTTAAAAACAGCAAGCAGTAAATATTTATACGTAGCTTAGTGTGGGGTCCTTAATTCTGTGTACAAAACAAGATCCAAATGTCAGCTTATTGGCTTCTCTGCAGGAAAGAGTACATTGTAATTACTGATGAAAAATTACAGAATTGTGATTTCAGCAGAGGAAATTTGTATTGTAACATAAATCTTCCAGCCTCCAAGAGATCATAACAGACATCCCAGCAAGACCCTTAGTGTTAGAATTTTAACGTTTTATGTATTGCGCAGATTCAATTTAGATATTATTTTTTAAGACACTAATTGAAGCAGAGATACCTTCAAAGTCTACAATTTCCATCATACAGAAAAGCAAAGTTGCTTTACTTACTCATACCAAAAACTTTTTTTTTTTTTTCCCTAAAAGGGTTTGCAAATAAATTGAAGAACTGCAGGTCACAGCTACCCCAACTGTTGTGTTAGGCTGAAGACCCAGCTGGGAGCCCTGCACTAAGAATTGCCAGCTCCCAGTTTACAGGAGGTTATCTCCTTCTAATGTATTGCTAGGACACTCTTTCCCATGCAAATATATACATGCACACACACAAATTATATTCCACAGGTTCAGCAAGTCCTCACAGCAAAGCAGATACTACATAGGCCCTGCAGCACATCCAGACAGCACACAGCACTGTCTAAGTAACACGGGCAAGTGTATCACTTAAGGAAAAGAAAAAAAATAAACCCTCCTCCAGCTAGTCGTCCTCCACAGTGTCTGATCTATCTGGAGAGAATATAAGGGTATCATCATGCCCCCTTCTAAAACTATGATCTCCTGAAAAACAGCTAAAGACAGTTAGTCAGATGGTGCCTCGTGCTACAAGAAATCAGACAGAAAATTCCCTTCAGCACTTTTATGGTGATTTTTATAGGAGACCAAGGCCGAAGACAGATGGTAAGTATCCAGTGAAATTGGAACAGGTGATGTAGCTGGAACTGTAGAGAAAGTAGACAGGATATATCTCACAAGAAAATTCAGCAATCCCAGATGTCTTTTTCCTCAATAAAGCTAACAGAAGGAGGCCCTCACCATCCTACTTACACAGAAAAAAATGGGCAGAAGAGAAGCAAAAAGGCCATCTCAACACTGGCAGAGCAGATGCTATTAGGTAAGGAAAGTGATGCAAGTGGTCTTCACTCAAAAGATATTCCTCCATTAGTAATGGACACATGACATCCACTTTAAGTACGTAAGACAGCAGCTACAAAAGTCACACTAAAATGAATCCTATCTGCTACTTCAGGTAAGCATTTAACATTATTCCTAAATCATCCTCCTCGCCTTCTCATGCATATTACCGTACCTTTTGTGGCATTGTCTGAATTGGAAAAGTATATTATCAGGGACAAAAATCAGAAGCCAATACAACATTGTAAAATTTCCCCATAAGAAATTGAAAGAGGAGAGCACCAGATTTCTTATTCAGAGAATCACTCATGATCAGCCATCTAGAGAGCTGGAAAATATGCAAGTCTAAACCCAAATAGTGATACAGAAATTTCTCCTTGCAGACCTTGTCCTTTGGCTCCCCAACACAACACCTAAATGACTTCTCCTGTTGCAGAGACCTCTCTTTTTGTCTCCCAAAGTGGAAAGAGGGCATTAAGAGAAGAGAGCATGTCTGCATTATCTTCTGCTGCAGAATAATCAGTTACTCAACTGTACAGTCATACTAGAAATATTTATCATGTTTTTCAAAATTATATTGTCTGGCATACTATACCCAGAATAAATGCGTGGTGGCTGCATAGTACACGGAACAAATCTACTGAGATGAGTCAAAGCCAAATTTTCCCTCCATTTGGCCCAGTTTACAGTGCAGACTATTAGCCAAGTTTAGCTGGTGCACAATATCTCCATGTGCCAATATTGTTCAGAAGGAGAACAAGCTATTAGAAACACTGAACTGACAAATGAGCTGATGCCCATTTGTGGCGCAAGTCCACAGAACTTTTCCTTTGCAGTTTTCCCTCCCAATCACACTAGCTGTTATTTGACATCTTCAAGAAATACTTTTTAAGCTTTTTTTTGTACTTAACTCTGTATCTAGATAAACTTTGTTTCCTGTTGGCTTGGATTAAACAAATTCATGGTTACTCAAACACTCCTTGAAAAAAGGAGCAATAGCTACTTGGAATGCTCCTTAGTGGCAACAGAAGTGCCACTTCCAAGTCTTGTCATTTTCATCTTGTTAATGTTTCAACTCAGAACCACTCCTGTATTTCTAGAACTGGTATAATAGAACACAGTTAACACTGTGTTAACTGATGTCTTTGGCTACTTTATTCCATATTTATACATGGACTATTTATTAATAAAATCGTCAAATTTCAAGTACTTAAAATATATATTACCTTCTTTTAAAGTTACTCAGTCTCCTTTATAAAGAAATCCAGTAATCTTGAGTGTGAAACAATCCCTCAAAAAGTACAGTACAGCAGCTTCCAAGACATGGAAAAATGACAACACTAGCATTAGTCATATTAGACTATTCAACTTCTACCAAAAGAATTAAATTATACATCCACCTATTTGGGGAAAAAGAGCACTTGGTTGATTTCACAGGGACTCTTCACCCAAAAATGACCAAGGTCTGAAACAAAGCAATTCTGGGGGTTCGCACCATCTCCACCCAGCACTACTCCTAATATTTACACCTAATTTAGCTCCCAGTGGTAACTGTATGGAGCCAGTGTTCAGTACAGCACACAAATGCAGTTTCATGTTCAGCAGCCATGGTGTAGGTGGCAAGGAGTCCGCATGAGTGACACATTTCTAAACAGGAAGCACAAAGATTATCTGTGCCTGTCTACAAAGCAGGAGATGCACCGATGGTAAACTGCCTAAGAACAAATAAATGCCTCCATCAAGAAGATGAGTGGCCTCATTTCCATACTGCACATGTGAGGGTGGGGATGAGGGAGAAGAAAAAAGCTAAGTGGTTCACTCTTAAAAGTCAGGCCCAAGTAACATAGACTGCATTATATGCATTGCCATAATACATCTGTTTAGACCAAAACATTTTCCTTGCATTATGTAATCAATTTCACTACTCTAAGTACTGGATAATACTTGCACTACACTACTACTAAACTGGCTCAGTTCAATTCAGACACAAACTTGTTCTTGTGATTGCTTCCCACTGGAAAATATTGAAAAAAATATCTCAAGAGCTCTATTACATCAAAAGCCGTACAACAGAGCTCTTGCTAGACAGAGGTCAAGTCATGCAAGGAGACTGGTGACCTTCTACAGCCATGTTCAATATTTGTTTTTGTATCTGTTATGTATTTATAGTTTCAGACTGAAACTCTAGTACGTTTCAGTCCTTCTCTTAGACCAGTTCTCCAGTGAGGAACAATAGGAAACCCGCTCTCCTGGTACAGTATGGTGCTGCTGAATGCGATCCCACAGCTGACAGACAACAAAGTGCAGTTTATGCAGACCCACTGCTTTAATGCCCAAACAATATCCTAGCTATCTCTTCTGTGCTAAAGAACAATATTTGACTAATGCAGCATAAAGGTTCACAAGTTGCACCAAAACCTCCACTGCAAATACACTGCCTCCTTCTCCAGGCAGCACCAGCATCCCATCACACAAAGAACAAACCATCTACCCTGCTCCTCTCCACCACCTGTCCCCACGCACATCACAGGTCTCTCAGGCAGCCAGCTCTGAGAGGAGACTGGCAGGAACAGCTTGCACACAGAGTGGCAAACTTGGGATTTATTCTGAAAGCTTCATGCGGCTGTGAACAGTATTTTTCCCTAACTCTTGTCATATACTCTGCAGGATTTTCATGCCCTGCAAAAACAAACCACGATATGCCCTGCTTCAAAGAAAAAACTGTGACCCATAAGCAGCTATTTATATCAGAACTAAATATGCAAGACTAAAGAAAAAATAAGCTATTTAGTACTGAAACGAGCTTATGTCTGTCACCATGAATCCTCATACCAAGTGATCTTTTCTACTAAACTGCAACCAGACCAGGGAAAACTAATGTTTCAAGTTTCTCAATTCAGTGCCATTTAAGGAGTATCTATTTGCAGATTTACAGCATTAACACACTGATTTTTAAAACCTACAAAGATTGTAATACCATATAGTATTAACTAAAAAATTAGGTCAATGCAATATTGAAGCAAATGTCACCCATATTTTACATAAAAAAAGGTATTTACTTTGTCCATAAAGTTGCTTTTTACTACATGTCTTAGAAGTAATTAGAAAAAAATCCACATGAAATTTCAAGCAAATGAACTTGCTGTGTACCTGGGCAATTGTTTCATGAATCTTAATACATCACATTTCACCTTTAGAATAAAGGCAGGAATCTTTTATAATTTGTGAACTTGACACCAACTAAGTATGTATTTACTTGCACAAATCTTGTATCAATGATATGACTTTCTTTTTAAGTATCACCATCCAGTTACAAGTAATAAATTGTTTACCTCAACCCTCCAAATCATCTGTATGAAATACAACATATAAAGAACATTTTTGAGGAAAAATATGCCAATCACTGAGATGTGGCCCTCTTAGGTGATTGGAAAAAGACCTACTGTATATGAGAAAAAGCTGGAATGATGCTTCTGCAACTTGAAGAGTCATGTAAACCATTCATGGGTGTTATTCATTACTTCGGGGTGGAATGAGAGGTGAAAAATATCCTTTAATTTATTAAACCTTGGGAATGCTTAGGAAGAGATAAATAATGCCTAAACCACAGTCAAGTACCCAACTCAGTTTACTAGACCACCTGCTTACTATCAACTTGAAACATGTGAATTCTAAAAAGACCCACTTATTTTCTGATACGTAATTCCTTAAATAGTTAAAACTGTCAACCAAAAAAAGACTTTCTACAACACACATACTTCCCTAAGTTGAGCAAGAACACTCAAATTTTTTTTCACATGGTTAAATGACCAGTATTGTACCTGCATTTCCAAGTCCAAGCCTATTCAAAAGAAACTCACTGGTCTTTTGAATAACCTTCAAAACACCATGTTTGCAGGCAAGAGAAAGATAACTCTGGAAGGAAACATGCTGGTTTTCCTTATCTCAACTGAATAGTCACATTAGCAGCTTCTGCAGTACTGCAACACAAACACTGGGTGACAGGATTAATGCACTGGAAAACGGCTGAACATACAGATAGCCTATGAACTAGCTCAAGCTTAGATGCAATGAAAACTCTTTCCAATGGATGAATGAATGGTTAAATGAGAAAAAAAAAAAGGAAGATGAGATACACACATTCCCATATGGTGTCAAAGTCACTGTAACCTTAAGAACTTCTTGAGAGACAGATGCAGCATATTTAGTGGATGAATGGTAAGTGCTGTACCCTGTGCTGAGGGAACAAGCTGAGATAAAATCTCACATCCACAATTAAGAGTGTGAAGAAAATGAGGTTTATTTATTCCTCTTCTAGCACCAGAAGTCCAAGCTATTTCCTCAAAGTGAAAATCTTACTTCCCAAATGCCTCCTACCATCTGTCAAACAGTTTTAGCTGTTCTCAAGAAGCTTCTTATGCTACTATACACGTTACATCTGCAACAGATTTCCTTCTTGTAGAGTACAGATGGGATTAAACACTGTTTTATAACAAATATAGCAAAATACTGCTCCAGATTTCAACTGTGTACAATCCAGAACCAGTTACTCTGAATAAAACACTTCTAACATATCTGCTACTAATCAGTGGCCTATTATGAGCACTGTTTCCCAAACTTCACTTGCTGCATTTACAGAATTCAACACTCTATACAGGCATTTCTTTTGAAAGCCAATGTCAGTCCTCACAACATCAAGCTCCACCATGGACTGAAATTACCAAATTGAGACAAATCACCAGAAAAGCATGCAATCTGCTGTTCCCACAAGCTGGACAAGCATATGTTTTAAGACAAAGCTGCTTCTCCTGCATCTAAACTGATGGAGTTTCTTAGGCAGAGAAACAACCTCCTTCATCAGAAGCTAATTTACAAGAACGTCCCCAAAACAATGCAGATTCTTTAAGTCCAGGGTCCGAATTAGTCCACAAGGCAGCAACAATATATCTCCTCTACTAGTTATCATGTACCATCACAGCATGAAGTACTTTTCAAAGTCAGTAACTCATTTTTTCTAATTTCTGGCTACTAGACCTTCTAACACCTAGAAAACCCATGCAAGTCACACTTGTCTCAATATTCGTTCACACATTTTCAAGAGAAGCAAGGGCCTTACAAAGTCCTTCACACTGCTCTGGCATTAAGCTCAGAGCATGACTCTCCAGTTTGTATTAGTGGGAGAGGTATAGGCAGCAGAGGAAAGGAAGGGAACTATTTATCAGCTGAAGCTAAATGCAGAGGATATCAGCTTTACCCAAAAGACAAGACAACAGCAAAAGAAATCACTCAAGCAAAACTCAGAGACAGTCCTCTAAAATTCCCAAAGGCTTTGGGAAAAGCATTTTTTTGTTGCAGTCAGGCTTTTTGTTGGGCTGGTTTTTTTCTAAACAAAACAAACGGCCAAGACTGTGCCCATCATTTCTTCTGTCTTAAACAAGATTTACTTCTGAACTAAATTACCATCAACCACCTGTTCTAATAGAAGATAATTGCAACTGCTGTCTAACAAACCAGAAAAGATTAACTAATTCAACATAATTATGGCCACATCAGAATATTGAGAGGGGGGAACAAAAAGCCAAACAGTAAAGGCAGCTCACTCAGGAAATCATCTAAAGAATCATTTCACACTTAGAAGCAGTATTTTTAACTTCCACACCAAAACAGCCTAGATGAAGAACTACACTGTTTCACTCTTCCTGTGAAAACAGTGACTGTACAAATACCTCCCTCAAAAAGCTTCCTGCTACTGCTCCTCCACTTCCCAACTGTACATCTGCTGTAGAAGCAATATCTTCAATAACAGCATATTCTATTATGAAACACAATTTACCCGACCAAGATGTTCACGTTACAGTGCAGAGAATAGGATCAGCAACTTCTGTGTTTGTACTACTTTAATCACCTTGCACAGACTGGAGAATAACCCACACTTGTTGGGAACAAGACTATACTGTTTCCTACAGCCATCACTATTTCTTCACTGAAGGTCTTTTTTTGTCCCCCACCACAATTCTCTCTTTTGTTGAATAATAAAAATTGTTCCTCTGTGTTTAATCAAAAAATTTGAGTAATGTAGAGTTTGATTAGAAAGAAACTAACAGAACTAAAACAAACCTCATAGCTTGGCCTGTTGGAAGGTTTAAGTATATGACATTATGCAAATTCTCCACTAAATTTATTTTCTATTCTGAAGAGAAGACCAAGAGACTAAGAGATAAGTTATCTGACAGACAGCCTAAAGCAAGAGGAATTACACAGCACAGGAAGGGAGAAGGGAGAAAAGGCCCTTAGAAAACTCTCCTGCATGCTTCAGGAAACAGAAGTTGTGGGAAATGCAGTGGGGAAGCAGGTGGTAAAACAGTAATCAGTGAAGAGATGAAAGCCTAATAACTGACTCGACACAGTTCATTAAAACTTGGCTGAGTGTTCTATGCAAAGATTTACTGGATGGAGAGGAGGCTGGAACACAACTTCACACCAAGTATGCATAGTTTCTTTACTAGGTAGCTGCACAACCATTTACTTGAAAGCGTAACAGCAGAGCAGACAAAAGAAAATGGTGAAGTGCTGCATCGCCTCAGACCCTTCTCAATCACTTCAACAGAGTTTAAGAAAAGGCAGTCTAAAAATGAGCCATCTTCAATAAACTTCCCTTTCCCCAGAATTATTTTCCATTCATTTCTGCATTTTATTTCTCTTTGGAGCAAAACCTGTGATAATGCAGCAAGCACTATTAAAAAAACAGGATCACAGAAGTCTTTCTGTCCAAGTTCAGCTCCACATAAAAAGTCTAGGAGTCCAACATTGTTTCCTGCAACATCAGAAAATTCCTCCTTGTGTTGTACAAGTTAACAAACATCAACAAGCATTTATAGAACAGAGTTTGAGGTACTCTGGAGGTTTACACATGCAGCAGATATGAGCTGGATAGCCCTTCACTAAAAAGGTAATTTTTTAACTCATTTGACAAAGCAGTGTGTTTAAAAGGAGTTCTTTCCCTGACCTATGATTAAAGTGGAGAAAGGATTATGTCTTGCTAGGTCTAAGCTACATCAACCTTGAATTATTTGGCTTACTTGATTTACATGATTTTTAGAGTCTTTTCCAAGGTAAATGATTCTAAGATCTTCACAACTCTACAATAAAGAAAAAAAAAAGAGGACCCAAAGGGTCCACAAGTGACCACAATCACACATCTCTTTTTTTCCCAACTAGTTTCAATTCTGAAGTAGACACATCAAATCAGCATCTGGAAAGGAGGGCTTTAGGGACAGGTTTTGGAAAGTTGTATAATCACAAATTACTTCAAAGCTCAGGAGTTTTAACTAAGAACTAGTACTTGACTAAAACAACAAATTACCTCAGAAATTCTGCAAGGAATTCTAAAACGAAAAAGTATACAGAAAAGTTCAGTTACTACTACAGTTCTTGATAGCCAACAATGCAACTATGTTCTTCTCATATTTTCTGCATCACTGAAAACCAGAACTGTTTCAACTCTAAACTCTCATTCAATAGAGCTGACAGACAAGTGGGACACAGTCCTGTTACTGTCCATTATGCTCACTGGGGACTAACAACTCAGAACTAACTCCTGTCATTTCGAAATTTCAAAACTAAGTTGATAATTAACGAGCATTAGCAGGGCCCCGATTGCATTAACACTTAACAGATCAAATAGATTTCCTGTGATTAAGTTGAAATGATTAAGTAATGGAAGCTGCCAGATGAAAATCAATTCTTTTTAAGAGGTGTCCCGATCTGAGTCCCAAGAACTCTATTTTGGACAGTGGCAGCACAAAACACGTTAGAAACATCTTCAGTGCCACACTGAATGAATGGCTTTCCTCCTTTCAGGAGAGGAATTCTACAGCACACTGCTATAACGCACAATTTCGCTATTTCAAGCACCCGTGTGAACCTCAGCTGAGCGATCACCGAGTTCCCTGAGCAAAACCCGCTCGGAGTGCGGGCTCTTTAGGAAGTGAGCCATTTGCAAGGCCTGCTAATAGAGATGCAGAAGCGCGGCTGGCAGCGCCACGGGACTGGGGACAGTAACGAGGTTTCGCTCCCCAGGCTACAGCTCAAGATTATTTTCCCAGAGCGAGGGGAAGGAGGTTACCGGCAGTCACAGGAGATACACGTTAGCTGCATTTAACGCGGCCGGTTCCAACGGCGGCTGCCGGCCGGCAGGGCGGGCCCGGGCTGCGCGCACGGCAGTAGCGACAGCCTGCCCGTGGCTCCGAGCCCCCGCCGCCGTGCACGGCTCTGCGGGCGGCCCGACACCGCACCGAGCTGCCGCAGCCCGCTCAGCCCCGCCCGCGGGACCCAGCCCGGCCGGTAACAGCCACCGGGCCCGGCGCTAACGGAGAGCTCGGGGGGCTCCCAGCAACGCCCTCCCGCCCGGCAGCACGCACGGCAGCGCGGCCCCGGCGGGGACCCGCGGCGCACACCCCCCGTCCGCAGCCGCGGCGCTGCCCCGGAGCCGGCGCTGCCCTCACCTCTGCCCGCAGCAGGTCCGGCGGGAGGCGCGCCCGGCCGGTACGGAGGGGGGGCTGCGGCCGGGTCCCCCTCCCGTGCCGTTCCCTGCAGGCGCGGGCTGCGCTCCCGCCGCTCTGCTCCCGCTGCTGCCGCCGCCGCCCCGCCCGGTCGCCGCCTGATCCGCTCATCCGCCGCGGCGGGAGGCGCGCGCAGGCGCGGGCGGTGCCGGCCCCGGAGCCGCGGGCTGTGCCGCTCCGAGCGGCGCTAGCCCCGCCCCGGGAGCCGCAGGGCGCGGGGAGAGAGCGGGCACCGGGGGAACGGCTCCGCTCTAACGTCAGCCCCCGTGCTGCTCACCCGAGCAGCGGAAAAGGAATAACAGTGGAAAGAAAGTGCGGTCTGAAAACATGCCCGAAAAACTGCGAGACGTGGTCTCAGGTGGAACATCACAACAGGAACCCCGCGTTGCTTTTTTTCTTGTTTTTTTTTAATTGCCTCTAAATGTGGCTTCTCAGACTCACAGACACAATTAGGTTGGAAAAGTCCTCTGAAGTCATCGAATCCAACCTGTGACCCAACACGGCCATGTCTATTAGACCACTGCATTAAGTGTTTTCTAAGTGTTTAATCCAGTCTTTTCTTAAACACCTCCAGGGACGGACGGTGGCTCCACCATCTCCCTGGCCGGCCCACTCCCATGTCTAATCGCCCTTCCTATGAACAGCTCCTTCCTAATATCCCGCTTAAACCTTTCCTGCCGCAGCTTAAGGCTGCATCCTTTTGTCGTGTTGCTAGCTGCCTGGGAGGAGAGACTGACCTCACCTGCCTACACCCTCTTTTCAGGGAGTTGGAGAAAGCAATGTTACCCCTGAGCCTCCTCCTAGCACTTCTAAACACATCCTCGGTAATAAGAACCACCATGAGCACCTTACATATATTAGCGTATGTCAAGTAACACCAGCGTGTACCTCGCGTTGTTATCACCTCCCAGCTGACAGTGCTGCAAACAGTTGCAAAATGCAGAGCATCTTTGCTTATTTCAAGGGAAAGGCACTGTCAGTGCACTCAGAAGACATCTGGCACCTTCAGCACTGATCCCCAATGAGCGGTGCAAGAAAGTTGAAACAGGATTAATGTTTCCAACTCCAAAAATAAGTCTTTTTGCACCACCAATTTTCATAAAATCATCTGCTATATCTCAATTATGTAGCAGTGTGACTAGGAGTCCATTATCTTGGGCTAATGTTCCACTCACATTCTTTTCATTCTGTTCCTTGGAATCAGAGTTAATTAAAAGGCTGGCTATTCTTTCCTCAGTATTTTTTAAGGCTTCTGTAGAAAGATATGAACATATTCCTGGCTGTGGAAGATTGCTTTGTCTTCTCAGCAATGAGGTATAAACTGTTGAATAATACAGAGAACATATCTAATGATGAAAATAAAATTGAAGTTTCTTTGTACAAAGCTTTTTATAATTAAACAATACTTCTTCCCAAAGGAGGGCTCTGGAATGAGGTAATTCATTCTGACAAGAGCCACTTACCCAGACTTTCTTACTGTGGAGTTTTAACTCACAAGGGTGATTGCTGTCTACAGAACAGACTGAGTCTAGCTTTGGGAAGCAGCCCTGCGCATGTGTGGATTCATGACTCATTTATGTCTTGCCTTGTGACAGAGCAATGCTTAAAAAGCTATTTTCAAGGACACCGTATTTCACACTTTAACACTTTGAGAGCTCCATAAGAAACATGGAGTTCTTCAAGTCATACTAAACAGCCATGGAGGGGTCACAGTTTCAGATGTACAAAGTATGTGATACCAGGCTGTTGTGTGCAGCTGAATGAGTATGCCAGGTGAATCCACACTGTGCTATTTGCTTCTCCTGGAGGGCACTGGTAAACTCTTGTTACTTAATCCTCAGAGTGCTTTCCTAGCTTTATAGAGTTCTTTTATTCTTGTCTGAGATAGAAGGGAGAGGCTGGCAGCACACCAGAGTAGCAAGAGTTTATGGAGAACTCGGGCCTCTCCTCACAGGGCTTACACTGAATCATATGTGTGCTGATGCTTTCATGAGTTGCACAATGCTGAATTATGTCTCAGATATTTTCATTAAAGGGTCTCTTATAGGGAAAATGGGGGTGAAATGCCCTTAAAGTATCACAGCTTCAGATTGGAGGACACAGAGAACTGATAAGTAGCATGAGTTTGCACTTCACTCCTCAGGATTGTCGGGTAGAAAAAATAACTATTACCATAAATACAGAGAATCAGAGATCGTTTGGGTTGGAAGGGACCTTTAAAGGTCACCTAGTCCAAACTCCCTGCCAAGTGTAGGGATACTTCCACCTAGACCAAGTTGCTCACAGCCCCATCCAACGTGGTCTTGAATGCTTACAGGGATGAGACACCAGCCACCTCTCTGGACAACCTGTTCCAGACTTTTACCACCCTTCTTTGTAAGGGATTTCTTCCTTATGTCTAGTTTGTTTCTGCCCTCATTCAGTTTAAATCCATTCCCCCTTACCCTGTCACTACACACTCTTGTAAAAAGCCTTTGCCCTGCTTTCTTGTTTGCTGCCTTTAGGCACTGGAAGGTGCCATAAGGTCTCTGGAGCCTTCTCTTCTCCAAGCTGAACAGCCCCAGCTCTCACAGCCTCATAAGAGAGGTGCTCCATGCCCTTAAGCCTCTTCATGGCCTTCTTCTGGACCTTTTTCAGCAGGTCCAGATCCTTCTTATGTTGGAGATCCAGAGCTGGATGCTCTGGACTAGGGAAAGCATTTGCCTGCACTGTATGCATCTGTGACCAGGAAAACACAAGCAGGAAGCCCACAGCTAGCAGAATAAAAAAACTATCTATTTTTTTTCCTGTAGAAATACCAGAACTACCAATCCTGATAATATGAGGGTCAGAAAAAAGATGTGAAAACTGCTCCATGAAAGGGAAGAAGCTGCTTTCCATCTTTGACACAGGCTTTTAATTAGGGCATATTTCCAATCAAATTAAAACAGCAGGGATTCAAGTAACTTAAAGGAGGATCTGATGTTTGAATTTATCAGGGAATGGCAAGGACATGACTGTTCCCTAAGGGAAAGGTGAGTGGGGAGCCAAAATTGGTAACCTACCTGTCAGGGCAGGTGCCATCCAGGACCCACTCTCACATTCAGTTGAGACAGACAGACCTAGAAATCCAGATGATGAGACAATAGCACAATGTCAACCAGAAATCCAGATGATGAGAGAGATGCAAGGTGAAGCCAGGAGCAAAATCCCTTGGTTGTGTTTAGGATGAGATCCAACAACCACCAGGGCAACAAGACCAGGCTAATGTCAAGCCAGGCTAGAGGTTGAAGCTTGAATCAAAGTTTACTCTCTCAGACTTAACACTCAACACAGCTCAAGTAAGGAGTAAGGGCCCAGGACTGTGCTTAAATAGCACTCTTGGGCCTATGGGTATAAGTAGAAGCTGCAGATGAGGCTACTTAGAGTTATTAAGTCTTATTAGTGCACTCAGAACCACAAATAGTTCATCTGGTGTGTTTTTTTCCTTACAGGATAAAATTTGCAACAATATATTGAAGCAAGCATTTCACCTCAGCTACTCACAGCTGCTCCTTTCTGACTCAACTCTTGTGAAAGGAAGGGTGAAATGGTGACAGAAGAGCTGTGTGCTAGACGTGAAGCTGAGCCATGGGAAGAACAACTTCCACCTGAAGTGTGGGAGCTTCTGGCAGTGCCATCATCTCAGGGTTAGTTCCCAAGTACATCTGTTCTCAGAAGACAAGATAAAACACTTCAGAGTTGGAGGTGAACAACAAAGAGGCAGGGTGGTTTTTTTGTGGTTGTACATATCTTTGATAATGATATGCACATGATTAGGGCTAGTAGGTGCTATGGGAACACAAATAATCTCTGCTCGAAAAGAAGATAAGAAAATTTGCATTATTTTCAGATAGCACGCTTGCAGAGTTGCTAGAGAATATTCATTGTAATCCTGCTGGGTGCTGTCTTATTATCTAGTGTTAACATACACCACATGGGGCTTTCTGGTAAAGGTAAACAGAGAAAGACTAAAAGCAACAGCAGAGTCTGAAATAAAGTGAGAATTCTGCAGTCCTTGAAAAGGAGACTTTTGCACGCTCTTACTTCATTTTTTTGTTTTTCTGAATTGGATAGTAGTTTCCTGCTACATCTACAGGTGTAGAGAACTCTGACAATGTGGGAAAAATTAAAACCTAGAAATACTGTATTAAAAATATTAAGAGGAAAAATATAGCGGTTTTGTGTTTTCAGGGAAGCTGTCTTTCTTCTTGGAAGTTTCAGCTTCCAATGTCTGTCAAAGAGAACAGAGGGTTTTGTTCTCAGCTTAAAAAAGATCATTTTTACTAAAGTTAAAATTGATACTTTCATTCTAATTAACAAAATGTGGTTTTAATTAAAAAGCAGCAGGGGTTTGGCAGAGAAGCAAAAATATTTGTAGGTAAATGCTCACTTAGAGTAATTTTAGCATGTTCTGTTGGAAAGAAGCTCAGTTTTGGGTCCCTCCTTTGTAGGAGTGCTGATAGAGCCATGAGCTCTGTGACCTCTGAGTGCTTGTGGCCTCACTGCATAGCTTTGTGTTTTGGAGCAATTATCTGAATTCCAACGTTAGTGAAATTAAAACTTTAATTAAAATTAGAAAGGATTATTATTGGGTAGTAAGTATATTGTACGTGGTAGGAAACAATGTTTAGTAGCCTTTTTATCATTGAGTTTGGTAATGCACAGTTGGCTTAGAACAAATATTTTGAACCACAGACATTGCTAATGGTTTGAGTCTCTCATTTAAAGTCAGCAGGTTTATGCTAATTAAAAATGAGATGAAAATATTTCCACTTTGATTCTAAAAGCTGTATGGCAGGTATCTGAAGTATTTCTTATTTACACTACAGTAATTCTCACTGTCTTCAATTTCTTCACAGTTACGAATGCTATCCTTAGGAAATTACTTTTGCTGCAGTAATCCATCATTTATCCCAGTCATTCACAGGGCTAACATAAAAGAAGTCAAACTTAGTTTTCCACTGTTAGATCTCATTTTTATTTTATTAGATGCAGAACTACTCATTCTGTCACAGACCTTGGCACTGCAGAATGTTCCTCCCTCCTTTAGATCCAAGCTTGTCTCTATGAGATATATCAGTCCTGATTTTCTGCATTATATTTAGTTATTTAGGACATGATGTTACAGGATTTTAATTCAACTCAGGCATTTTTCAAGTACTTGCATATTTTTATTCTTTTGCATCACCAGTTGAAGTATTCTTAGCCCTGATCTGGTTTGTCATTTCTGCAGCTTTCAGTATGCTCTTGTCTGACAAGTCCTCTTTAAATATCTGCTGTATCAGCTCCTCATCTGTCTTGGAGAAGCTTCTTCCCCCCATGTGTCTGTTTTTAGCCTCCAACTTTCATGTGAAGAACTTCACTTTTCTCCTGTACAGTGAACTGAGCTTGATAGGATTATATTTAGCTGTATCAGTAGGATTTTAATCCAATAATCCTGTTGAGTAGTTGTTCTTCCAGCAAGGACACCTAATGCACCTGTTTCACCTGCTGCTTAGCTTACGCACCTTTGCAGTCAGTTTTCTCAGACCTCTTTTGATTAGTTCGGGTATTGTGAAGAAGTAGAAAACAGCAATGCATCAACTCTTGCACTAAATGGTAAACATGAAGGATGTAAAGCATTCACACTGTACAGAATGTCGGTTCTTCCTGCCTGCTGCTGGGAAGTAGTGAATGAATTCCTTATTTTGCTTTGCTTATATGCCTGGATTTTGTTTTCCCTATTAAAATCTCTTTATCTCAACCCACAAATTTTCTCGTTTTCACTCTTTGTATTCTCTCCCCATCCCATGGAGGGGGTGTGGGGTGTCAGTGAGCAGTTGCATGGGGCCAAGATGCTGGCTGGGGATAGCCCATTGGCACAATTCCTTTACCAAATGCTAATTCTTTTTAGGAAGGAAGGAAGACATGCACACATTAAGACCAATATACTCCAGGCTGAACCTTCTTTTCCAGAATTTCTTGCTGATATATTGTGTTTTCCTCAGTTATAGAATGGAAGAAAATTTACTTAAGGTCATGAACTTGACTATCAAAAGGACAGAGCCTCCTTGTGGGGGGAGGAAGGAACCTCCATAGCTGTAAGGCTTCTTTCTGATCCCTTGTCAAATCAGTGTCAAATATCCATTATATACGGGCCCCTCCATTACAGGTTTTTTACCAAGGCTCTCTTCTCAGTTTCCTTTTGTGAAATCTTTTCCTTTTGTGAATCTTTTGTGAGTCTTTTTGCTCCCTTGGATGATTCTTTTACCTTTATTATTTTTAATAACTCTCTTCTATATTGAATGCAGTGCCATTCAATAGCCTAAATTTGGAAAAAGAAAGTTCATTTAATTCAGAGTGAGTCCAGGCCCTCCCTTTTCTCAGACCTGTTTGGATTGCTGACTGTGCAAGCCCATTCAGCTGGAGTATGATGGGTACCAATATGGTCCCCCTGTGACTAGCTGTTGAGATTGATGCCTCAGTTGAAGCAACAACTGCAATTGGCCCCTTCTGAGCCTTGACTGCCAGCTTGATTCATACCCTTACTGTATGTAGGTTTTATGTCTTTCTGTTGTATGTCCTTAATGCATAATCCACAAAACATATTCTATTTCCAGGCCTCATCGTAACCTTAAGCAGTGTTGATCATATCTCAGTTCCTTCATTTTCCTGGCAGATAGCTATGTTCAGTTAGCTTGTAAATGCTTGGTCTCCAGAACATCATTACTGGAAACAATACTTATATATTCACCATTCAGGGTAGTTATATAGTCAGTGCTTGGGGGATTTTGTCAAAGAAAGTGTACTGTCACATTCGATTTCCTCTCACAGAAAAGCATTCATTAATTCAGTGTAAAGCGCAGACTTCTCTCAGAGTCTTGTTTGGATTTTTATTTAGCATAGGGCAATTGAATCAAGACTCCATCCACCTCTGCAAATGTGTGTTGTGATTACATGGTCTCCAGCCTGTCAGAAGCTTATGAAACATTTTCTAATCAGGGAAAGGCAACTCAAGAAATTTTCTCTCTTTCAGCTCTTGTGCCACACAGCTCCTGTGTTATCTGACACTTTGTTTATATCATAAGAAAGACTGACACAGAGAAAATTATGTAAAAGTAACACACCCCATGTGTTTTTAGGTCCTTTCCATGTTATGCAATTCTATTTTCCATCTTTCATCATGTTTTTCTTGTCTTCTTAATATAAAAAGGCAGTGTCTCACATCTGGTCCTTGACAGGCTGATCTTGATATGCTGAGAGCTATGTTCATAGATGTAAACATCACAAATTAAATATGATATGTATGCCCACCATTGCCCCAGCGACAGGAAACTTCTTGTCATTCCTCTCTGCTTGTAGCCTTGCTGTCTGCAAATCTAGTTGGAAGTTGCCTAGATGGCTCTGCATTTCTGCCTTATGAAATATCTTAACTGTCTTTTCCTCTTAGGTTTTATTTGAATGTGTACAGTTGTCATGAAACTTCTCCATGAGCAACAGCCTGAGTCCTGAGCCCTTTATTTATTTGCAGAAGAGAATATACATTATTATATATAAAGGAATATATATATACACACACACACATACATATATAAGGGAAATTCTAGAGGTCTGTGAAATGAAAATCACAGTGGCCACCTTTGAAAGGATGGAAGGGGAGAAGAAAACAACCAAGGAAAATACGCTTAGCCCCTTCACCCTTCCTAGAAATAGCCCAGCATAAGTTATCTATGTGTAACCCCTAGAAGATAAAAAAGGTAATGAGCAACAACTGGCATTAATAAATCAGAACAAATCATGTGAAATTACTTTCCTTTTCTCTACCCAAGGAATTTTCTGAATGGGACAAAGTCAATGTGACATATTTTAAATTTGGTAATACCTTAGTAAGTACAAGGATACATCTACATAAAACATCTGTAAAGTGGAAATATAATATATATTGAATTTTTAATTTTCTAGTTTGAAAAATGGAAAAGTTGACAGTGGCTCCTGTGGGTTTTAGAAGATGGTAAAAGGTAATAAATAGTATCCTTAATTCTATGTACTTTATTGAAATAAATGTGAAAGTTGATGAAGTCCAGCCAGACCACAGCATTTATTTGCTGAGGGAAAGTATTCACACAGTGTAGGTTTTCTTCAATAACCATGAACACATATGAGTGAAAAAACCCACTGCAATTGGGCACTTATTAAATTATTCCCCAGTGTGCACTTCTGGCCTGATTCTGCTCTGTGGTACTTTTTTACTACAGAAAAGAATTTACCTCTTCCTAATGAGCTTCACCAGAGGGAATGGATGTGGATTCAAGCTTATTGCATCCTGAAAACTGAAAAATACTGTTTCAAAGTCCGATTTTTTTCATGAAAGTTTTAACTTAGCAAATAGCTCCATTAAATCCATTAAATAATTCTTCTCATAACTAAAAATGGCTGAGTCTAAACCTAGATGATTACTTCTAATAAATTGCAGTGATTCTGAATTCAATCCTGTCTCCATGGGTAGGGTTCTGTAAAATCAGTGGAGTGATCCCTATAGCATAACTGTGAATATGACTAAAACCACCTGCTCCTTCCCCAGCACTCCTCAGAAAAACAATGCTTGTGGGGAGATGTGTTCTGAACTGCTGTACTTCATATAAATGATACAACTGTGAAATTTAGAACAAAAAAGCGAACAGCAGAGGGAGTCATATGAATCAGAACAGGAGAAAAAATGTGAACTTGAGAACAGAAAGCAAATGAGATGTAAAGAGAACTTGAGGTGCAGTGGGACAGTGAAGGACATGCACAAGTGGGAGGTGGGAGGGTAACTGCTGGTTAACCCAGCCTGTGAGCTTCTCAGAAACCAGCCCATTGCCACAATTAATAAAAATGTGGGGGGAGGCAATTTTGAATTTCCTGGAATTCCAAGGAGGGGGGATAACTGGGTTTGGGGTTTTTTTGCTCTTTGTCCTGTTACAGGTGAAACACTCTCAACTTGAAGAATTTTTACTTTATTTGCTCCCAGGTAGCACCAGCTACTGAATCACTGATTGAGGTACTGGGTGGGAAAAAGAGAACATAATTAAACACACTAAGAGACACTTTTCATTCCTCAGGCTGTGCTTTGGCCAAACACCTCTCCTGCTTCCATCATAGTGTCCTGTTTCACTGCAGGCCATGCACAGTCACCCCGGGGGGCAAATAGTGTTTGTGTGATGACTGCTCTCTGCCACTCTCCTCTCTACAACTCCTTCCCTCTCACTCCTTCCCTTCAGGCCTCTCTGGCGCTGCATATCCCCAACAATTTGCATTACATCCCCAGCTGTTACAGGGGTCTTAAACTTCTTTTCTTTCTGGTAAAGCCATGGTTTTCTCTGGTACTGCAAAAAAGGCTAGGCAGGCCATAGAATTGGTAATACCACTATTTATATACATGCAACAAATTCTAGAAAGAAAATGTTGCTTTTAAACTGAAAAATTCTAAAATGCTACTGATTAAATCCAAACCAAATATAGGTGCAATTGTGTGTTTTTGCCCCTAACTACCCTTCCCTGTCTTCCATCAGACACAATTTTTGTGTCACTAAAAGCAGCCATCAGCCTATTGATGATGGGGAGAGACTGCCTCTTACTAAACTTATCTACAATGTGGCTCTATGTGGTGAAAACCAAAAACAAGGCAAAATACTCCTAGTTACTCCATCTCTGCTAGTGTAAATCTGAACAATAATGTAATCAAGTGCAACTAAGTTATTTTTGTCCCCAGAAGTCTAAGCTTTTTCTTGAAAAAGAGAGAAAGTTCTCACATGCACTTTTTTCCTATCTCTGCAAATCATGTACTGCTGCAGACATTAGTTGTGATACTAGCCTGTGAGGATGGTGATGGGTTGTGAAAATGCCTCACCTTCTTAAGCAATCTTAATCAAAAGCCTCAGAGGCACAAAGCTTTTTTCTTCTATTTTTGTATTTGCAGAGATCTTAGGTGAAGGGCAGTCTCAAAAACATTTTTCCCAAAAGTATATTCAGGATTTGGTGTGGGGTATTTTTTCCCCTTGCTAAGTTGGTATCTTAATGCCACGATGACTTAATGCCACAGTGTTTGTATTTTCTCATTTCCTCAATGTCAGGACTGTCCCAGCTTGCTCAGAATTTTTCAAGAATATTTGTCTGCATTAATTAAGATGTGCTTTTATCTCTGGGTCCTCCCTTTGAGTTTGAAGTATAGGACAAATTCTCTCTCTGATAAATTTCCACATTAGTTTCAGTGTTTTCCAGCCTGTAGTTTTCAAAAGCAGTAGGGATACATGCCAGTAGTCCTCTTGCTGGTCTAAGTCCCAAACATGATATTGCTTACCCAGATCCCTGAGCCAGAGGCTGACGGATAACAAAAGGATGTTGTCAGACTTTCCATCCTGAAGCACTAAAATAGGAACCCTGTCAAACTTCTGATTAAATTCCATGGGGCCAGGATTTTACCCTTATCTGAGAGCCATGGTATTTCTCCTTCATGGTCAGTGTCTGGTTAAGTAGCTAGATCTGACCCTGAACTCCAAGTCTAAACAACTAAGTCAAATGTTTTGGTACAGTGTGAGTCTCGTCTCGATTACTACAATTTGGACTCATCTCTACTGTACATAGGAAACACAGTTTTCAAAACACATGCTTTGTGTGTCCCAAAACATGGGCTGAAGCAGTCTGCATTGTAGTTCACTGTAGAGTGCATTTGCAATATAATAATATAGAAATATGAGTAAAGTATGTTCTTGTTATAACTTGAAATATTGAAGTAGAAAATCAAAGGACTTGACCCAAGGTTCCAAAGAATAAGCATGTCAGGATTTATGGCTGTTTCTCAAACAGAGGAGAACTTTACCCCAAAAAGACTGTTACCCAAAGGCATCCCTCACAGAGGTGTATCTTCAGCAGGAGCTTCCTGCCTTAGCAAGGCTGAGTTAAGCGCTTCCCAGGGAGCTCCAAATCTTCATTACAACTGATCTTAGTACACTTCCACTGTAGCTCACAGCTGCCTGTGTACTGAAGGCTCCACTTGCTGGTGTAAAGCCCAAATATAATGAATGGACTGTAGGATCAGTGTATGAAGCAGCAGATGGCTCCTGTAAGCACTCTCACTTACCCTCTGTGCCCGACAATGCATAAATCACTAGCACCATCTGCCTGCTATTTCTTTCAGCGCCTTGGGCATTTTAACTCATTAGGAGGTGGCAGGGAAATTCATCTCAAACAACAAGGAGTTTGCCAAAAAGCACAAGACTTTCAATTCGACGGAAGACCAATGCCTCATCATTTTGCTAGCACACTGTTGCAGGAAGAAATGCCTGCTTCATTTTGTACTTTTACTGAGGTAGGGAATGGGCTGTTCAAAAGCCTGGAGTATCAGGCAGGAAATCCTCATTCCCTATTTTTCTGTTCTACAATGAGAAAGAGTGATGACAGGTTCATATCCTGGCAAATCTCACCATCATTCTGTTTGGCCTAGAGTCACTTGCAGCCACCACTGTGTTTGCCTGTTTACTATTAATAACAAACAGTCAGAAAAAAAGAATTCACAGCTTCTTACTCTGCTGCTGGCTAAATAGGAAGCTATTTTCATTATACTTGTTAAGCATTTTGGGCTTTGGCTTGGATTTTTACAATCATATCTGTAATAAATCACATTAAAAGCAGATTAGTTGTACTATATATTTTTTTTCAAGGAAGTTTTTACTTGAGAGGGTGAATGAGGGACCAAGATAACAGATGAGGGGAATATTCAAAATTGTTTCAGCTACAGAGAGCAAGAAATGTGGGAGTATGCAGTCTGAGAGAGAAAAGGCTATAGGAAAAAAATACAGTGAACAGAAACCCTTAGGGTTTGTGAAGAAAAGAACTGGTAAGTGAGAGGAAGACATCTGTAGCTGGAGCATGACTAAACTGAGTGGCTGAGGGAGACAGGGACTCTAAACTGCCAATTTGGCAAGGGTGGGCTCCGGTGAGAGTTCTCATTTCTACTGGTGGGTGCATGCAGACACTTGCTGTGAACAGGGAAAAGCAGTTCTCAGCTTTTCTCAGGACTAGTCTGGGAAAAGCTGAAGAAAGAATGTAAGCAAAGCTCAACGCCTTGTGTTTGGCAAATGCCACACGGAAAAAAACAAGTGCTGTTTTGCAGGATTGTTTTTCAAGTGGTGTTGGTCCCTTCTTCTTCAATCAGACTATTGTTTTCTCAGGTTAATCAATCTGTGTTTAATCCATGGAGCACACTATAAAAGTGTGAGCCATTTCTAATGAAGTTGTTTTTTGCCATTGCCTTCTGAACTGGTGTCTGTGTCGTTGTGTGTGCTGTACAGCACCAGGTGCAGGGGTATTTCTCTAATTAAAAATATTTACAAATTTTTCATGATGGTTACTTTCCTACCATGATTTGGAAATGGAATTACCATTTTCAGTGTCTGAATATTTTACTAGCATCTGTTATCTTTAAAATTATCCCTGTTTTGATCTCTGAAGGCACCTTTTGTTTACTTACTACTTCTCTCCAGAGCAGGTACATTTGCTGTGCTGTGTTCAGGCAGCAGATCTGATTCGGACAAGTAATTGTACTGGATGAGGACTGCATGTGGCCAGGCACTGAAACAAGCCAGCAAAGGCACCCTTCACCTTCTCTTGCTCATTTCCTGGCTCTGACTGCACTTCTCAAACACTAGTGTTCTTCCAAACCCAGTTTTTGGGGATGTGTGCCCCTGCATGCATAAACCTGAGTGGTGTTGAGGTTCATTGGTGTCTGAGGAGCAAGAGTGATCAAAGAGCTATAAAACAAGGATGTGCTCAGTCATTTAACTCACAGGCCTATGAGAGAGAATGCATTTTTCTCTGACCTTGGTTTCCAGAATGAGGGGAAGCATTAGCAATGGATTCCTCAAAAGAGATTTTTGCTGTTTTGAGCACTCCTCAGTATATTTCAAGTCTTATCCATATACAGAATTCAATGACATTTTTAGAAATTGTTTAATGATACCAGTGCAGATCAATATGTATATAGCCTTAAGTTGTTTTGTCTTAATTTTTATCAAGTTGATGATCCAAACAAATAGCTGATAAAATCTGTGTAGGTGTCTGTATGGGGGTATTACATCAGATAAACCAATTTGAGACATAATTTACCTGGAGAAATATAGGTGTGTCTGCAAGCAGGATTCTAGTGTGGATTTTCTGTACTCACTTAAACATCATAAGAATTAGCTGTTCTACTTCTTCCAGTTTTTTATTTTTACATCTTTCCTGCGTTTTCTTGAATATATGCATTTTAAATTATTTACAATATTTCTTTCTGACACTCCCTGAGGACAATCTACAATGTTCTTGTTTAGAATACCTTAGGCACACCAAGTGACTTATTTTGGTCCAAGCTATTTTTCTAGCAATTTTTTTTTTCAATTCTGTATGTGGCTTTAGATCAGAAGAACCTATTCCCTTTAAAATGTAAAGCATCAAGAGACTCCAGCATTATATCCTTACCTAGTTGTACAACAAAAAGAAATTCTAATTTGCAGCAGTATCTTATAAAAAGGAAAATATCCTGCCAAGCACGCAATGCATTTTAGTCAGGCAGAAGTTTTATGGTAACTGCTTGATTGCTGCAAGTGCACAGAATAGAAATCAGAGGAGACAAATCTTGCAACTACCACTCCAGGGTGTAACTTTGTAATAAAACTCCCAGAGCCCTCATTCTCTGCCAGCATGTGCTTGACTTCCATTTTGCAGAACTCAATGATCTGCCAGAGTTAGAGTATTCCATCTTTGCATACACTGCAGAATACATATTTTTCTTTCTTGGTTTGTTTTTTTGTTTTTTTTTTTTTTTTTTTTTTGCAGATATCCAGAAAGGAACAAGCAGTGGGCTGGATTTTCACCCTTTGAAAAAAAGTATTTTGTGTTGTTAGACAAATGTCCTTTTACATGATTCTGTTCATTATTCTAAGATGCACAGAATGCAGAGTGAAACCTATGGTTTTTATTTATGTACTTGAGAAGAGAAATAATATATGATATCAAAGATACTTTAGCTACCTTCCTGGATTTTCATGTGCTCCTTTTTGGTTTACTCTTTCATAATGCAGACAGATATATATTAGGCTATAAATCATTCTGCTTCTTTTGATGATTTTACTGTAGGTGACTAAAGCAGAATAACCATGTTCAAAATAGGGGCCACATTGCTTTTGGTTTTCTTGCTTTACACATGGTGGAAAGAATAACCTAGTGTTTTTTAAACCTTTGACATGCAGATTTATGGAAGTGTTTGACTCCTAGATTGTACATCATTGTAAATACTGTTTAAAAACTGGTAGTCTAGATAGGTATATGTTGGACTTTGGGGTTACATTTGGGGCTTAAATAGAGAAACTGGGGAAGAATAGAGGAAAAAAATTTCTCTGTCTGCCTAGCTTCTTGCAGGATTTTGTTATGCCCTATCATAGCACAAAAGGTCGGGTTGTCTGCAAGAGTAATTCCACTAGTATTTACATGGGTAAGAGGTAGGTGGAGTTGCAGTGAGTGTCTGTGATACAGCCAAGCTCCATGTGACTCCAGCAGAATGGGATCCAAGAATGCATTCTTGCTGTCTTCGCCCTTGGGCTTGCTGCAGGAGTCAGGGTGGTGCTACTGCAGAAGCAGCATAAGAGTGGGCCATAACTGTTGTTCCAACTCCAATGCATCCATCAAAGCCTTTGCAGATGGAGCCAGAATGCAAGATCAAGCCTGTGGGCATGTATGTGTGCTTTTATCTAGGAGCTGGAGTCCTGTGTTTGACACAGGGCACAAGCACCATGTGGCAGGGATGGCAAATATGCTGACCTTCTGTCTTCTTGAATCAAGGTCTGCCAGTGAAAGCACTCACACAGACCAGAGTGTCACCATAACATGTTTGTCCTTCAGATAACTTGAATTGTGTTGAAACTGATACTAGGCTGGCAAGATGGGCAAAGAGAAACTGTTAGCATGTTTTAAACGTGCAGTGGGCACATGTTCTGTACTGGTTTGGGCTCTTGAAGAAGGCTGGCTGTGAAATGGATTCAAAGAAATGGTTTCTTGGGGAGGTATCTCGTTCCCCAACACAGCCAGCCCATGTTAGTCCTGCACAGCATTCCTTTTGCTGCAAGGGACAGGTAGTGCATGGGTCAGTGCTGCATTTACTGTGTACTTTAAGAAAAAATGGTGTCAAATCTCCCAGCAGGTTCAGGGACTTCTCCTTGTTTTTGGTCACAGATGGCCTCTAAAGTGTGAAGAACATTTACTATGACAAGTGCTTTGCTCAAGTGGCTCAGTTCACCTGCAATACTGACCAGAATTTGAAGAGCTGACTAAAGCCATTTCTGTTCCCAGACAAAGGCACTGGTGGAATTGTTGGTCTTGCTTTCCTAGGAATAAGCTAGTGGAAACTGTAAAGTGATAAGTAATGAGCTGTACTGGATTAGAGTGCTACTAATGAGTTAATTTGCTTCTATTCTGTTCTAGTCAGCATGAAAACACTGCTTTTCAGAAATGCACTAGATCAAGTCACCTTATACCTCAAGAAGTAATAAACTACACTGAAGTAAGGGTTTTCTCCTGCATGCAGCTACTAATTAGTACAAATGACATTAGACTTTGTTTGCCCCACTGGGAAACAGAAGTGGAAATTAAAAAACAAACGTTAACGCCCAAGATATTAATATATGTATGCATAGATGACTTAGACAAATTTTTGTGCACACAGGATAATTAAACTATCTTAAACTTCAACATTAAAAAAAAAAAAAAAAAAAAGGGTACTGAAACAATAATAAGTCAAGAGAACAGGAGATGCAGGAAGAGAATTACAGCTGCAGGAACCAGAGCGGATTTTCTTCTCTCCAGCAGATGGCAGAATTTTCTCAGCTACAAACAGACAACAGCAAATTGAATCACTTGAAACCTCATCTCTAAAGAAGTAACATCCAGCTTTTTTTGACTTGCAGGACCCTGAAAAATCTGGTGGAGTTAGGAGTTCAGTAGATAACAAAATAAATAATCTCTTCTGATGGAAAAGTTTTGGAAGTCACCTGGCAGCAATAGTCCATGTAACTCAGATTTATTCCACAGCTAAATTGTCATACCTTATCCACAATACATATGAAAGCCCACAGAGTTTTTCCACATTGCTTTGACATGCAGTTGAGGAAGTTCAGATGTGCTGAGTAGAAGGATAGTAGAAGGATATTCCAGCCTTTGTGACAACTCTCAACATCTATTTTCAGCTGCTGATGAAGGTAGGGTACTGGGCTGGATAGACCTTTGATATAACATCATATGGCGACTCTTATGATACTTCACTATGCTACTTGCTCTAGTAAATTGTTTAAATGATTTGAAGAAATAATATTTTGCTACAGATGCTTTTTAACCTTACCACTATATGGCAAAGCAGCTGCTGGGTAAGGCAGCAGGATTTAAACTGCAGGCATCAATACCTTATTCTCTGTACATCTTTTTGCAAGTCTCTCATCAGTGACCTTTTCAACTTTCTACATGAAAATTCAGCGCAATGCCCTCAAGAGGTAAGGTTATATTCTTTGGATGAATTTGTCTTTATTAGATGCTCAGATACAATAGAGAAGAGTTAGAATGATGACTGGGAAGATGGACTGTAAGCATGAACTCTTGATCTAAATACATCCTTTTAGCTAAACTTTGAAATAGCTCTTGAGGTCTCATCTTCTAGCAAACACTGCATTCTAGGTTTTTTAATGATAACAATTTGTTCTTGTTTTGTTGCTGAAATTGTTGTTTGAGGGTTTAGAAACTTCTTTTAACAGCTTGAGTAAGAAGGGTTTACTTCCACTGGGAACAGCAGCTAGTTATCAGGTACTCATTCAGCTTGCCAAAATTGTTTTTTATTGTGTTGTTTGATTTTTTTTTTAATGATAAATAAATTGAATTTTTTTCAGCTACAGAAATATGTGGTCAAGTAATTTTTTTTCAGAGTCCAATTTTGGCACATTTCTCATCTGATGTCTTACTCTTCAAGTCAATCCATTAGAACTGAGGGGCAGAGTGCTGTTCCCTGCTCTGCTACCAGCTTCTTTCTTCCTCAGATTGTAGCCCAGCTGTGAAACCCTACAGTGGAAGTTAATTCTGCCTGTGCTCTCTTAATACAGGCAGAATTTTAAATAGATGAGATTTCAAGAACTTCTTCCCCTCTCTTTGAGAAGGTAGAGGGAGAGTATTAAATGCAGTGTGGCTCTGTATTAATTCATACATTCTATTCATAATCAAGGTCACTGGCGCAGACAGAATGTCACTTTAAAAAATCAGCTGTCCTGCATTTCTTTTTCTTCTAATGAGCCCCATTAAATAATAGTGTGGACACACTAATACATGTGTCCAGACGTGTAGGTTTTATTTATGCTGTTTGGCTTCTGAGTTAATCTTACTGTGTACCTTTTGTGCATGTTTAGAATTGGTGGATTAGCAGAATTCAAGGTTTGCCATAATACTTCTATTAGCAACCTCTCAATATAGATATTCAATCATCTATAGCCATTGTTTACAAGGTGGCCAAATCGCTTCTTCAGCTCTAGGATGGTAAGAGACCCTGAATAATTTTGCTGCAGCTTTTACTGTGTTCATTCCCAGCCATCTGCAGTCCCTGGAGCATCATGGATGTCCCCAGAGCTTCTAAACCTATTTTCCATCTGTTGTCTTCCCACCTATAAGCAGTACCAACATGCCCCAGAAGATCTTGCTGCTCTCACTGACAGTGAGAGTAGCATTTGGAGTCTTCTGTTGTGTGTGCTGGTGCTGCTGGGAGCTGGCAGGCAAGCATCAGGAATTAACAGCTTCAGAGCCCTGAAGCTTAGGGTTAGACTCAAAATTAGACTGTGGTCAAACCCTTGTACTAGTCCTAGGAATTGAGAAGCTCACCTACAACCTTAAGAGTGCTACTGGGACCTGCTACCTGAATGTTCAGAGCTGTTAAGGTGATTCCCCTCACCAGGGGTAGCCAGGCAAAGGGCAGAGCCTTGATCCCATTTTGCTATGCTTGCTGGTCAGACCAGCTGAGACAGCAAATCAAAAGCTATTTACTGCCCTGAGATCTGGGAATAAGGAGAAGGAGGAAGGGTGAAGGCAAATTTGATACGTCCTCTGGGCATAACTATCTGCAAGATGGCCAGTTATCCCCTCAGCTGCTCAGACCTAAAGCCACAAGCACAGCTGACCTCTCTTCACAGTGCAGAGGGAGTGGAGAACGGAGGCAGATAGTTTCAGATACAGCTTGTGCTTTGGGGGATGGGATAATATTGGAAATGGGAAGAAGCTCTCAGAGCTAGTAGAGGGAGTAACTTGGAAATAATAAGCAGAAAAAGAAATAATATCTATTGATTTAGTGATCTTACCTCAGGCCTGGGACAGAGTCCTAGAATTTATTAATCTTTCAGCTGTGCATACACTTTGGTAGTTCATAGTTTCCATATAGGCTCTCCTTTCCTTGATGCTTCACCTTATAAGTTCTATATCAGCCACATGAGAGAAGACTGGAGAATGTCTCTATATTTCCTTCTAACACCAGCCTCTCTGCCACAGCTATTTACATATCCATGTTTCATAGAGAAATTATTGGTGATCCACAGAAAGCAGTACTGGAGTACTCATTCTTATTTTTCCCTCGGTACTATGGTACATCAGTAAAAAGCCAAGCCATTATTTCCTAATGCTATTTTTATCTGTAAATGTCTGCAGGAATTTGGATACTGCATGATTGTGTTGGAATGATGGGATGGCATTAGGAACCATATCTCTGAAGCA
Organism: Certhia americana; assembly: GCA_018697195.1. NCBI lineage: Eukaryota > Metazoa > Chordata > Aves > Passeriformes > Certhiidae > Certhia > Certhia americana. The sequence goes on from CM031879.1 coordinate 35,598,130, forward strand.
GAAAGATTCTTTATGAGCGACTCAGAGGCTGAATAAGTCTAATGATAGGAAGGAAAGAAAGAAAGACAAATGGATAGGAAGACACCCATCCGCAGTTCCAGAAACCAAAAAGGCGAAAAAGCAAGAATAGAGCAGAAAAAAACTCTTAAGAGAGAACTGAAAGTGGTTTGGTAGGGATGTATTGTGAGCCTTGCTGTAGTGATGCAGCAGTGAATGTTGCTAACATAAATTGATTCACTGTCATGTTGGGTAACAATCTGACCTTTCAATGTGATCTTCAGAGCCTCTTTGGGTAATGTGAATATCCAGGTTATGACCAGCCCCTGGAGGTGAGGGTAACTCAGGTTCTTGTTTATAGATCCTGCTTCTCCTCAGCCAGGGGGTCCCAGCAAAGCACCCTGTAGCTTCTTCAAATGCTGATTACTTTGAGTCATTAATCACCAACATTCCAGTCTCTCACAGGGGGTACTTCACTGGAAGGATTCAGCTGAACTTAAGAGCAGCTACCAGCACCAGCAAGTCATGGAGGCTCTTCTGCTGCCACCTTGCTGGTCACACAGAAGTTTCCCCATCCTGGAAGTTTCACTTGACTCCCTGGCATGAGTCAGTGCTTCTCCAAGTTCTCTGCTGCCTTTCTGCTTTAGAGATGAAAGCTGATTTTTGGCAGGCATATGATTTGATATGATGGCCTCATATCAAATATTTGCTTTTTTCTTGTCTCCTGACAACAGACCAGTTTTGAAAAGGTTATAAAGCACTCTGGTAGCTCAGTTATTGTGAACTCCAGAAAGATTTGTCACAGTTTGGTACCCATTTTTCCAAGAAATCTGATCTGCAGTAAGCACAGTTCTTGCCCAAGCTGAGACGTAGCGAGTAAGAGCCCTGCAGATGCTGCTTCTGGCAGATGAAGACTTTGTGGTCCTTGATAAAACAGCTGAGAGGAAAGAGCTAGCCTATTTGGGATTTTCAGTGCTCCTACTGCATCAATCCTGGCAGCAACAGGACAAGAACTGGAGTACAGCAGGGAGTGATGGGGAGGTGGAGTAGAGTGGTGAAAAGGGACAAGGTGACTAGAAAGAAGACTGGAGAAGGAAGGTTTTGGAAGAGGACAAATGCTAGAACCTGTCTAAAACTGGACAAGTGATTTGACTGTTTCATGTACTTGAGAAAGGAGTCTGGGATGCAAGAAAAATTGCTTTCTCCTAAGGAAAAGAAACCACATTGTGAAAGCATGAAAGACCAACAACCTATTTCTAAATAAGATGGAGACAAGAGTCACAATAATTAACTAGTCATGGAAATTACAAAGTATGGGAGACAAGAAGGAGAAGAGGGACTAGCAATATGATAGGCCTGCAAAGATACTGCTTGAAACAATTGGATGCTGATGGGGTAGAGGGAAGAGAAAAGGAATTTAAAATATGTTTATCCATCTTATTTTATGATGGATAAACAAAATAAACATGAAGATCACAAGAGCTGTCGTGAAGCTTTACGGAACAGCTTTACAACCAGAAACAGTAACTTCCTATGCATCGACAGGACTTTACCAAATACATTTCTCATTCAACTCTTCTTTCTAGAAGAGTTTGCCCTCCAGCTTCTTACACTAATTGTCAACGCACTGTTATGCCTGTGATTTATTTTATACTATTGAAAATTTAGAGGCACTGGTAATCTTCAGTAATCAATGAAATCATAAAAATTCTACCTTCACTTCTGAGTGTTTCTAGCACAATTAATAAAGGGAGGGAGTTTAATTAACAGCCTACTGGTAACTTCATTATTTTTCCTCTGTAGAGCTCATGCACAAAGACTGAACAGGATTAACTGCAGAAACGGAAGAGGAGAATAAAAGAAGAACAAAGAGAAAAGTGAAAATGGACTCCTTAGCAAATAGCTGTCTAATTAGGCACCGTCTTGCACTGTGAATTAGATCAAGAGAAATTTCATCCCTGCTGCCCATCCATTGACTCCACCAGAGACAGAGCAGTACTGAAGAAAGCCTTGGAAGTCTCAAATATGTGTTTCCTTTGTAGTGAACTTCTTAATTAATTGCTCCTATGTAGAAGAAAAGTGAAAGAAAAAATAGATTCTGTTTCTAGTTTTGCTACTGACTTGCCAAAAAGATACTGTTTATATGGTTAACTTCTCTGAAGGACTGGCGTTCTGCACAGCTTCTGGGCCAGGCCCAAGTCTTAGGGGATAGGTGTCTTTCAGGATTTAAGGAGCACATTGCCTTGGATTGAGAAAAACAGGGATGGACAGAGATCTCCATACAGCCCCAAATGGAGTGAGGCTTCCTGTTGTGTACAGCACCTCCTTCTGCAGCCATTAGGTTTTGCTTGCTGTTGATAAAAGCCTCTCTAAGAAACCACAAATGGACACACAGCTCCACTACACCTCTCAAAGCAAGAGGAAGCTCTGTGAGTCCTTTTCATTGCTGCTCCTTTGCAGAGTTTGTTTCAGTGGAATACTGTTACGGTCTCATGCACTAATGACTCTGAAGCTCCTTTATCTTTGAGAAAAGGCCTTACAATGACAACTACAATATTGCAATCGTATATTAATCTCTGGATGGATGGTATAGATGGGACTAGAATTTTTGTGCGTTATCCAGTTCAATAAAAACAATGCAGTGCTCTCAGCAGATTCCTGAATGCCTTTTCGAGATGAAAAAAATTACAGGCTACAAAAATTACAAATATCCAGGTTTGTTATGCTTTTGCGGCATCATCTTCTACTAATATTTTCTCCTTGACTGGAAACCAATACCAAATTACTCAAGTAAAGGAAGCTGTATGTTTAATAACCCTAGCCATCCCTGTCTAACCCATCACCCTGTAATCAAAATCTCATTTCTGGTTGTAGAACTACAAAGGAAAATACTTTTCTCTTTTGTTGTTGTTGTTCTTGTTTTTGTCTTAATTTTAAAATGTGTTTACTCATTTGTGCTTTATTATGACTATATTTCCACTTGGCACTAAATGTCTTGCATCAATTATAGCATCTACTGTGAACCTAACACCACAGAAACCAGTTTTTAAATCAACGTAATCCACTGGATGCTGTTGTTATACTGCTCTCTAAACAGAGAGGTCCCCTTGGTCTCTTTTCAAATCTGCATATGCAAATTTCCTGATGAACCGCCATAGGTTTCCAAGGAGGTAATATCTTAGAAAAGTAAGCAAGAGGCATGCATCCCTGAAAAGAATAATTATTTCTAAACTAGCAATTGTCTTCAAGAAGTAGTCAGTAAAGAAAGATCACATCTTTCAAAAGGATGCTTCCATAGGGCACAAGTTTAATTGGGTAATAACCAGACCAATAACAGCACTGGTAGATAGCTGCAACCCTCCTGGAATACATAAGGAGCAATGTATGTCCGTTTCAACTTACAAACACATGACTAAAACTGACATGCAAAAGAAAGTGTAATGTAAGTACAGAAAATCAATGAAAAAGAATTAAATTAATTATATTAATAGTAATTAATTAATAAAAATTAATTTAATCTCTCAGTAACTTTTTAACTCTTTCTGATTTTTTTTGTATTTCCATAGACAGGTTTAGATTTAGCGAGCAAGGGTCAAATTAGAAGACACTACAAATCGTAGTCTAAGAAAAGGACCTGTACTTTTCATTCTTTTCCTTGCTTTACATTTGTGATTCTCAAGGAGGGAGGGGCAGGAGGGAGGAATTATCACCTTCAATGCTCTCATTGTACTTCCGAGTTCAATTTTTTGAGCCCTGCAGTCAGCAAAAGTGTGTCTGCAGTGTGCCACAGGAAGCTGCACTTCCCAAAACAGACCAAGAGAAGCGTGTCCCTTGGGCATACTCTCTCATCTGTGTGATGGGGAAAGAGGCTGACTACACTCCACAGCGAAGGAAGCCAGAGAATGATTCCAGTAATGTAATGAAGACATTTGAATTCTCCTAAAAGGGAGGGCACCTTGGGGTCAGAACTGCTGGATAGGGATATGTTAGTGGAAACTGTAAGAAGCTGTCAGGCACTGAGACACTGACACTAGCAAGGAAAAGCAAATTAGAATATAATTGGTCCAAGTAAAGTAGCACTGGCTGGAAGCATGGATAGTCAAACCAGCTACTGGAGTAAATTTATACTAGAAATTTGACCCTTTCCATTCATTAAGAAGTGAAACATAAGGCAGAGAACAGCCAAGATGTTGAATAAGACTCCTCATTATTCCAGTCAGTTTAAGCAGGGTAAGAAGCTGGAACATATTTCAGAAGAGTGACAAAGAAAAAGGAAGAAGCACGAGAGCAGATGTGCTATGCTGTTGCCTCCCTTATAAGTGCAATATGGATCTATTCACATAAAGGAAAAAAAATGTGTGGGAAATAGAACAGCCTGGGAAGGTCTGGGGTGACTCTGCTCTCAGGTGAGCAAGAGTGGCTGTCAGTACTTGCTGTATGTCAAGAGGGCCTTGATGCAGTGTCACTTTTGGCAGATGGCCAAAGGGCATGAAATGGCCCCTGATACCCCAGTAACCAAACAGTCTGTCCTTTTTGATGTGCTATATCTTACTGATTTGGATGCACAAAACTTTAGTGCTGGAGCCAGATCCTAATTTATACACGGAAGTCAGCAACTTCTCTCTGTGTTGTGAGTCAGAAATGGGATGAAAGGAAGCCTGTCTGCTGATAAGATAGTATGAGGGAAACACAGCCATGAAGAAAGCATACAGCAGGGGATGTTCCCAAATTCAGCTCTCCCCTAACGCCAGGAGGAACTCCCTTTTCCTTTTAGGCACCTAACCTGACTTTTGGGTGCCCTCCCTCCCCACTCGGCCTTTTGGATGGGCACAGCAGAGAAATAAATTTAATATTTTTGGGACAAAGAAGAGCTTGCACATAGCTTAGTGAGGAGAGAAAGGCAAATCAAATCATGTTCTCTTTTCACTGGGCTGCAGGTTCATGTTGCCTCTCGCTTTCAGGTTTCTCTGCCTTGGAAATTTTCTTGGCTGTATGCTGGCCCAGTTTCAACAGGAAGACTGTGTTATCTTGGTTTTTTCTTAACTTCTTTGCTGTCAGTATCATGATAGATGATAGAAAAAAAATTTACTGTTAGAGGGATCATGCATTGGAATGGGTTGCCCTGGGAGCTGCTGGAGACACAATCCCTGGAGGTGTTTGAGAGGCATCTGGATCTGGTGCTGGGTGATGAGGTTTAGTGGTTCAGTGGTTACAGTGGCAGTGCTGGGTGGATGGTTGGACTTGATGATATTAAAGGTATTTTCCAACCTTGATGATTCTGTGTGGGAACACCAAGACAGAGACTTGATTCAAGTTGCATGCATCCTACTCTGCTGCCCTAGCAACTGAATTGCAGAAACCACTTCACTAGGCATGTCCTAAACATTTGAGAAGCTAATTTCACTCCTGCAAAACTTCAGTTGACTCCAGTCTTTTGTAAAGGTGGTTACCTTTACAAAGATAAAACTCATATTTAAATAAGCTTTCTTTGAAAAGTACATCTGTGGAACTCTAGTACACAAGATTGATTTTTTTTAACTTGATATCTGAAACAGTTAAAATGCCACTAGGAAATAATAATAATAAAAGAAAGTGTTAATAAAACCACTTAAATTCAGCATCTGATTGGTGAATCCATCTGTATTGGTGCACACTGTTATTTTAGTAACTAGCTCATCACATATGCTCTACTCTCTGCTTGGAAGGAAACACTCCTTTTCTGCACAATCATTTATTTATTTTAGCAGGACCTGTAATAATAAAATCAGCTGGGCAATGTTTCATGAAGAAGTAACCACTTTTATAACCAGTTTTCTGTTTGTAGAAACTGAATTTGTGAAATAATGTCTTAGAAAAGTGACAGGGGGAAAATTAGGAGGAGACAAAAAGAAAGGTCTAGTATATTTTACTTTGAGTCAATTCTGTCAACCTATAGAATTTCCATTGCCTAATTTTCTTTTATCCTGACTGCCCACAACATCTCTCATCATGGCAAGAAGTAGCAGGCTTGGGCTTTAAATAAATTGCACATTTAACCAGACAAGACCTTGGGAAAACATCCTCAAATCCCAACTATCCTAGGCCAGAGCAGCATAAACTTCTGTTAGAATTACACGGCCCTTTGAGACATGTAGGAAAAGCCTTGTGTTGTGTAAAGAGTAGCCCCTATGTTTATAAGGGATGGTAAATGAATCCCTTTCCCACAGTCGCCATCTGTAATAATGTCACTTTAGAAGGATTATATGATCTTCCCCTTGCTTTTAACCAGCATCCTTTAGCCATGCAGGTCATACAATGCACTTGCATGCAGAGCCTAAAGAAAAGGAGTTCTTGAAGGTCCTTGGGTTTCATCTCTTTCAGATTCCCTCAGCAGGCCTAACATTTTTCTTTCAATTTCTCTGTGTAAGAAAGCACAGTGCCTTGGCTTTATAATCTATTGTTCACACAGATATCACCTGCCACAAACAGTGCTCTGCTAATCTGCTGGGACACCTTCATCATTCAGAGGGGAGGGATGTTCCTTCATGCTTTGGCTGGGGGTGCCTTGCAGGCCTTTGGGTTAAGAGACCAGAACAGCGAGGCATAAGTGACAGCAGAACTTCAGAGAGATTCAGAGAGCTCAGTCATGCACACAAAAGAGTGAAGTTAACCTGCTGTTGAGAAAAACCCTCTTTTACATCTTTGACAGACACTTTTCTGAGCTCTTCCACTATGCTTCCCTGATGGGAACAGAATTTCTTGCAGAGCAGAGCTATTTTTTATAGAATCAAGGCTGAGAAGTTTGTTTTCTGCAACCTATCTGTTATGCTACAGGCTATTCTCAGTCATGTTTATACCAGTGCTGCTTTTCTACACCCCTTTCTGCCACTGAAGGTATAAAATTCCAAGAGAAGGTCATACAAAACTGTCACAATATTGCTGGCCATGGTGCTTAATTATGTGTGATTTAAAAACATTAGCCTAACCTCCACATTTTTTTTGAATGGAAAATTCTCCTTCCCTACTGATAAAAGAAAAGTCCAACTTAATTTTGTCTTTATAGTTCATGTGATCAATTCTTGCTTCATAATAGGTGAAAAAGCAATTCTGGTCTTGCAGAAGCAATTTATCAGCATTCATATATCCAGAAAGAACTGGTGAAAGCAACACCTTTTGAAAGAAAGACAGAGAAGAGATTTTTGGGAAGACTCTTTTTAACACAGAAAAAAGAGAGAATATTTAATGATTGACAGGTAAGGTTTTGTGTCACTAGGCCACCACCATAATGGAAATGAATTGGCAGCTTTTCTTCATGGGTGTTGTTAAATCAATGCAATGATACCTAGCAACATTAATTCAAATAAAATGTTAAAAAGAAATGCAAAAAATGGAAGACAATCTTTTGAAAGTGGCTATAATATTGCTCTTTTATACACATCTGTAATGCTAAATTGTCATAAAATATTTTTGTGGAAACGGTTTATTTTTTTTAGGCCAGTCATTAAGCACCTGCTGCCCTAATTGCACTAAAATATAATTCCTTATCATAAAATGAGACTTCTCCTGTGCACAGCTTGTAATTTTTACTGCCTTTTATAACACCAGCACTTACTGCATATTTATATTTTTGATTATTCTATTCAGAAATTATCTATCTCATAGTTAATAAATAAACCTTTCTTTTTTTTTTTTTTTTTTTTTTTTTCCCCACTGGGCATCTGTTGCTAAAAGAAGAGATAATCTTGATATGTTAAGTAGAGACACATGAATGAGAACAACATGCAGAATGCACAGAAATATCCAGACAGGTTTGACACTGGCAGCCACTAACAAGACTGTCAAGTGCCTGTCGAATTTCAGATGTTTTCCTTGCTATAAGCACTGCCAACAGATTGTTAAAATAACCCCAGGAACACACCCTTTCTAGGTCAAAACCAACTGTGAAGCTGAGTGCACTGTAATTATAGTGCACTTAATGAGTTACAGCTTGAGCTAATCACACCCCACTGAACTAAAAAGCTGTAATTACACAGGGAGATAATGCGAGCTTGGCAGAATCTCCTATGGCAGCCTATGGCTTTGAGGGAAGAAAGCTTCATAGCTAATTTGCTGGTCATTACAAGCTGAAGCTCAACTGGGCAAATTGGTAATTCAAGAGGTAAAATCAAGTTTGTGGTCAACAGAGAGCAAAACTTAGTATTTACACAGCTAATCCAAAAATGTTTCTATTGAATGTTTACTTGGAATTAATTATTTTTTTCAAACCAACCAATATGATACTAGTTTTATGACAGCATTGTGCTGTCTGAAGGAAGCTAATATAACTTACTGATGTAACTAAATAAAGAACTGGGGCCTCCGTACTTTTCTAGTGTTCCATCTGTTCTTCTTATGTTCCACCTATGAAAGAGGTGTCTGGTTGAGTAATAACTCATAAATTTAGGGCTTCACATTTACTTCTTGGTTTCCTGATTTTCTGAACATCTCAATTTTACTTTATATTTCTAGGAGGGTAGAAAATACTGTTTAGGCAAATTTAAATTTTTGTTACTAAATATTTAATTATTGGTTAGATCTTAATTA
>CM031879.1:35606698-35754238 GCA_018697195.1 Certhia americana
TTAAATTTTTGTTACTAAATATTTAATTATTGGTTAGATCTTAATTAGTGGATGGGTTTGGTTCTGTTTGTGATGCATATGGGCTGTATTACAAGTAGAACATTTGACATACGGGACCTCCTTAGCACCACTGAAGTCCCACAGATAATAGTTCACAGAAATAGCTATATTAATCTCCAACAAAATGCCAGATTGTTGTATATGAGAACCTCATGGTGACTCCTTTTAACAGAGGAACAAAGCTGTGATAAATATGAGTGGAGGTATTTATTTTGTATTTACCAAATATCAGTGGCCTGACCTAGTTGAAGCTGTCCCTGCTCTTTGCAGGGAACTCTGACCTTTGAAGGTCCTCCCATCCCAAACTATTCTACAATTCCATGAAAGAGGAAGCGACTGGAGAAAGAAAAGTCATTGATAAAATATTGGGTGGCTAAAATAGAAGTCATACGGCATGGTGTGAATCCAGCCTCTTGCTGGAATATTTCCAAAGACAGCCAGGGAGACACTGGTCTCAATAGTAATGGGTTTTAGTCTTGATCCACTCTTTTAATTGGAGGAGAACTGAATTTAGACTTTATATTCATTCACACAGTATGACGTACAAATTGTTCTGCTACAACAGTATGTGCTCCAAAACCTCCTGTCTACCACAAGTATCACTGTTGCTGTTAAACACAATCTGATAACTCAGTCAACTAAAATGCAGCTTTAAATTTAGTGCCTGTAGGCAGTCCTTTTCACCAGGGGATGCTGCCATGTCACATATTAGCTGTCCCCTTTGGCCACTAGATCAGTGCAAGAGAAGGTGCTCTAATTTTCTGGAAAATGTTGCTTGAAGAAAAGGACCAGGATGTTTGCTTGTGCCAAAAAGCAGAGGATAATAGAGGAACATTAGGGCTCATTACACTTCTAAGTGGAAGCCTGCATAACCTGCTCCCTCCTGGGGCCCCACGAGTCTCCAGTGGCAGGAAAGGATGGTATCAAAGGGAGCAGCTGCAGTGGGACATACCAGGATAGAAGCCACCTGGACAGAAAAGTGACTATGTGGCCTACACAGTAGAGAGGGGTCTGCCTGAAGCCAAGTGTGGAAGCAGGGACAATCTGAGAAGGTCCCTCAGGGTGGGTTTCTGCCATGGTGGATTTCAGTGAAATTACCTTATTCTGTGGATGTAGTAGCTTCTCTCATTCTCTCAATTTTTAAATTTTTTTTTCTGCAAAGAGATGAAATAGAGATTGCAGATGAGGTAGGAAGTCCTGCGTATACCTGGCAGGTTGTCACCAGGAGATGGACCCTTCCAATGCAGAAGGTGATGCTCCTTTCTCTCAGTATTGCAACTTGTACACTCAAACCCCACTATGCTGGGTTTAAGACGGTGGTTATTCTTTAACTCTTCTCCATCATGTTTGTCTTCTCCTAGAAAACTGTGAGAATAGTAGCTAGTGTTCTAGAAAACCAGATTGGCCTGGAGTAAGTAGCTGGTTTCTTAAACTATCTTGGAACCAGGAAAAAAATGGGTGAAATCAGAGTAAAAGTTGGGGATTTTTACCACTTTCCCCCCAAACAACTCACTAGTGATAAAATGGCTTGCTGAACTTTTTTAAATCTCACCCTGTTGAGACTGCAGGGCAAATGGGATGAACTGTCCAACTTATTTTTGAGAATAACCTACAGAATGTTATAGCTCCTTCCAGCGCTGATGTACTATCAGCCAGAGAACTTTCTTGGTGGATAAAACCCAAAAAATACTCACTGTTGCTGAGTATGCTGGTAGGCTGGGAGAGCATTCTTCAGCTTGCTGCTGAGCTCTGTGTGCATGCTGAATAGGGAACAAGCCAAATGGCAAGGTCTGTGACTGCTCAATGTCAGCTTCCACTGGAGTTCATGCTGGTGCTCAATCAGGATGATATTGAGGCCTGCCACAGTCCATTTTCACCCCCTGAGGTGTGGCCTGATAGATCTGTGCTGGAAACAAACCATCTTTAGGGATGAAAGCAGTGACTTGGCATACAGTGAAAGCATGAGATGTTTGTACCACTCTCATTATCCAGATATTAGCCATAACCCAGGTTCTCTTGTGCAGAGCAGGGTTTGGGACTGGAACGCTCTATTGTTCAGCCTCAGGAGTAACCAGGAGACAGAACCATGTTCAAATACGTGCTAGGAGCTGAGTTATTCTTCAGAATCAATGGATTTTCTTGTCAGCACCCAGGCCCAAGAGGAAAAAGGCTGCTACGTGAAGCCATACAAAGATTGGCTATTATCAGCTGGTGAGAAGCAAATTTTGAGTCATCAGGTTTGCTGTAGGTACAAGGGAGTGAAGTCTCTAGAATCCCTTCTGCAGGTCCTCAGTCCTTGCATGGTCAATGTCTGTATGGTTCTGGTGAAATATATACCACAAGAGAAAGGGCTATGATAACTATTGAGATTTTCATGATGCCCACATAGAAATGAGTGCCCATGAACTCACATCCTTAGCAGAAGTGATTGGTTAGGACTTTGGTTCATTTAATTAAAGTTTTACTTTTTTATATGTATGGAGGCAAAAGAGTCAAGCTGAAAATCTAGAGAATGAGAAGTACCATATAAATATTCAACATAATTTGATATTTGTATTTCACGTATTGTTTGTAGTTTGGCATTAAGGAACTGAATTAATGTAAATATTAAACTAGTTCCAAAACTTATACAGGTATTTTTTATGCTATAAAGAAGGTTGTAAAGTGGAGTTTTCTTTTTTAAAATCTCCTCTACAAATATGTCTTCATTTTTAGATTCTTAATTTTGTTAGCAAAACAATCAATGTGTGAACAATGATGGTTCTGCACTTGCCTTCCTCAGGAGCAGTCTCTCATTAACCTGAACTATAGCAGTTCCCTGGAGCCTCAAAGTGCTACAGCAGCATTGGAGCCCCACTGAGACAGATGATGCAGGATTAAGCCACCACCACCCACTGCACCACTGGAGACTTCTCTGGTTTGTAGAGACCACTGGGTGTAAGATGACTTTCAAACCAACACTGTAACACAGAAAGGCCATGGTCACACACAGGCTTTGAAGAGCTTGATTTTGAGGCTGGGGGCAAGGTGGTCAAGCATTGGAAAAGGGATCCTCAGAGATTACAGACTCTCCTTCCTTGGAGATGTTTAACTAACTCTTGATGGGATTCTGAACAATCTGTTCCAGCCATGCCTTCTTTCAGTAGGCAAATGGACTAGGTGACCTCCAGAGGGCTCTTCTAGCTTGAATTAGTCTATGACTCTATGATCTTGGCAGAAAATCCCTCTCTACTGGGTCATATATAGGAATTTATATTATTTGTAGATAGCTAATAGAAGATGCTTTTATTGCCTTACTTGTTGGAAATACATTTGGTTTCTTGTTACTGTAACTCTCAACAGTGTCTGTACTTGTTTGACCCCACTGAGGAGGTAATAGAGGTCTCTGAGGCACACTATCCATATATATTGTTTAATTTAAACTCTCTGCTGCGGGATGGTGCTAGATTTTCCAATTTTCTCCTTTACCAGGGCATGTAAATGTTTATGTCCTAACCTATATAACATAATGTGGAAAACAGCAAATGAGTTTCTTTAAGAAATTCTCGGCATTTTAATAACAGTACTCGGGTTGGAAATGCTTTGGAGCATATGGTGAAAGTAATTTGGAGTCCAAGGCCATTATGAGTCTCAATGACACAGGTTTGAAAGCGTGAAAGACTTGCATATTGTTTAGATCGTATTCAGGATACTATTTCCAATTCCCTTAAATGCATGGAAGAGTAAGATATTTGTGGTGTATCACTTCAGTGGGGTTACATCTAGGGTAATGTTGTCTATCTTTCACTGTCAGCTGGGGGATATTTCAAGCTGAGATCCCAATTAAGTATGCAGTATTCATGAGCTATGCCTGTGTTATTTACAGGATTGCACTTCATAATAAACACAATTCTGTATTGCATGGTTAATGACAATCAATATAACTACTGTAACCTGGGTAGAAAATTGCTTCGGAGTTATAATGAAGCATTTTACAAAAACCTAAAATTACTCTAAGACTTGAGAAAACAGCTTTAATGGAACATTACTCTTTTTTTTTTTTTTTTTTTTTTAATCTCCCCCCGCTTTTTTTCCCAAACTCCAGTAATTTTAAGGCAATTCACCTCAAACGTGCAATTTAGAAGATCATACTCAGCAAAGTGGAGGACTGGAAAGCTAGAATTTATTAAGATGCTACCTTTAATGCACTCACACGTCTCTGGTTCATCCTTACTACAGTAGTAAAAGCTTTATCAAAATATAAAGAAGTCTCTGTGTGTATATAAGAGTGCATGTATGTACACAACTACCCAGACTTATACATGCAACAGCATGACCCTGCTCTATACTTTAAGGAAATAAAAAAGTAAACTATTTGGCCAAGCTATTGCATATCACCCCAGGGGGCATTTGATAGCTGAAGCCTGTCTTTTTGACAGGAATGGGAAAACTAAAGGGCTATGCTACTACTGGCTATTGCATTCAGTTACATGATCATGCAAGATTTGGGTAGCATAAAGTGATGTAGCCTCATAAATACAAAGAGCACTTCCTTTCCTTGGTCAGGAAAAGGACGTTGTTGTACAGCCAAAGGACGGCAGCAGCAGCATAATCCCTCAGCCAGCAATTCCCTCACATATGGAGATGTCAACACCTGCAGCTGGACCCTGCAGCTACCCTGTGCTCACACAGCTTCTCTCTCTGCTTTTGTCTCATATCAGTTTCACCCATCCAATTTTCCCAGACCTATTAATGAGTTTTAACCTCAATTGCTAGGTTATTTCATAAACCGTATACCAACAGACATGTTTAATTTTAGCTACCAAGATCCTAAGTTTATTAAAACTTTTCAATCCTTGTTTCAATTTGTAAAATAGGTGATCTTTCCTGGAATCCATTTCTCTTCCTTTCTTCCTCCTAAAGAAGTTAATATTCATGCTTCCTCAATTATTCCTTGTTGCAAGGAAGCAACCCTTAATCTCTGAGACCTCCAGTACCAGTATTAAGCAGTAAACCACTGCCAAAGATAAAAGTTCTAGGCAACTCTTAAAAAGAAATTGGGGTGAGATTCCCTTTTTTGCTTTAGTCAGCATCATTCTCTAACTTGAGAATGATTCATTTTTATGTTTTCAGGATATATCATGAATGACAAGCTAAAAATCTTTCATCTCTTGTTTGTACATAGTTACTGCAGCTTGTCAATAAGCAATTTGGATTTTTGCCCAGTTCTTGCAATGAAAGGCTGAAACTTCTTGTTTAAGTGAAAAGTATTTACCCTGTACAAATAATGGTATATTAATTACATATGGATTCTGAGCACACTCATTTTGATTACATTGATTTTCGTCCACAGTCTAAGGATTATTTTTTGTCTTATCTAGATACCATACATCTACTATTAATTTCTTTTTTATTGAGTCACCACTGAACAAAGCTGTCTTTTGATTTTTTATTTTTGTGTGTGTGTGTGTTTTGTTTGGTTATTGTATTGCATTTGCATGGCAAGTGCTCTGGTAGAAGGAGAGTGTAGTGGCTCAGAGAAGCTGACTTTAGTTACATCCCCCCTTCCCTCAGGCCACACTGTGACCTGAGGAGCTGCATGGGTGACATCAGAGAGAAGCTGCAAGAAGCAGCTTCCCCCATATCCAACAGAGCCAATGCCAGCAGGCCCCAAGACGGACCCACTGCTATCCACAGCCAAACCAATCAGTGATGGAAATAATGCCTCTGTGGTAACATATTTAAGAAGTAAAGAAAAGTTGCTGTGCAGGAGTAAATGCAACCAGAGAAGAGAGGAGTGAGACTGTGGGGAAAAAAGTCTTTGTAGATATCAACATCAGTGAGGAAGGAGAGGGAAGAGGTTTTCCAAGCACCAGAGCTGGGATTCCCTTGCAGCCTGTGGCAGAGGCTGACTGTCCTTCTGCAGCTGATGGGGGTGCATGGGGAAGCAGAGATCCACCTGCAGCCCATGGAGACCCATACTGGGGCAGGTGGATGGTCAAAAGAATGTTGTGACCCGGTGGGAAACGCATGCTGGAACAGGCTCCTGGCAGGGACACACCCATAGGAAGAGGTGCCCACACTGGAGCAGGTTTGCTGGTGGGACTTGTGACCCTGTAAGAGACCCACACTGAACTAGCCTATTCCTGAAGGACTGCACCATGAAATGGAGCCATGCTGGAGTAGTTCATGAAGAACTGTAGCCTGTGGGAAGAACTCATGCTGGAGAAGTTTGTCAATGATTCTGGAGCTGGAGAAGGATTCCTTTCCCTGAGGAGGAAACAGGGGCAGAAACAACATGAAATGAACTGACTGTAACCTCCTTTTCCCATGTCCTTGCACCACTGAGCAGGAGGAGGTAGAGAATCAGGAATAAAGTTTAGCCCAGAAAGGAGGGACAGGTAGAGGAAAGCCATTTTTATTTTACTTCTCATTACCTTACTCTGATTTGGATGCACAATAAATTCATCTGATTTCCCTAAACAGAGTATGTTTTTCCTGTAATCAGTGTGTGATCTCTCACCATCCTTATCTCCACTCATGAGCCTTCTCTTGTATTTTCTCTCCCCTGTGCAGCTGAGGAGGGGTGTGTGATAGGGTGGCTTTGGTGGATACCAGTCCTTTCAGCCAGGTCAAATCACTAGAGTTATGCTTTATAAGCATTTTCATTTCACCTTTGCTTGAACATAAGCAGTGGAAGCAAAGTTAATGATCTTTCCTAATTTCCTTATCAGATGACTCAGGATGTTCATTGTGACACATGCAAGAGAAGAAGGACATATTCCACTTTGGGTAAGATTTAATGTTGGCAGTCCATGAAGAAATAGAGAAAAAAACACACCACACAAATCTAGCGAAAAGTAGGATTTCAATGTGGAAAAAGAATATATATAAACAGGTTTCAGAATAGTTAGCATTGTGGCAATACTCAAAGCATGTTCTCATACACAGTTGCTCAAAATGGGTGAGCAAGCAAAAAAAAAGGGTAGGAATCCTAGAGAAAAAAAAAAATACAAAATGCGCACTTTAGAAGTTGGAAAAAAAGGAAGTGGCATCCCTCTGTCTTTTGCCTGGGACTTAATGTTCGTTGTTTCTCAGCCAAGTGAGCGAGCACCTTCAGGAAGGGAGCTGAGCTCTGATCAGCTGATTCCAAGTCAGCACTGCTACATCACGCTCTATTGTGCTTTATAGACACAAGGGAGACAACTGACGAAATCACTGAGAGATTCCCTTAGGGAATCTCTGGCTGAAAGGAAATGATAAAAAAGATGATGCTCTTCCAAAGGGAAAAATGAAGGAACAATTGTGAAGGAAGGCACAGTGCCTACATGAAACAAAATCACTGAATCCCTCTGTAGGATAAAACCAAGACTATATTTAGCAACTCTGATGGGCAGTGCTTGTTAATTAGTGCCAGATACAAATATCTTAACATCACTGTATCCCAGTCCAGTGAAAAATCAGAAAAGAAACAGGCTGAAAAATGTTCACTCTGAGGGTAAAACAGGCAGCTGACTCATTTGCTTAGTAGCTAGTCAATGCTAAAGAGGTTTTTGAGCAACCAAGATAAACATGGATGGTTAGGCAAAGGTCTATCTGGAAAATGTTGAGCTGAGTGGCCAGGCGATTGGTGACATGTAGGTTGATGACCTGAAAATTCTTTGCTAGAATCAAGTTACAAAACCTTAAGAAAAGGGGAAAAAAAAGAGAGAGTTTGTTAGGGTAGTATTGGAAGTCTCAATCACCTGTGCTGGGCAAAAAAAAGCCACCAAAATTAGGAGCATGGAAGTCAGGCTGCATGGTTCTCCTAGTTGATAAGGAAAAAGAAATTCAAGAAAGATACAGCTTGTCCAGTCCAATTAAGCACCTTGTTAATTAGAGAAAAGTTATGAGAGCAATGACACCAGTCCTGTAGATAAAGAAGAGTACAGACTTGGATACTGCTTTATTAGCTGCTGCTTTGCACCAGAAAGTGCTAGAATTTTAAGACGCCAGAAGGCATCTTAATGTAAGATGTAAGAAAGGCATTCAGACTCTAATAAGCACTGCTATTTATTAGCATCAGTGTTACGGAGAAAGACAGGTAGTATAGATAATCTTATGCTTTTCCAGATGCTGCTAATGCTGTGTTGTACAGCTTCAGACAGGCCTCCAGATCCCACCCATGTAGAAGTTTACATCACCTTTCAGTTGTTGTTAATTCCTGATCTTTCAGGATTTTCTTAAAGCAAAATTCAATTCATTGTTTGCACTGTCAGGCAGAAAGGATGTTTACAGAAGAATTTGTTGCTGCTGTTTCAGATGAAGACCTCTGAAGACAGGTGAAGACATGCAGGTGGTGTGAGTGCCAAAACCAAGCTGCTTGCATGCTTCTCTGTCACAAGCACACACCCAAGTTTACCCTACAGCAAAGGGACCTATGCAGCACAGCAGGGCAGAAAGCCAAGCTGTAGCAGAGCACACCTGCTCAGGTTAGATGCTGCGTGGATCACTGGTGCCTCAATGTATAGTCATCTTCTGGTCATGAACACAGTGACTGCTTGCTACATCTGCTTTCTGTAAATCAATAGTTAGGTTTAGCATTTCTGTTACCGTATCTTTATATAATTAGGCAAGTTTTATGAGCACATCATATAAAATTGACCACAAATAAGAAGGAATGTAATTGCATGTTAAATAGAGATGGTAATTGCCTAAGTGAAGCTCACAGTTCACTTGGCAGAATGATGTATTTGGCACGTGTGAAAGAACTTTAACTGAACTATAAAGGTTAGAGAGGTTAAACCTTTGAAACATGGCTGCTGGCAGGTTTGGATGCTTTTCTCTGGAGACTCTTTAATAAAAACCCTGTATATTGGTCTACTTGTGCTGCAACAGCCATAAATATGTCAAGTGAAATGCAAGCTAATTAGAAAGCACTTATTCAAGTCCTCCAGAGTGTATTAAGATGGAAAGTTTCACTTGAAGTCTACAACTTACTCCTTTCTTATTCAGTCCTATTTTCCTGTTGTATTGTTAAGATTCTCATCTCCATTCAATGACAAGGCAGTCTATCTAGCAGATGTCTCAATGTGGATTCCTTTTTGTGGTCCCACTGAGTACAAGTCATTGTCTGGGGAGAGTCAGACACAAAAGTTCTTGAGGAAGTATGGCATCAGCTCTTTTTGTCCATCCAGGATTGATTACCCCTTTCTCCCCCTTCCCCAAATCAAACACACATGTCTCTTTGAAACTCAGAACTGGTGTAACTGGGCTACCTCCAACTGGGGCTATGTGATTTATTAGACTTGCAAATGGTATTGAGCTCCTGCCGGTGCTATATGCTGCTCCCCAGTGGGATAACTTGGTACTGACTCCCCTATGGCTACATTAAGACTACTCAGTAAATTTACTTGATGAATTTGGTAAAGCAAACAATCTAATGAGACCAGGTACATTTATTTAATGACAAGCAAGTTAGTTGGAGATAGGATGGTGAAATTATTCAAAACTGAACAAAGTTAAATAAAATTGTATTTTTACATTGCTGATATTTTTGAGATAAAAAATAAATGTCTAGAGTCCTTATAATTAAACCACCCTCTTCTACAGCATTATCCTTTCCTGTGGTTTAGTTACTTGAGAAATACTTGAACTTTGCTTCTGTCTGCAAATTAATTCTAAGATAGACTTGCTTGAGCTATTCTTTACAAGTAAAAATATAGGCTCCATTGAAGCGGGCTGGCATTTCACTGCACGTGCAGTTGGAAAACGGATTGTTTGTGCACTGATCCTATTTCTCTTCATAATTATGACCAATGAATTCCTCTCTCTTGGCCTGGTCTGAACACCACCAGTTAGAGAAGCAGAAAGTAGCCTAGATTGGGCTGGAATATCTGAGCCTTAAAATCTGTATTTTCAAATTTAGGGAAATGGAAAAGGTCTCCAGCCCCTTTTTGCTACTGTTGAAAGTTATCTGGCTAGAATTTGACTGGAGTTGGAGCTAGATCTGCGGGAGGAAGAATATTGCCAGTAGGAGAAGAGAGAAGCCTTTGTGATAGATGGTCTTCAGACTGCCTTTTGGGTGACTATGAGGATGGGCTGCTTGGATGAATTTGAGTACTCAACTGTCTGGGTATAATAGTGTAAGTGAATACAGATTTCATTTATTACTTCAGTTTTACACATGGAAGGCCTCACAGCTGAGGACCTACAGAGGAGAGGTAAGCTCCTTCTGGACTGGGTCAGGTGTAGGGACAGCACAGTAATCACTGCATTGATCACGTGACTGAGTCAGGTTTTGGGGTTGTTGCACAAATCTCCCAGTCACTTGCTAGGCTTCTGGGAGTGTTGCAGCAGACCTCTCATTAGGGATAGAAATGAGCCAAGGAAGACATTTAACAACATGAAAAGGGTCCCGGTTTAGTTTTCCTTATAGCTTAGCCATCCTCTGATTACAGCAAGCTCCTGCTGTAGGGTCCAACTGCAGGCTCTGACAGCTGGTTATTTCCTGCTGGACTATGGCTGTAAATATTAGTTTGCAGACTCTGAATGCAGGCCTTCACCTATCTCAACTATGACTGCAGGCTCCAACAGCAGGCTCTAAGTCCATCAGACCCAGACAGACCTCACAGCTGATCTTTTGCCAGAAGTAACTCTCTTCCTTATTTCAATCTTCTTTGCATCTCTCTGGATCTTATCCTTTCCCTCAGGGCTCCTCTACCTCTCCAAGGTTCTCTTCCTCAAGGTCCTCTTCCTCAGAAAGCTCCCTTGACTAGCCAACCCACCCGTTTTATCACACTTATCTTTATTAGTCACAGCTGTGACCCATTAAGAACAAGACTGTTCCTCTCTTTGGTAATTAGCACAACTGTGACTTATCAGGGGCAAGGTTGCCTGTAATCCCTCTTTCACACCACATGGGAGAAGCAACTCTCAGGTCTGACATTGAGCAGGTAAGCAGAGGACAAATGAGGGAAAGTACTATCTCATATATACCACAAAATTCGAGCTTCTTAATCCTGATATCCTCTTTTGTAGGAGATATTTAGTAATGCTACCACCAGCTATTAGCACAAAAAAAAGTCCTGTGATCACTTTTTCTAATGTATAATAGGATTGTCCACAACAAGAGCTAGGTTGGGACTACAGTCAGACAAATATCTCAGGTTACTGGCTGCAATATCTTGCTCACATTCCCAGGTCTAAACTAATTGTCAGTTTTGGTGTTTATTTGAGGGTTAAATTTTTCCCTCGTGTCAGATTGGCAGAGGCTCAGCAGCTTTTTGTTTCGTATAAGGCATAGTGCTGGGTCCATCTGCTAGAAATTCTCCAGGGATGTTTCACTAATGGCAGTGCTGTGCCTTTCTTATGTTCTCTTTAAAGTGATGCTATGGTGTAATTTTGGAGGCCTTTTGCACTAATGGTCTTGCAACTGTTATGTGGTCTCAGAGATTGCTTTGTGGTAGAGGTTTAGGTGAGAGAAGATACACTGAGGCTCTATCTGATCCTGATGTCAATGCCACGACAGTGTGATTGCAGGGAGCTGCACTCAGTGATGCAGAGGCTCTTTCCCAATCCCACCTGCTGTCTCACCCACTTTGAGCTCACAGATGTTGTGTCCCTCTTTCTGTTTAATTTGCCTATTTATCTCCTCCTCTTCGATTTTCTTTTCTTTACATATATGCTGCTCTGTCTGGTTAGAAGACTACCTAACAGTCTCAACAGAACACTTCTAAAATAATTGAATATGTTTAATAATAGTGACCTTGGAAATTGTACTGTTGTAACAATTTTCATCTGTATCTTTAAATTCATGAATTAGATTTGAAGCCAGTTTTTCCACAAAGTGCTGGAGTTGGAGGTAAATGCTTCATGCAGCTTGGAAGCTGTGACTATATGTTTTTAGATGAAACATGGCATTGTTTCAAACATAAATCACTTGGAGGCAGCAGCCACTTAAATTGGGTCAGAATGAGTGAATCAATGCAAGCAGAGAGGATGTTAGTGAAAGTAATGTGATTTTTATCTTCAAGTTCTCATGAACCACTGAGCCTAGAAAACAAACTGCTGTACATCTTTGGAAGGCTGGCCTTCTAGTGGCATACTGTATTGATTTTTGTTCTTACAGATATCCTGAGTCATCAATAGTCAATGAATTTTCAAATTAGGTAAACACACAGGCCTTTTTCTGGACACAGCTGGATGTTTTCTGCATCTCAAGTGTCTTGAAACACTTACCGGATATCATTCAGCTCTGGTAAAATAAGGACTAGCCAGCAGGAGTAAATTGGTCTTTTAATAGATAGGTTTTGTCCTCATACTGTGGGAGAGTAAGAAATGCAGTCTTAGAGATATATAAGGAATTGTCTGCATGGGGTTTTCTTTTCAAGAGGGTACATGTGGAGTGTAAAGCTGCTCCTAAATATGCACTTCTCAGGCAATGGCACTAATGGTACACCAGTCTTCAGTTATAACAGCAGCTGCTTGGTTAAAAAGGAGAATCTGTTGCCTGATTTTCTAATTCTGTTTACATTGTTTTTGGAAATATCCTTTATCTGCAAAGCCCTGGGGAAGAAAGTGTATTCTTTTCCATTTTTGAGTGTGTGGGATTTGAGACATTAGAAATAGGCCAAAGGTTTGATGCTATTCTTGACATTTCAAAGTCAGCTAAGCTAAAAGTCAAACACTGCTTAATCACAGAGAAAGAAAAATTATGTCTAGTATTGCACTTCAGATGCATGAGATCCCATGGCCTTGTTCTCTTGCTCCAGCCTGGAGGCTGTGTACATTCTGTAGCAGAAGATTTAGTGCAACTGAAAAATTACAGAGCAGTGCCTTTATGATAAACAAACACCTTATGAAAAAGAAAATTTTGTTTCAAGAGAAGATGGGTGAGAAACCCCTATTCTTTCCCTAGCGACCCTTCTTTTCCTCTTTAGTACCCTTCTTTCTCTACCATTTGCTGCCTCTTGTAATGGTTTGTCTGCAATTCTATTTCTTCCAAAGCTTTTTTATTATTATATACTCATATTATTTCCTTTCTACTCAAGAGTCTTTTCCTGGTTTCTCATGTGCCTCCCACACTCCGTAATTTGTACCTTGTCTGTTCCTTTTATTTCTCAACCTATTTATTGAGATTGCTGCCAGGTTAAGACAAGGCTATTGGCAGAGGGTAGGACCACATAGTCGAGCTCTTTAAGGAACAAACAACTTAAGAAGTCATTAGGCTTCAGTAATCTGCACTGTGCCCTTGGAGAAAGCATTGAGGTTCATTAGTGCCTAATACAATAAGCAGGATCGCAACTTGTCGCTGAAGTAAAAGGGAAGAGCAGATGCTGATCTCAGAGCATTGATTAATGGAAGTCTCAAGTAATATAATTGATATTAATGTTATCATACTGTCTGCACCAGTGTTTGCAAAGATATCCACTGATCTTTTCACTTAAGGAAAGACCCCTGCAAATACTGGGCCTGATTCACAGCTATCTGCTGAAATTTTGCACTGGCAGAACTTCAGTGCTCTCAGTGGACATAGGCCAAGTTTAATGATATGAGACCAGGAGCAGCAAACCTAGCCTGTTTTCTGAGTGTTTTCCAAAGTCTTCAGTTGTGTTTTCAGTCCCTTCTCTGCATTTCTGTTCAAATTCAATTATTCATGTTTGACAGAACCTGCTCTGGCACTATTGTGCTTTTAAAAACTGAAAACTCCTCCAAGGTATAGTACAGGAAAAAAAAAACCAAGACCACGCTATTGTCCTTGAAGGAAACACTGCGAGGCTGCTGATTCTGTTATTTCAAGCAGACTGATAGCTTTTTGTCCTATTGTGTCCGTTCATAGTTGCTGAATGCATTCTAAAACATCTCAATTACTCTCTATTTTACAGACATTTTTATTAGATCTATAATCTCATGCCTCATATCCTCAGAGGGTCTTCAGTGCTCTGCCATTGCTAAACAATTATCAGAGGGATGTATTTTCTCCCTGATGAATTATAAGCTTTTCTTCCAGAGGCTAGATTTTATTGCACATTTTATGTCAGGACAGCAGAGGCTCATTGTTTCTTCTTAATTGTTCCCACTAGAAGCCAAAAGCATAAATACAGAAAAAAGAGCTGGAGTGATAATCCAGGCAAGAAAGAGTAAGCAATTTTTGATGTCCAACACTCTCATAAAAATTCATTTCATGTTCCTGCTGACCTCTGTCTTGTTGATTCATGGCAGATAAACAGAACACATATCTCTTTTTCCCTCTGTTATAATACATCAGAGAGGCCAGGTTCCTCTCCTAGCCAGCCTCTTTGCAACATAGCAACAGGCTTCAGGTTGGCAGATAATTTTTCAAACTTTCATATTTTTGCTGTTCTTTCTGCCCATGCCTTTCACTTCATCCTCTTCATATCCCGAAAAACGTCACCCATCATAGGTAGTCTGAACTCCACAAAAATCATCACTGAAAAAGCATGTTAATGCTGTCCCCAGAACATGATATTTCAGATAAAGGTGCCAAATTCATTAATCAGCTTTCTAATTAATATTAAGTCTAAACCTCCATTGTCTTTCCTCTAGTCATCCCAGCAGCAATAGATAAGCATAGATAAATAAGACTTCTTAGAACCATTGCACATGACCTCTTTCATTTGGATAATGGGCAGTTCCAAATAGATAATTTAAGGAACATATATCTTAATGAATTGAAAGGACAGCATGTGAAGGAATCAGGAATTCTATTCTCAGTATCAATATTTGGGAGATTTCCTACCAGCTGGCTGTTATGAAGTTGCCAAGACTACAGACTGCTGACATTCTTTAGGATCAAAGGAGAAGATGGAGAACATGGAGAAATGAAATGAAACAGATACTTTGAGAAATGAAACAGCAAGACAATCATAATAGACTTTCCTAACATAATTACAGTGGGTCCTTACGGAAACAAGTAAGAGTGTAGCATTAGATTTTTCACTTAAAGGCCAATCACTACAATGATTTTACTGATTTTTGCTGAAAAAATATAATGTTTGTGTCTGAAAAAGTCTCACAATTTGAGGCTACTGCTGCCAAGTTTTTTCATTTACTGTTCATTCTGAACACCTTCTTTGCCATGCATTTGACAAGCACTTGAAATACCACTACAAAACAAATGCGCACAGATTCAAGCCATTACCCATTTGCATAAATGTATTACCATCAGAATCACCTACATTACTTTGGAGCCAAAGCAGTTTTTAAAAATACCCCTCAAAGGAATGATAGGGTGAAATTAGATCACTATCCAGTGGAATGTCAAAGGCAGTAGCCTTTGTTGGGGGTCACTCACTAATTCTCCCATCCCAACAAAGTGTCTGTTAGGTTGATGTCTGAACTGTGCTGCAGCTTTCACAGACAGGATGTAGAGTATCTCTCACCACCACAGCAACTGGTTTTTATTTACTTAGGGTGCATGAGAAAAGTTGGACTAGGTCCCTTATTAACCACCTATCTCATCAGTAAAACCCTGAGATGCTTCTTTCTTGCCAAGCAGCAAATTTGAGAAGGCAATAAATACTTATGGTTAATATTAAAATATTTAATGTTTCAAATTCACTTTTGGGTTTTTTCCCACCCCATTTCTTGCACAGGTTACCTACTGCTTCCTTCCTGATTCTGGCAGCTGCCATTTCCTACACTGCCATGTGTAAGAAAACCCATGTCTTGGTAAAAAAGGAGCTCATAACCATAGATTTGAAGTGGTCAGGCCTGCTAAGAGAGAGCTTTCAGGTTTAGAGTGACCCAATGTTGTGGGTCTTCTTGTATTGCTTCTTTAAAAGAATAATAGTTATATGTGGCTCCTTTTGTATATTTTGGATTTCTGATCTGCCTTCTATTTGGATCTACCTGGGTCTTAGGATAGGAGCTGAACGTTTGTGAAGGGCAAAGTATGAGGGCTAACTGAGTTTCCAACCCAACAGCACAGTGCCTTACACAACATAGCTTGCTATGAGTAGTGCTTGTGTGATGACAGCATTACAGTGTCTGAAGTCCGTTCATTTCTCCTTTGAAGAGGAAGATCTTGAAGATTTTCCTTGAAGATCTCTTTTGATTTGTTGT
The DNA here is from genome assembly GCA_018697195.1 of Certhia americana. Classification (NCBI taxonomy): domain Eukaryota; kingdom Metazoa; phylum Chordata; class Aves; order Passeriformes; family Certhiidae; genus Certhia; species Certhia americana. The sequence goes on from CM031879.1 coordinate 35,622,803, forward strand.
CTCTCTCTTGTAAAACTAATGTTGTAAGAGTGTTTGGGACTTGGTTCTTATGTGCATCTTTGACCATGTGCACAGCTGGCTCTGCATGATCCCGACCCTGAGCTGGGTTCACATGAACTGCCTCTGCTAATTCTGGAGCTGGGAGCCTTAGGGTGTTATCCAGCTGGCATCTGCTCAGTTACTCCCTTGTGCCACTCAATCAGCACAGGAGCTCCATGCTGCAGCAAGAGGGATGCTCAAGCTCAGGTCAGCCCACACCAGAGCTCTCTGTGCCCTGCTCCATCCAGCAGAGCTCTGCCTGTCCCTCCTTGACACAGTAATGCACGGAGATATTTTTAGGCAGTTTAGCTGGGTTTGATAATCTGTATTGGGTTTTAGTACTCTGTGAGTGGCAGAACCAACCTTGTGATGATGGATAATTGTCTGCAGAAAGTGCAGGCTTAGATTGTGTATATCCGTTTTTATCTGCTTCAGTACACTACCTCGGGCAGAAATGATAGGAAAATATTTGCCATACAATTGTGAGGGAAAACGGAGTCAGAAGAGAGGATTTTATAGATCTACTCAGGACATTAGGACCCCAATGGTACCACTAGCCCTGACTGTCCCTGCCCACACTCCTGGGGCTTCCCCACACTGCCCACCTCATGTGAGCCCCTCAGGGCCATCAGCCCCTGCTCCAGAGATGCCACAGCAGCAGGCTGCAAGCTCCTGCAACTCTGGCCATCCTTGTCCCCATTCCTAGGGCAGTGACTGATGCTGGCTCCCCCCGGCCGCTCCTCTCCCAGCCCAGTGCGTGCCCAGTCAGGAGCAGCTCTGCTCCTTTGCCTGAAGCTGTAGGACATGATGCTAGGAAAAATTACTGAGTTTAAAAACTGGGAATGCTAGGCATGGCTGTCAAGAAAAAGGAAGATTTTCATGAGAAACTAAGCATATGGCTACTAGGTCTGTATTACATGTCATTTCACCTTCACAGAATTACCCCTTCTCCCTGTGAGACAGGCAGGGACTGGGTTAGTGTTACTCAGGGGAGCTCATATCTATGCAACTGCCAGAGTATTCTCAGCTGCAATACACCAACCTGCAACTTTGCAGATGAAATGATTATTTTTGCTGTCAGCCCCCTCCTGCTTTATTAAAATTCAATTCTGTGGTGTAACTTTCCCTATGGACATGTTTTGTTATTTGTTTTCAAGACATGACAGAAACATTCATATGCTTCTAGCAACTGCTGAAACCTAAGAGAAAGAGCTTATAAATTAGCAGCAGCATGCTATAGTATAATAAACCCCTTACTTCTTTTGCTACAATATATGACCATTTGTAGCAGTTTTAAAGCTCAGATATATACTCATCTATTAAATACCATTCTGTGTGCCAAACCTTTTAATTCCACTGCATTAAAACATGAGTGAGCCTTCTTAATTTTTATTTTTTTTGGACCACTAAAAGCACCAACAGTAAATGAAACCCAAGGTGACCAAGGTCCTGCAAGTCTGGAAATGTTGCCACTTCTCATTACCATCAAAATATGCAGTTAGAGTGCTGGGAAGTCCCTTAGGTGATGATTCTTTTGAGAACAAGGGATGAGAGTCTTAAACTTCGCAGCAATTCAAGGGAAGTCTGTGTCATCAAGCTGCAAGAATCATCGATGCTGTTTTGACCATGTTACCTCAGCATCTGAAGGGAGCTAACAGTTACTGCATTGAAAATGTCTTGGCATCTAGAGACTTTTTTTTAGAAAAGAATCGTGAAAGAGGGTTAAATTATCTGCCTCTTTCTGGAATTATCTACATTGCCCATGGTTTTTGATGTTTCTGATCAGGCATGGCTTTTGACTTTGATCTGCAAACTCAGAAAGGCAGACTTGTAATGGTGCATCTGTAGATTTCCATCCTCTCCTAACCCAGATCTCTGCACAGCAGATTAGAGCTGCGTAGCAGGGCTGTCAGCTTTAATGTGACAGCTCAGTTCGCTTGCATTTATTCCAAAAACAGTGCCACTGGTTCATTCCCCACAGCTTCAAGATTTGATTATACCAACCATGCACCTCCTATACATTTTGATGTCTTTCAGGATTGCCGAATATACCTTCTAAACATACAACTTTCTGAACTCCAGGCTTGTTTTTTTTATAATCACACAGCATGATGTTTAACACAGTGTATTGAATATCAGGGATGTTTGAGTTTGCATTTCAGATTAGCCATTTTCATCCAAACCTTATGAATGTTTGATGTATTTTACTGACTTTATTATTTCAAAGACTGGTTGTGGGGATTATTTCTTCATCTGGTCCCTTCAGAATTCTGGCAGTCCTTATATGAATCTAATAAAGGAATTTTCCCCCACTGTATCGATGAGTCAGTAGAAGAAGTTGTTGCTATGTATCCTTGCTTAGTCAAGGGCAGAAACTGCTACCACTCTTTCCCATTAGAACACAGTCAAATTTATATTGGACTCTATGCTTAGAGTACCTGCCTGTGTGCAACTGTTATTAATTCACCATAAATTCAGCAAAAACCTAAATAAGATGGTAATTCATGCAACATTTTCCATCACGATTTTGAAAGCTTTTCCTAAGTGCTGTGGCTTATTTTGTCTGTCCTTAATTCCAATAGTATATAAAATCTAAGATAACTGCATGGCATGCCTTAAGGACTTCAATAAGCCAATTAATTCTTCTTTATTTAAAAAAACCCAAACAAAACCAACCATAGAGAATTTAAACATCTCCCATCAAAAGCAAATAGTCACCCCTGAAATGATCAAGCAGTTGGACTAGATGATTATTGTAGGTCTCTTCCAGCTGAGCACTTCTTGTCTCTTGTTTTTCTCTAATATCAGAAACTTTCTGGGTTTAATGTTTCATTTTCTGTTTTGCTACTTTTGATAGAGTTTCCCTATTTTATGTTTTTTACACCTCCCTTTACAATGGGCTCTACATATTCACTGCCATCAGCATGATGACAACAGTTTCTGAAGAGGATTACGAAACAACAGTATTCTACAACCATGCTATTTATAGAAGTGTCTTATTATTTTATGTTTGGACATCACCTTGATTATTGAAAATTATTTTAATTCAGTTAGAAAGCTCTCATTTGTGAAGGGGAAGGGTGTTAGTCTACCATGTTCCTCAGAGTTTGCTTTAGATATGAGCAGGGAAAATATTTACTTCATTTGATACGAAGTACTAAAAAGAATTAATTTATTTGCTTTCAACCAAAGACTGTAAATGAAACTCTTAACTGTTATTTTTCTCTTATTTTATCATTCAGACCACTTCAACCTAAATTCCTGAGGATACAATACTTCCATAAAACCATTGTTGAATATTTATTGCTTCATTCTCAATGGTATATTTTTAAAGTAGTGGAATTACTGTTAATTTTATTTTATTGGTTTGTCACTGGTTTTCATTTTGACAGTGAGCTTCTGCCTCAGCAACTGAGTTCCAACACAGCCTGTGTTCCAAAAATTCATTCTTTGGAAAAGGTGCAGAATATTCCCCAAGGCAGCTACACTAATCAGCCCAATGCAAAAGATGTAAAGAGGAGTCCAGGAGAACAAAGGATAATGAAAAGGAAAAAATGTTCATAAAGTGTAATCCAGTCTTCAGTTTCAAGTCTGTTTATTTGCTTCTAAAAATATGAAGCATAATTCAGTGTCATCTGTTGTACAGGGCTGCATCACAGCAGTCCTGGATTTCCCCAAAGAATGAGCACAGGAGGATGTGTTAGCAGAACAAACTGGTAAGTGTGGCACGTTGCTGAAAGTGCCAAGAACAAGCTCTGGGGGAAAACTCTCAGGAGACTAACAGACTCAGGTAAGTTAAAAATTATTTTAGTGCACCTATTAGATCTACCTAGTCTAAGTAATGAGAAAACTAAGCGATAGCCACTTTGACTATAATGAACAAAGAAAGGAGAGATGGTCCTTTGACAAAAAAGAGAACAGCAAAGTCATCCATGAGTATGATATGGTATCAAGATCAGATATTTAAAACACAATGAGTGGGAAACAGAAGCACATCATCTTAAAAGGAAAAAAAAAAAGTGGGAATAAAAAGTCAAGTTAGATAACCCCACTCATTTTCTGCACTCTTCAATCAATGCGGAATTTGTCAGCAGTAGAATTGCATCAGCAGAGATAATCACCTAGGGAAATAACATGATTGCTTTATGCCACTCAAGGGCTATACATATTTCATGCCAATAAGATTATTTTTGCAGAAAAGAAATAAGAAAATGCAAACCCACCAGAAATAAAGAGAAAGGGTGCTATGCTTTGTAGCAGCTAACGTTTAGTGCTTATCCCTCTGTGTGCAAATACAAAGTAATGATTCTACAAAAAACTTATTTGAAAGCAACAGAAAGTGACAGAAAGAATCTCTCCAGAAAGAGATATTGGATTCCCAAGCTGATGACCTTACTGTTTTGAAAGCACAACATTCATTTATACATTTAGGGTTCAACAAATACAATTTATTCAGGGTTTTTTTAATAGGTGTCTAGCATCTTGCATTTTGTCCCTGTTTTCTCTATGTGCTTAAGTCATCAGCATTATATTTCAATAACTCTATGGGGAAATCTTCCTGAATATAATTTAATACAGGGACTTGGTGTCCAATTATACTGTGGGAAACTACATGTAGAAAAGGCTCCCTTTAAATGAAATGGGTGACAGTTTCAGCACTGGAAGAGCATTTCCAGCTTCCAGCAGTCAAATGGAAAGTGTGTTCCCTTGAGGAAAGTAAGGGGGAAATAGTACAAACAAACTATTTTTCTGATGCTTTATATCAAACATTGTCATTAGGCCTTTTTTAAGACTAGCAACTTCCTGGACTGTTTCCAAGGAAGCAAGAGGATATGTAGCAAAAGAGAATACTTCCTTGCGCAGAGTCATGCTGTTCAGTAAAAGCACCTATTGTTTGCAGACCAGTAGACAATATTATGGCTTCCTGTCCCATCAAAAGAAGCTTGCCCCCAACAGATACACTCAGGAGTAGAGAAGAAAGCCACTTTCCTTTTTAAGACCCTTGTCCATGATGTGTATGCTACAGGCTTCAGGGAGGACCCAGTCACGGGATGATAGTTCAGCTGGCACTTTTCCAACATTCCCCCCCCCCCCTCCGTTTTAGGAGAATCGCTTCATGGTATCTAAAACTGCCTGGCATGATACACAGTGCTATTTAGCAAAGGATAGTATAAACACAGCATCTGACTTTCTTCTCTTCACAACAATGTAAATCAAGATGCCTACCACTGGAATTCAGAAACACAGTTATAAAACTGGTGCAAAAGCATTGCCAGGTTCTCTTTGGTGATGCTCAAGAACAAACTGCTTAACGCAGCCACTGTGACTAATGTTCTGCACTGCCTGCACAGAGGAGAACCTGACCGTGCTCGGTAGTGAGGGAAATGGCATCACCCCCTGCTGCCTTGTACCGGCAGCGCTGACTGGCATGTGGCAGCACATTACATGGCCACACAGTCGAGTGGCTGCTGTCCCCAGCCAACCCGGCTGACAGATGCTGCCACCGCTGAGTAAGGACACTTGATCCCCTCATGAATCCTCTCCTGAACTGCCATGGCTTTCAGCCCAGGATGCTGAAATCTCACCTTACCCTAGAAGAGGGCTGAAGCCTGCAGTGGTTCAGGACTGGACTTACAGGGAGATCTGATGGATCTGCCTTCCAGGACAGTCTCCCCTCTCAAGGGACCAGTTGGGACCAAACCCAGGTTTAGTCACGCAGGTTTCATTCATAACCATACAACTGTCAGAGCTCTGAGATACTGTAACAGAAGCAGTGCCTGCAGTTTCAGGAGGGACTGTATTGAACAATTTCACTATCTGATTTCTGTTTTCAGTCATGCATATTTAATACTCTCTTAATGCACTTGCTTTAAGAGCATTTTCAGCTGGACTATATTTTTAAAGACAAATTCTGTGGAGCTGTCATGCAAACTCACAGGCTTTCAGTCACCCAGACTGGTCCAAACTGTGAGAAGTGGATGCTCTCCATGTAGGAGTGAATGCAGAGAGAAATCATAGACTTGAATAAAGCCATGCAGAAAGACAGGTTTTATACATTCATTTTGGTATACACATTTACATAGGTGGGTGTCATTTCCAATACATAAAGCACAAGGCTCAAACAGTAACGTGATTAGAAAATGAAACATAGAGAAAAATAAAGACAATTATTCATAGCCCCTCACAAACATACTAAGAGAACAGGACCATGACATGGCTTCTCCAGATATTTTAGCCCTGGATAGTGAAGCTAGTTTACTGGGTCATATGCAAGTGACAACTATGCAGGGGAAAATTTCAGAGGCACCTCAGTATGGGGGCAAATCCATGTCATAATTTATTAATTAGAATAGGATTAATCAAAACTATGTATGAAGAGTGAAAGACATGCACAACTCTTTTAAAGATACAAATTCATATAGGATTAGGTAAAGTACTTTTGATCTACTACCTGTTTTTGTACTAAGACATTCTAATATTTTTCACTTTAAGTTTTGACCTGCCATGAGAATAAACATTTAGCCTTATTTGCAATATTTTGTTGCAAAGGTAGACATTGTTTACCCACACAATAATACAAAGCTACTTTTAAGAAATGTATATGTCACATTTCACAGTTTAGTAGAAGATAAAAGCTAAAAAAGCTGCACAGTCATGCCTAGTACTGAATCATGTGTACAGATGTGTATTCCATCAACATGTTTTGTCTCCACCAAAGTTTTTTTTTTACCCTAATAGCTTGTTAAAGAAGATAAAATCCATGTTGCAGAAGAGAGAATTGTAAGACTTCATGCTACTTACTTCCTAGTTTGGCTGTTTTTTGGCTTACCTGAAAACTAAATGGTATCCAGACCTTATGCCCCTTTCCACAGTGATTAAAATAAAGCAAAAACAAAGGGTGTCTGTGGTACCAGTGAACTGTTTTCCTTTTGTGAGAATATGACCTAAAATAATTTTCTAGTGTGTGTGGTGTTTAACCAATATTACAAACTTGCCTGCCTAGTTAAGTAGAACTGGATAAACCTCTTTGGTCAATATGGAGAGCACTTCACACATCAGCTATGAAGCATTCAATGCAATCACACGGCAGAGCATTTCCTGCCATTGATCAACAATAATTCCTGGCATTTACAAGGCATCTTTAATCAGAGAGATAAAATTGCTCTGCAATGGTAATAAATTCACAGAGTTACCCCCCTGAATGAGATGTCAAAGTTTTTGATTTACAAGTGAGCAAAGTAAATCTTAGAGATGTGAAATACTTGCTCAAGGTCAGACAGTAATTTTTTTGGCAGAGTCCAGAAAAACATCTAACCTCACAGCCTTTTAGATTTGTGGGAAATAGGAGCAAACTTTTGTTACTGTAGCAGATTGTTGGGTTTGTATCTGCCAGTTGCTTACTCTGCACAGACCGCAACCTCTCTGTAATGACAATACAAAACAATGAAGAATCACGTTTTCCATGCAAATATGTTAGATTGTATGTAGATTAGGAAAGGACAAGGAATGCTTTTAAACTTCTGAACCACTGCTAGCTTTTGAAAGAGGAGCTCTAATGCAGTGAGGCACAGTAGCACAGCTCCAATTCTAGTTTTGCTGTTACTTAGCTGTAAAAGGGACACTCATTCTGAAAAAAGATATAACAGGCTGCACATGAACTATACTCACAGAGCAAGCCCCAGTTTAAACAGCAACCATTCTCTGTACAGATACATCTGGGAACAGAATTGATTTGAAAATGTGGAGATCTGTGAAGAACAAGCTATAAATACCTAGACAGATGTCAGAATATTTGTTTACAATCCAGTTCAGAGCTATAGGACAAAGCATAACTTCTTCAGAGTTGCAAGGAAAAGTAATCTGAATAGTAAAAATACTATAAAGATTTTTAGTTATTTTATCACCCTTGCTTTTATGATAAATAGGAATGATGAACTGTCATGATTAATAGGATTTCTATTTCTGGAGGTTGTAGGGGGTTGAAAACCCTCTTCCTTATGCAAATCAAATTGCAAATTATATCTAAGCCCTAGTACATTTAATAATATAGACAGTTAAAAAAAGATCTCCTGTATACTCTGTGTCTTGTTCTGCTCTTTTAGCACTTCAGTCCTTATGGTTTCAAATATGTGCTTTGAGACCTGTTTCACACCCCCGGTTTCTAAATCTTATGTGATTCTTCACAATTTTGAATTTAAATACAGAAAAAAAAAGACATTTATGGTTTAACGTTTTAATAATGCTGCAGTCAGATTTTGTTAGCGCTTCTCTGTTACATTTTGCATGAGATAGGAAAGAGTAATGAAGAGAATATCATTGTAGGGTTTTAGGCTTATGAGCTTAATGTATTATGATACAACAAAATGTATTATCTAAAGGTCCCTTGCTCACAAAGGCAAATGAGAGCACCATAGATATAGAAATATAAAGCAGCAGTCAAACCAGCAATAACGTTCTGTAATTGCAACACCATTTTTGATTAAAATGTAATTTATTTAAGGAAAAAAAAAAAAAAGAAGGTGTTTTAGGATTCGCGATCTTGGCTGTATCCACATTATGCGAAAACAGAAATGACCAGCTAGACAGAACCAAGCCTATTTTGTAACTTGTCCCCAAATCTGCAGCCATCTGGGCAGTGCGTGTGTGTTGGGATGTGAGGAACCAGCGGCCCAGTAGGGCACAAATGGTTGGAAGGAATTGCTTCCTCGGGAACTCCTCAGGGCTGCTGGGGGGTTTCACACATTCCTGCAGCTGAGAGCAAAAACATAATTAAAACCTTTTCCCTTTCTTCCCGTGCCTAGCAGGCATGAAGCTAACTCCCAACGAGAAAGGGACGGACATTGCTTAGTATGGAACCAAATCTCCATTAAAGGTAGAAGGTGAAGGGCTCTCTCTTCGCTCACATTCCAACTTGTAATGAACCTTACTCCTTATTAGGAGTACCTCCTCAAACCTATGCCATATTAAATATTGATTGCAGGAGGACCGATCCTGGTGTCTCCAAACACATGGGGGTGCGCGTACACAGACGCACGTACCACATCCAGTATGCGGTGTGTGTTTATTATCAATAAATAACCTAGACCCGCAGCCGGCCAGGCACTGACAGCTCCCCCCGCGCGCGGGCCCTCAGAGGCAGCGGCGGCGCGCGGGGGCGCCGCGGGCACGCGCACTACCCGGCATGCAGCGGGCGCGGGGCTCGCAGGAAGATGGCGGCGCCGCTGGAGGAGTACGAGAAGGAGGCGGGCTGCGTCCCCATCCTGCACCCGGAGGTGCGAGCGGCCCGCACGGAGGGAGCGCGGCGCGGCAGCGGGGCGCGGCCGGGACAGCGGCCCGCCGTGGAGCGGGGGGGGAGGCGGGGGAAGTGGGAGCGGGACTCGGCGGGCGGGCGGGTTGCACGGAGAGCGGGAGGTGCGCCGCCGCCCCCCGCCGCCGGCCTGGGTGTGCGCGGCAGCGGCGGGCCGGGGTGGGCAGGGCCGGGCCGGGCCGGGCGGGGAGGCGGGTGAAGGTGGTGAGGAGCCGTGCAAGGTCTGCTGCTGGCCTTCCGTGCGCCCTCGCCGGCGGTCCCGGCCGCCCCCGAGGCGGGGGGCGAAGCAGAGGCGCCCCGGGAGGTGCCGCGGCAGCGCTCCCCGCCCGGCCCGGCCCGGCTGGCTGGCCGAGCTCGGAGCAATAAGTGTGTTTCCCCTTGGGTTTACATGGCACTGGTGTGCAGCTCAGCGCAGGTGGGGGCTGGCCCCATGCAGCCCAGCGCTCCCCGTGTGGCGTGGGCTTATTTTGAGAGCAAGCGGTCTGTTTTTTCCAGTGTGTTGACGGTGGGAGGAATGTTTACAGGTAACGTGTAGAGGTCGTTTCGTGCCATTTTTTTGACCCTTCTATTGTGTCGCCCACCTTTGTCAGCAGCCTGTGTGTGTTCTTGAGGACTAGTGTGATTGTTTTGAAACGTATTTTAAATAGTTTAGAAAAGCTTTTACATGTCGACTTGTCACCTGATACGTTGACGACTGCAAGAATTGATTTTTCAGCCTACAGAACAGATAAGTGATTATATCAGGCTCCAGGTTTTGCTAAACAGAAGATATCTTTTCCTCAAACAGTATCTGAAAAGACTGTTAGTTTATTTGATGACTGAAAAGGCTCTGTAGGCCTCTGTGTACCTGGCCGTGTACCTTACCTACTCTACCTCTCTAAACTACACTTACGACTTTGAAATAGACCAGTCTGTTCTGAAAGGTAATTAGCTAGCAATAAACCCCAAATAAGTTTCTCGGGTTTTTTTTTTTCCCTGGTTATTTTTGGTTATTTTTGTGGCTTTGCTTTGTTTGGGGTTTTTTTGTTTGTGGTTTTTCAGCCTAACTGGAGTCAGACTAAATGCAGTACCCTCGGTAGCAGTGACTGATGGTTTTCAGTAGTGATTCAGCCTGTAGGATGTTGATGCTCTTTGAAAGAAAGTGTTCTTAAGTTGTAAAAACTTTAGATAGGCAATCGAAGACTGAGAAACGGAATAAAAGGCTTTACAGCTTATCAGAAATTCATTGTGTTTTAAGACTAGCGTTTGTTAACTAATTACTATGTAGCAAACTAAAATCTCTCAATTTAAGTTGGTAGTCTTGCTAGTTAATCTGGTAGAGTTTTGCACTGTTTCTTTGATGCATAAAGTTGGATGTGTGCATAAAACATGGGAAAAGAAGTTAATATACATTGTGTGCTGTAACATCGACTGGAGTTTTTTAATATGCGATAAATATCACTAGTTTGGAGGGAGTTTTATTTGATTTTTCCAGAAATGCTGAGTGTCTGACTAGCTCTTACTCACAAGATAGAGTCTACATGAGTGTTTCCTTATTCCCTAAAGTCTTTGTACAGATAAGCTTTAAAAGAGGAGGATGTTTTTTATGTTGGTGGTGAGACAGACTGGCTGTTAACAAACACTCCAGAAATGCTCTTTTAAAAACTTAAGGATTGTGTGCCATAGCAGAGCTGTATTGGCACAGACCTGTCCACTGAACAATGCAGTGCATCTGTGTTCAGTCGTTTTTGAAGGTCAGGGACTTAAATGCATGGTGATTTCCACTTTTTTAAGAAAATAGCACCATGTCCTTATGTAAGCAGTGACGTTGGAGCATATAATCAGTTTCAACATTTGTGTACATTTAAAACAAATGCTTTTTATAGGAATGTCAAAATCTTAACCAATTTTTTTGTTTGTTTCATAGTGCTGTTTATTTTGGGTATCTTTTTCAGGTATTTTTTAATGCCTTTTTTATGAAGCTTTTGCTTCTTACTGTCTTTTTGTATTGACTAATTTGGATTACTTTCAAATTGTTTGAAGTTTTTTTGGGGGGTTGTGTTTTTTTTGGTGGGTTATTTGTTTTTGTTTTTTGTTTTTTTTTTCATGAACGGATGTGTTTGTTTTTATCTGGGCTTTAAGGCTTTGCATTTTGCCATGAAATACTATGAATACAATATTAACGTTGTAGGAAAGGTTCTAAGGAATAGTGAAAAATTACTTACATACTGTCATGCTGGGAGATCCGTTTAATTATTTATTTGTGAAAGACTCAGTTTAAAGTGATTCAGTAAGAAGAGGTAGAAACTGATGGAAATATGAATGCTTTAGGAAACTTATGGTGGAGTGATTTTGGTGGGGTTTGTGTGGTACCTTGCTGACTGAGTTCTTGGGCCTCCCTTGTTCCCTCCCTCATGAATGCAAGCTGAACTTAAGTAGTAGGCTCTTCTTTCCAGGGATATCTATTCTGCCATCTATTATGACAAGTTCAGTTTAGTATGACAGTGCAGATCCCACTTTTCTAGCTGTAAGATTGCTAGTGGAACAACAAAGCTTCTGAAGATAATTTTAGTGCTGAAGTACAACAAATAATAGTTAATAGCATGTGTGATACTTGTAGAATGATCTTATAGTATGTGATAAATGCTTGGAGAACTGCTGGCTAACTGATACATCTTGGAAATAGTTGTTAAGATTATTGCTGAATTTCATTGTTCCTAAAAGTCTTGGAGGAGTTAGTCTCCTAGACTTGAATTTTTTCTTTAATGATTTGGATGTAATATCAAAATTGTCAATAATAAAACTTGCAGACAAACAAGATGGATGGGTGCTAAGCAGGGAGGATGGGACTGTGCAAACGCATCTAGAATTCACATGAAATTATGCAGGTAAAACAAGGCACACCTTAGTGCAGCTGTATTCAAAGTAGTGCACTGAGGGTAAGGAGCATATGTATGGGATTGTATCCCAAAAGTTATTGACTGATAGGATACAAATATGAACAAGCAGTTCAGCAGAAGTTCTCAGTATAATGCTTTGTTTAAAAATGTATAAGAACAAGGAGATGATTTTTGGCTGAACATGTGGTAATGCTAATGATGAAGTTTTGTCTTTAAAAATTACTGTTGAATAGTGAAGAGTATGCGGAAAGAATTAAAAATTATTTTAATAATGCCTTATAGTAAAAGGCCTGCAAAAGCCCTGTTCACATTATCTGAAAAAGTGAGAGGTATTTTTTTTTTTTCCCCTACGTAAATATTTTCTTACTGAAATCCAGTGCTTTATTCAGTTTATGCATAACAAGATCCAGTGACTGGAAAGTGAACGGGATCAAATTGAAAAGCACAAGTGGTAAATGCTGAGGGCGAGTAATCATTGTAATGAAGGAGGGAAGGCAATGGTGGATTATCCAGCTGTTGATGTTTTCAGCTGGAGTTCAGAGATCTTTCTGAACCAAATGCAAGTTTTTTAATTCCACAAATGGATAACTGAGCGGTGTGTCAGATACGTGAGTATAGAGGAGTGTAGGCTGTGTTGGAGCAACTCTGATTCATACACATGAATTCTTCAGCAGGATTGGGAAGTGCATGGCTGACCAGAGGGAGCCCCGTGGCTGTAGGTCTTGCAGGAGTGGACATGGCATTGGTTAATGTGCAGTGTGCTATGGTAGCTCCATAATGAGGGATGCAGAGCACCCTGAGGTGGCAGAGTAACACTGGACTAAGTAGTCCTTGCTAGTTTGTTTCCTTCTCACAGTGTTCAGGTTTCTAGTGACAGAATAGCAAGCTCTGCTTCCTTCTATACAGTGTAGCCCTGGCATGGGAATGCTGCTCATGTTAATTATATTTGTTATCCTCTGATTAAATTATTTTAGTAGGCCAGCAGACCTTCTGACTTTAAATTCCTTGGATCTTCTAGAAAATAGTAAATTCCTGACTCTTCTGTGGTAGGTGATGATAGGTTTGGATGTTTTATTCTGAAACTCAAGGGGCAGGGAGGCAGAAGAATCTTTGAAAATGGATTTTGCTTCTAATGCTGCTTTGTATTTGCAAAATATTCTAGATGTGTGCCTAGTATGGCCCTAACTGCCAAAAGTATTGCAGCTGTTGATAACAGCATCTCTTCACAAATTGGAAGAACTATTACTGGGGAGGAAGATCTGTTTTGTTACTTCAGTGCGTGCTGTATTTACCGGTGTCAGGTTTTGTGGAATATATTTGAGAAAGATGAAAGTTACTGTTTACTACAGACATCTTTTGGCATTAAAAAAATCTCGTCCATGAACAATCTTCCTGCAAAGTTGAAAAGCAATTTTAACAGTTAGGGTCTCTGTTTGACAGAAATTTTTCCAGATGTAAGCTGTCATTCTTATCTTTGTTTCTCTCTTCGTGGTTCAATTTGTAACTACCTAGAAAGTTAGGAACATACATACTTGTATTCCTTGTCGGTGACTTGAAGGAAACAAGTAGACCTACTGTGAATAGCTTTGCTCTAATTTTTCTATTCAAAATTTCAGTGAAAGGCCTGACTTTACCATCCAGCTCTAGTCTCTGTGGGGTTCTGTAGGTATTGTTAGGGTTGTAGTGGAGTGCAGATTGTTCTTAATTGTCCTGTACAGGATTTTCTGTGTTGTTTACTCAGAATCACTCCAGAGCCTAGTCTTGCATTTGTGAGCTCATTGTATCATTTATTATACTGCTTAGAAAGGACAAGTGAGAGTGGTCGACTTCACAGAACTGTGAAGCCTCTCATAGATTAGCATACTTGATATTGAGGGTTGAGCCTTGCTTTGTGTATCTTGGGTAGCTTCAGGGGTTGAGGATGGAGAGGACTGCAGATCTAATCCAACCTCATATCACAGGCTTAAGTTTTTTCAACTAATTCTTTTTATTGCCTGCGTACTAATTGTAAAGTAAAAAAGAAAATAAAATCCTGTGGTAATAGGTCATATTGCATAACTAGGAAAGTTGCCCTCAAATTTAATTAGTCTGTTCAAGACTTAAACATGTTTCTAGTCTGAATTTAATTTACATTATATCTTGTGAGATATCTATCCAAATATAGGTCTGTCTGAGTCTATTTAATATGCTGATGATTATCAGATCCCTACACTACTGTTATGGTCTGCAGTCCTCCTGACCCTTTTGAGTCTCTCGTGTTCATTCATTCTTTCAGTGTTTTGATGGCTTTGCTCTCAGCGCAGTAGCTGTTGCAGGAACTTGGGAGCAGAGCACTATTGCAGCAGTCACACAGCTGTGGCAGTAAACCCCCTCTGGATGACCCATCCCAGGAAGTCTTCAAGGCCAGGTGACAGGTATCTTGTGACAGGTGTCCTTGCCCATGGCAGAGGGGTTGGAACTAGATAGATTTTAACGTCCCTTCCAACCAAGGCCATTCTGTGATTGCTACTCATCATTCCCCGTACATATATTTGTACTGGTCTTGTTGGGAACACTTGTTGTGTGTTGTCACACTGGAAACTTCTACTCAGATAATAGCCAGCCCTTTGATGTAGTTTCTAGGATAGGTCTTTATTTTAGATAGGATTTTGCTTTTGTTGATATTTAAAAAACCCTAATTGTGTCCTTTGCCAACATTCCCCAAGTTGTATTAGAGAGGGGGTATTAGTTATTCCCCTTTTTCTCTCTCCACACACTCACTGCCTTCTCCTCCCATTAAGAATTATCTCTTAACTGTTGTTTATTTCTAGGTTGCAGACAGTGCTGAAAAAGGATGGGTCAGGGTACAGCCTCTGAAGGATGCTTAGTGTTTTCATACTGACATTTCTCTGGGGGTTTAAAAATGGGTGCTACTGAAAAAAACCAAGATGGGGTTTTTTGGAGCATATGCCTTAACTAGTAGAGTATGTATAATAGCCACAAAGCAAATCGTAAGAATAGGGCTTGCTCACCTGTAGTTTTTAATACATGCAAGATAGACCACATTAACTTTCATTATATTCTAATTTCTTAAACAAAATATCAGACATTACTAACCCAAACACTTTGGATATTAACTGTGTTTGACCATTGTTAGTAATTTATCAAATGGAAGTGACAGGTTTAATTTGCTGTGAAGCCATGGTACTAGTCTTTACTTGTCTACTATATTATTAAAACTTTTTTTGTCAAAAAGTTTTTTATCAAAACCTAGAAAACCCAGCAATAACTTAAAATGGTAACCGTTCATAAGCCATGTCATCTTGTATCCAGACTGCAGGAGTTTCTTCTGGCTTAGTGAATAGCAATATTCACATCTTTTGGACTATATGGTTCACCCAAACAACCTGTATTTTTTAGAAGTTTAATACTTGTTGTTCTATAGAATACATTTTATTGGGGCAATTTTAATTTTCTGGTCAGGCTTTTGTTCTGCACTTACCAAATGTTTTCAAATTTTTGGGTTTGTGTTTTTATTGACACTTCTATCATTTTTCCTTTGTAATCTCGACAATTTTTGTTTATTTCTTTTATTGCTAGGATAGTGCTTGCCCTTCTAGGGATAGGGAGGTATTGTATCCTTTTGCTAGCATTTTGTTTTTTCATATTTTTCTAATTTGTCATGGTCATTGCCAATGCTTCACTTGCCTTTTTCCCAAGATTTTTTTTACTGTTGTTTTGTTACAGTTGCCTTTGTAAATAATGCAGTTTTTCATCACTGGTCTTTTTCTCAATGGCAAAATTGTGGCTTCTTGGGCATCTGGTAAAGCAGTTAAACTAGTTTTCAGCTATTTACAATTTTTGTTCTACATATCTTCTTCTGATTTGGGCAGTAATTGATTTTGAAGATAAAAATTTGTTTTGGGACAGGCCCTCTTAATGCATAAGAGATGTCTGGTTTGACCCAAATTTGTGTTGATTCAGTTTGCCTTTACTTATTAAGCACAGGCCTTATTTCTCTCAGATTTCACAGATTTCAACAGTGCTTCTTTCATTGTGTTTGTCTGGTTGCTTAGGAAAGGAATGAGACTTTATGAATGCAGAAGAAAATGTACAGAATTAAGGAGGAAAACGTTTGTTTGCTGTTTGCTTGAAAAGTGAACAATATTACCATTGGTACTGACATGTTTAGATAGGAGCAGCCTCAGTAATTGACATGCACACTGTCCTCCGTGGCTTTTCAAAGACAGTATGAGATAAAGATTTGACTTTCATGGTATCCTTGTAGTTGAGAGGAACACTGGGGTATATTACAAATGAGACTGTGGTGCAAAGCAGAAAGCTTGTTCTGAAGTCAAAGGGAGTCTGGCTGAATTGAAGCCTTAGGCCTGTCACACCCAGTACATGTGATAACATTTGACTACAATTTGTCTTGTGCAATTTTGAAATCTAGTAATTTCTTCTTACACTTGTAGGATGCCCTGAGGTATGTAGAAGTGTTTCCTTGATCTGCTCTATAAGG
Source organism: Certhia americana (assembly GCA_018697195.1). Classification (NCBI taxonomy): domain Eukaryota; kingdom Metazoa; phylum Chordata; class Aves; order Passeriformes; family Certhiidae; genus Certhia; species Certhia americana. The sequence goes on from CM031879.1 coordinate 35,639,529, forward strand.
GAGGAGGTACCAAAAGTGGAGGGTAGTGGGAATGCCATGGTCAGAGCTTGGAAAGCTGCTCAAGATCAGGAGAAGCTGACTCAAAAAGGAGGGAGTGCAGTAGCAAGAGTGGGAGGACTCTCAGAGCATGCTCTGAGACACTTGGATTGCTGGTTCTGAAGGATGTGATTTTTATGATTGAGTTTAAACTGGTCTCAAGCTATGGTGGAACCCAGACACAGCTCCTCACCCTTCTTGGGGTGAGTTCTTGCAATTGTCTGGCCAGTAGGTGACTTGGGGCAGTACTTGCTTGGTGAGTCTATGACCTTTACTGTGCTTTTGTGAGAATGGATAGGAGGTAATGGAGAAGGTGCAGGCAGGACCAGAAGTGTGATCACCTGCCTGATTGCAGGTCACTTTTAGCTTGTCTTAAGCTGATTGTGATTTAGGTGCTTCCAGCTGCACTCATATGCCAGTGATGCTTGTCTGATCCTGGGATGAGCCAGTTCAGGGAAGTAAATCAGTGGAAAATGCATCCAGTAAAAAAATGCTGTGAATGACTTTCTGCCAGTTCACTAACCTTACTCATGGAAGGGTCAAATGCAGTAAAGCACTGACAGAAGGTAGATGGTGAGCTGGCAGTCCTGTTTTGAAAAGTGAGAAGTTGGAGAGAATGGGATCATTCTGTAGTGTCAGGCCATGTATTCGCTGAGCTGTCTCATTTGCTGCAGAAGATTGTCTACAGCATGACTAGAAACACTTTTCATGCCCCTCCTAGTTGTGGTGGGTTAATCAGCCTGTGTTTATTTTAAGTGGGAATGGGAGTTTATTCTGTTGGCTGTTGATATGAGACTCCATTAGCTGCTAAAAAGTTCTGATGGGAATAGTGAATTGAAATTTTTTGTAAGAATTGAGCACAACTTTACTAACTTATTTTCTCTGTATCTGCCAAGGAGAAAAGAGTATCTGTAGCTAGGCTGACTGCTCATTCTGTTGTGTGCACTTGCTGGTGAGCTAATTCTTGATGAATGGAAAAAAGATTTATCTTTGCATTCATATGCCAAGACTTTTAAGAATATCCTTTTCTCTGAATTTGAAAAAGAGGACTGTTTTTACTCCAAGTATCTAAGTATCAGTGTTGAGCTAGACACATACTTGGGTGCATTTTTGGAGTTCAGTACTTTAAAAGAGTGAAATATGTAAATGGTTTTACATTAATCTCATGACTGACTCTTAATGCTAAGTCTTTCAGGGTTTTGGTTTGTTTTTTTTTTTTTTAGGTTGATGGCTCTGTAAGCTCATGTATTGTGAGACCTGGACCTGTGTAAATAACTTGGAAAAAGAATAGTTTCATTTTTGCCAAAGTCCTAAGATTTTTGGCTGAGAACATAATGCAATACTCCTTGAAAAGAAAGTCAAAAAGATAAATGTATATGTTAATGTAAGTTGCTGACTAAACAAAAGCTTTGTAGTGAGCTTCACACCATAGCATTTTAAGCTTTTAATTTTTTTAACCTTTACAAATACTAGTAAATGTAGCTTTTAAATAGCACTTGCTTTTGATGCAGTGTGTTCAAATCCAAAACCTCTTGAAAAGCCTATTAATAAAGCTATGGCTAACTCCTAGAGTATAACACTATGCAATTTAGGAGCATCTTCAAGGAAATTGCTAGGAAACAATTGACTGGTTGTGGGTGCTTGTTTTGAAGAAACAGAAGTTATTATTATCAGCTGTGTTTTAAATCACATGAGCTCTGACCTCTGCATAGAGTGGTTGGATTAAGGGCTCCAGTTGAGCATCTCTAACTTGTTATGTAAAAAATTAGATCTATGTTGGAGAGTATGCAGGATTATGCTCTCTGTGTGATGCATGACTTGCTTGTGGGTGGAAATCTGTAGCAGCGAAAGGACTTCTTTATGGTGTTTGAGGTGAGGCTTTTCTCCATCTATTTCACCACTTTTAAAAAAAGTGTTGTCAACTTAAGCTATAGATTGATTTTAAAAAGATTGAGTATTATGCACAGATTTATTTCCATTGTTTGTGTTCTATAATCAGCTTCTATGTGGATTTTAAAATGCATCTTTTCTTTTAGTGTGTTTCTTTTTACATCTTTTTTTCAAAAAACTGTGCAATTAGATCAAAATTGTAGGAGGTAAACTGAACAGACGTCACAAAATGCAATAAAATGTAAAAAGTAGTGGAGAACAGTAATAAATACCATAGAATGGAAGTTTATTTATCATGTCATGCTCATTTTGTGTAATTTAGTGCTATTATAGGTGCAGGGAGAATCCTAATGTTTATAGTTAAGGGTCAAAGTAAGGCAAGTCTGATGGTATATATTTGTAAGCCAAACACTGAACTTATTTTTTAAATGCATAATTTGATCAGTTAATTAAAAAAGTGGTATGGCATGGTGTGTTTTTTTTTTTTTTTCCATTGGGTATGTACTGTGGTTTAGATGGAAATTTGCTAGCATGGATTAGCTAAAGTGAAGGTGTATACAGATCATCCTGGTCCAGACAATCTAAAAGCTCGTAGCTGCTGAACACTCTGACTCCTCAAAGTTATGAACCTACATAGCCCTAGAGAATTCTTAACTTTTTGGGCTAGATGTTTGTGTGAGTATGAGAAGGATCAGACTGTCCTCACTTGATGACAGTCAACAGTTAGATTAGCTGTTGCAGCAGTAAATGTTGGGAGAAATTGGTTTATAGAGAAGAAAAATCTACTCTTCTTATGCCTGTAAAGAATTAGTTGTGATTCTCTCTAAAATTTAATACATTTTAGCCTCTATTTCTGTGATTTTGTGCGTTGCAGAGTTTGCTGAAAGGGTAGGGGAAGGAAAGTTACCTAAACTTAAGAAGAGGATCTTGCATTAAGAATATAAAAATATCAGCAGTATATCTTTTTTGTTGCTGTTGTTTGTGTTTGATTGATTTGCTTGTATTTCTTTTGTGCTCATTTTTCTATTAATGTTAGTTCATGAGTGACTAGTTGTATATATAAATGAATGTAGGGATTTATAATATGTAAATAACTATAAATTTGTCTGTATAGATTCTTACACCTTTTTAAAAGTAGGAGAAAAACTGGGAGAGTGAGCTAAAAAGCACTATATTGTAGTAAATGAAGATCAGGGAAATTGAACTCCCAAATATGGGGGAAGGAATTCTTTAATACTAAACTCCAGCAGTCCCTGCTAAATGTAACACACATACATGAGGATTATTATTTAGCTTCCCTGAACCAGTTGCAGTCACTTCTAATTTTATTATGATTATCTGACTACAGCCAGATATGAAAATAATGTAGTCATCAATTAAAAAAAGAAATTTTTTTTTTTCTATTAAGAAACAGAGGCAATAGTATACAATATTTTATGGAAGTCTCAATGATTTTGGTCACCATTCAGAATTGAGTGTCTGATTTTGATCATGGTATTGCTTCCTTGCAGCAACATTGCATAATGTTAAAGGAAAAGCAGTCCTAGCCATCTAGCCATCTGTTAATGCCTGCCAGAGCCATGTGTGGCAGCTGTAAGCAGCAGTTCTTTCCTCCCTTCCTCATGTGCAAGCAGGCATATTGACCTGTTCATATCCTCCTGCTATGTATAATTGTGAATTATGAAATTGCTAACTCAGAATAATTCAGTCTTGGTCATCTTACTCTGTCATGCATAACTTATTTTTTTCTTTCTGTAAATACTATTCTCAGAATCCTTCTTAAGCTTGTTTCATTTAGGCTTTTTTATTGGAAAAGATTAAAAGCTTTGAGTATTGAGGGGAAATGAGCATGACTTTACTTATGTGTTTGGTTATGAGGAGGACTGATTGGAAATACCAGTATTAGCAGAGTTTCCAAGAATAAACACTTTTCCCCCCTCCTCTCCCTTGTGTTTCATGCTTTTTCCCTTGGAGTTACATTTCATATTTTGCATTTTCTTCTCTTTCCCCATCTTACTGGTCCTGTTTTCCAGAGGAGGTTTGCTTTCTTTGTGTTGTTTCTTTTTTTTTTACCAAAAAATGTCCTTTTTTATTGTTGTTTTTAAAGCATTATTCTCTTTTGTGTTTTGGGTTTTTTTCTACGCTGCATTACTTGTGCATCTGTGCAAGCAGTCTGCACATTTTGTGACTAATGAGTAATGACAAAATAGTCACAGATGCATATGAGTGATTAGAGCCTTGTCAAAGGACAGTCACTGAAGCGGGAAGCTCATCTAGAAGAAGTGATCCTTGGTAGGAATGGAGCAACCAAATATTCTTACAGATGGGCAAAATTTGTGTTTCTTGCAACCTTCCATACCAGCCAACTGTAGCAATTTCTAAGCAGAATAATTTTCTTCAACCTGTCATCCCAACTTCTTGGTTATTTAAAAGCTCAAGCGTGTTGTCCATGGTTCCTTAGTCAAATTAACAATTAGCAGGTATAGAAATGTTCCTGCTACCTTCTGTTGACTTGTGTCAGTGGCACTGGAGCCTTTGTTTTCACAGGAGAAACAGATTCAGCTCACTGTCCTACTAAAAGTTGGAGTTTTTCTGTTTCTTGTTGATCTCCCCTGCCCTTTCCTGTAATGAGAGGAGTGGGCGTGGTGTGACCACAGCTCCAAGTACCAAAGCTGGCTTGAGTTAGGCAGCAGGAGCATGGAACCAAGAGTAGTGGGGAAGAGTGGGCAGAGGAATGGCCTTTCTCTTTTTAGCAAAGGGAACAATTTTGGCTCAAGCTCTGCTTGAAAACGGCTCCTTGAAACAGGATGAAGCAACTAGAAATCTAGTGTTTGCAACTTGCCTGTTTTAAATCAGTGACATCAGGCCTCTGCTCTGCTACCTTCTTACTGGTTTTCTTGACTTATGCTGGGGAAGAACCATAGTCACTAAAGATTAAAATAGCAAAAAACCAAATGTGCTTGGGCTTCAATTAGCTTTTCATCTTTTAATTAGCTGTTAAGGTTTTTTAACAGTGGATCATCATTGAAAAATTAAATTTTCCTGGAATAAATATTTTCATCAAAAAAGGGAAAATATTTTAACACTTGGGAAGTGTTGTTGAAGCCATTTGTGAATGCAGTTTATACTCTAGGCTCAAAATGTTATGTTGCTACTTTATTATCAATCTGTCATATCATATGTTTAAAAAAGTCATAGTAGTTTCAAGAATTTAAAGTATATTCCTAAAATTTGTGTGTGGGTGTATGAATTTAGGGGAGGTTCCTTCTTTTAAGTGTGAACTTAAAGTCCTATACTCATAATTTTTCACTTTTTAATGCTTATTTCTATTCCTTTAATTGTGGGAGGCATGTGATCTAGATCATTGTAGAATTTGAAAGTTGAGCTTTCTCTTCTATCCAGCAAGTTGGAGAAATAATCTCTATTTTGTGTGTTACTGTTTTTTGTCAACTCTGAAAAGAGATACTGTGTAAATGTCATAGGTGTGATTTCTTCCTGTTTTAGCTGCCTGTTCAAAACGACCCATACTGGGCAAATTCCCCTCAGTGTAGCACTGCTGCAGTTGGTCCTGCTGGTGCTTCTGAGCAGCTGTGTGATGTCTGGGCACAAGGACAGATACCGCCTTTGTTCAGGCAGCCTGCTGTCCAATTCTAGAGGTGCCTGGGTGTGTTACTGCAGTATCTGATGGTTGTGCCTACTGAAACCATTCTCTGTGGTAGCAATGCATATAAAAAGAGATTGTGTTTAATATCAACAGGTTTTTAAATGGCAGTCTTTTAAATTGCTAGGTTAAACATTTAGAAATGGGAAATGTGCCCCCTTGAGCAGATACCTCGTTTGCATTCACTCATTTGCAGGTCTTCTAAAGGTCTCTTGCTTCAGGCTGTAAGTTGTTTTCCTGTTATTGATATCTTACCCAGTTAGTGGCATAAATCTGTGTTGCACTCTCTTAGTATTAGTCTTTAGTTATTTCTTTCTAAATCATTCTTTCTAGGAAAATCAGGTAAAACTACTCTTCTGTATTTGTATTCCGGTGCCCTAGCCCTGCATGGGAATTTCAGAACCCTGAAACAATTATTTTCAGTTCGTAGCTGCTACCTTGCCTCTTTCATTTTTGCTGTGTCAGCCAAGCGTAGTGTGTAAGCATTATCTGCACTGACTTGGTCCAAATCACCCATCACCAGGTGAATCAAGTATTACTGTGATTCACAAAATCCAGGTTTTCTTTTTTCCTGATTTCTGAAACCTTTTCGACTTAGGAACCCAGAGGCAATTCTGCAGATTGCAGTCATAAACTAGGTACTCACAATGCCAGGTAAGAGTTATCCCCATAGAATGACACTTGAAGTAGCCAGCATGCAACTGCCAAGTTGGATAGATAATAATGAGTAATAAATTTTGAGTCTAAGATTGGGAATCTGTGTCCAGGCTGCAGAGAATTGACTATATTGGCTGAGAATTCAGATTTTATATGCTTTGCTGTGATTTACTGTTAAAGATCTACTTCCAAAATGAGCGCTGTCTGCATATTCTTCTCAGGCAAATGTAAAGTCATCCTTTTTTCCACAGTTTACATTGTGGTATAGAAGACTCCATGGTATGATTTTGGAGGCTATGATGTTTATAAAACTTTGGGGATTTTAGGAATTGTTTAAACTGTTCCTAAACGTAAAATATGAATTCAGCTCCCTCAATGAATTATCTCTCTCTGGCTTAACTAGTAGGCACGGAGGGGGGGAAAAAACGGTTTGGTTAAGCTGTTGCCTTTTTCAGATACAAAGCAAAGCTATGTTTCTGAATTGTAAGAGGATTGGTTGTAACATATGATTTGGATGACAGCAGATGCCCTGTTACATTTTTAGGTTGTCTCTCCTGTAGAGATGGCAACAGTGCAATCTTCCTGCTGGGCTGGCAATGCGTAATTGGTTCATCTAGGTAATTTTTCAGGCTAGGGAAGAAAAATTAAATGCTGCAGAGTAACATTGTGGTCAAAAAAAAAAGATATAATCTTGCTGTTCACTTAGGTACTGTGTGAAATGGAAAAATTTGTTTTTTTGAAGAAAAGTCATGCATAAGTCTGTTTTGAAAATGAAGACTTGCTGCACTAGTCATCAGTGTTAACTGTGTTCTGGTTTTAAAGCTCTAAATGTTTCAGTTTCTTGAAAGATTTTTTTTAGTGTATAAATTTTCATTATTTTCCTAACTTTATGAATTACTGTATTAATTTGGTGCAACAAAATGTTCTTAATGCATTAGAAAGTCTTGCTTTGATTTGTTTTCCTCCTGTCTGGAGTAGATATATTGTATGTAATGAATACAAACATGTTCAACTGAAGTTACTCAGTTTTAAAATAAATATTGAGAGTTTTCAGGTTTGTGGCTAGACTAATTTCTTGATAGTTTACTCTGAAGTTATAACTGATACCTTAAGTTTTTAGACTTCTGCCTAAGTGATACTTCAGCATGTTGAAATCTAGAACTACTTAAAATGTGGGTTTCAGGCTTAATTTTTTTTTTTTTAAAGTCTCTTTAAAAGAGATAATGTATGTAATGATGTAAGAGTAGAAATAGTTATTTTAAAATAGCAGCTGAATAACATCTGAGAGTAAGAGGGCAGTTCCCTTTAACTCCCATCCATTCAACGGAGAGCTGGTTCATGCCCCAGGAAGCAAGAAAACACTTTGTCTAACTACCCACAACTGGGTACAGTAAGAAGTTATTTCTCATTGTGTCCAAAATCTCCTTTTGCAGAAATTACTGCCCAGCTGAGAGAACGTGAGAAATAGGAAGGCCTGCTCTTGCTGGCAATTGGAACTCTCCCTAGTTGTAATACATCTCTGAGTCAGTTGAGCTAACAGGGAGACATATGGAGAGGTAGTAGTGGAGATTTGTGACTATGAATCTTTGTTAAGGTCAGGTGCACTACATGATCATTGACTTGACTCATTTATCTTTATTAAAAAAAATTAAAATCTGTGTAGCATAATAATAAACAAGTTGATCACTTATTTCAGTAACTAAGTGGAAGTTGGAAGTGTTTTAATTAAACACTTTTCATGAGATGCTTAAAACTTTTTCCAGGTTTAGACTAAAGATGATAATTCTTCTCATGGAAGCATATGTTGGAGAAAATGGAAAGTAAACAATACATTTTAATGAAATCAACTGAAATGCATTTTTAGAACTTGCTTGCTCTTTTTTTTTTAGAAAAAGCTTGCTCTTTTTTTTTTTTTTTTTCTTTTTCACCCATGATGCAGTTTTCATGCTTTTTTTATGTAGCTATGCTGAATTGCATGGCTGGTGCACAGAGGCAATCAGCTATAGCATCTGCAACACATAGAAAATTGTCCAGAAGATGTATAAAATTATTTGTTCAATTTCAGCTTGCTGAGCTTTGGTGCGTTTGTAAAGAAAAATGGTGTTTTGCTGCTCTTGTGATGTGTTGATACAGTGTTTGAACATGGATTCCATCAAAGGAAGCACTGAGCCTGCAAGTGTTGCCCTTCATCAACAGAATTGTCAGGGAGCTGTATCTGCTGAAGAACACGTCATGGTCATGCGTTTTACTTTTGAGACCCACATTGTTAAACATCCACAGATAACCTCTGCCATTTGAAATGCAACATTTATCTCTAGTAACAGAGTGAGGCTTTGTCAGTTTATGGCAAATAGTTTTTCCACCTATGTTATGTTGCATTTATAAAAGCAAAGTGAAGCAAACCAAAAATAAAACCCTAAACTTAAGAAATTTATTCTTAGTTTTTGTTAGCCTTCTATAAAAATACAAGTAGGAAAAAAGTGTAGGATTTGGCAGAACCCTGTGATTGCAAGCAATTTTTTTTTTCGTGTAAAGTGTTTGAAAAATATACTGGGGAATATGGTGGCCTGCTTTCCAAAATGTAGAAATGTATCACTCTTATATTTAGGTGGCTTTATAGTACATTGAACTGCGTACTGATTTTAGTTTTGCTCGTAAAATTAATTTTTTTTTTCCCTGTAACTTGTTGATTTGGGTGTTCTAAAAGCAAGTTTGTCTTTTTTAGGAAATAAAACCTCAAAGCCATTACAACCATGGATACAGTGAATCTCTTGGACGGAAAAGTCACATTGATGATTACAGCACTTGGGACATTGTCAAAGCCACACAGTAAGTTGTTTTTTTAATGTTAGATTTGTTGGTGTCTGTATCACTTAGAAACAGTAAAACAAGTTGTTTTATTTGTGTAAAGTGGAAGATAAACTGTATTTTTCAACCCAATAGTGGAAGGTTTCAGAAATAATCTCTACAGCATTACTGTTATGACAAATTTATGATCATTGTATAAAAACTTTGAGGAATTGTGGTAAGTTGTAAATATAGGTGGTTGCTGGACAGATATTGGAAGGAGAATGATACTGAAGTTTATTTTTCAGAGGTGATGATAGATAAGCAGACAATATTTATATGCAAACATGAGGGTTCGATCAATTTATAGGTTAGAAAGAATGTGTCTCTGACTTCCATTATCCCTGATTCTGCAGTCTCAGTCCTACTATGAAACTGAGTTCAGTACTGAAGGACGACTGTAGGAGTAATCTGAGTGCAGATTTAATTGCTCTCATTATGCAGATGTATTATACAAATTTGTTCCACAGTCCTGTAGCAGACATTAATTTACAAGATTTTCCAGAAAGTTGTCACGACACTATTTTTTAGTTTGCTACAGTTTGCCATTCAGAAACCATCACCACCATCACTTTTCTTCAGTGAGCTGAGATAGTTCTGTAAGATTTTTATCGTGTTGTTAATTTGAATGCTTAAACCATTACATAGCTTGCAGAGCTATTTGCGCATTTCTTCTTTAGAGAGGATTTTTCTTGCACTTTTTTTCTCACAAAAAACCCTGCCTGAACTGAAAGCAGCTTTGCAGCTCTGCATGTGACACAGGCCCATTTTAAGCATAGGAAGTATGTACTTTCCTTCACTTTTTGTTTTGATCTGTAAGGAGTTTAGCTTCCTGAAACAGATGTCTGACTCTGTGATTGTTAGTCTAAATATTTAATAGTAGCACTGCAACCTATAATAATCACATTAGGGTATTTTTAGAAATTAAAATATTGGCATGATGTCAAACTAGCTGCTTCTTATAAAAGTATGGAAGCATGTTTTACAGCAGAAGTAATTTTACAAGTCACCTGCTTCTTTTCTTTTATGATCATTGCGTGTTTGAAAACCTAAATGATCTTTGTCCCTCTTAACCCTCAGATACAGGCTGATCTGTGGTTTCAGCTATTTTTCTGGTCTCCTCATAGAAGAATCACCAGCTCTGTGCTGACATCTCAGCACAAGGACTGCAGTTTCATATTGTACAATATTGCATATAGTAATAATGGTTATTATTGCAGGGAAGGGGGACTGTCAACATGATCAAGTTGTGGTATCCAAGCAGCACTTCCCTGACTAGAAGGAGAATTCACAGAATCACAAAATAAACTAGGTTGAAAAGGACCTTTGAGATCATCAAGTCCAACCTGTGACCCAAGATTACCTTATCAGCTAAACCATGGCACTGAGTGCCTCATCAAGTCTTTGATGAGTCACCTCCAGGGATGATGACTCAACCACCTCCCTGTACAGCCCATTCCAAAGCTGAACCACTCTTTCTGTGAAGAATTTTTTTCCAGTATGTAGCCTAAATTTCCCCTGGCGTAGCTTGAGGCTGTGTCTTCTCAGACACACCTTTATTTAAGCATTTACTAGCTTTTGAAGGCCATGTTATAAAAGATGTCTGTCATAAAGGGAATGATCTCTGAAATTTAAGGTAGAAAATAAACCCACCAAATATCATAAGACTTGCAGTAATAAAAATAATGCTGCTGCTATATTAATTCAGTGTTCTTGAAAATATATACTTTTTCTACTAAAATGATGTAGCTATTTGAATTTATAGAAGCATAACCTATCACATCCATGTAGAAAAGTAGGTGATTTTATCGTCTACTCTCTGTCCTCAAATATTAATATTCATTGAGATTAAAGTATCTGCAGATTTTTTCTTAATTTTTAGTTCAGTCCTTATGTAAGAAAGATGCCATGAAAATATTCTTTTTTAAAAAGGGCCATTCGCCAGTCTCCTAGAACTCTTTCCCCAAGAGGGTTAGTAAGTTGAAGCAAGATGTAGCAAAATACAACAAGAATTATTTTCAATCTCTTGGTTTGGGTGAGTTTTTTTCCCCATGTCCAGTTTCTCCTGAAAAAAAAAAAAAAATTAGTTACATTATTGTTCCAACATACATGAAAATTCTGAGCATAGTTCCTTAAATCTTAAAGATGATCGTGAGAAAAATGGGATGAAAGCATTTAAAATTCACCTATATTTCATATATGCTGTTTGAGTTTAGAATTTTATTATGACATCTTATTATTGACACTAGATTACACAGAAATAAAACAATGTTAGAAAAATACTGTGCTCAGTTTTGTTTTTCAGCAAGAAAATATAAGAGCTTGCAAACTCCTCACATTCTTCCATAAGTATTTGTATGTTGCTTCATGTCTTACTGAACTGTTTAAGTGCTTTATCTTCTTAATCTGTAGATTGGACACTAATTAACATGCTCGTATGGTACTAGCTACAAATATAATGTATTCTAATAAAAATAATTCTTAGAATCACATTAAGATTTCATATAGAATACAGTGGTTTGGCTAATTGAAAAGAGCTTGTTGGTATTTGTCTTTTTTATCCATTATGCTCCTCATAAGTTCTCACAAATACCTGGGGCCCAAGCCACGTTTTGTACAAAAATAGTCTCTTTTTAAAGTCTCTTTTTATTTTGCAGAAACTTTTGCTGGAGTAAAAATCATAGTATTTGGTTTTAGTACGTATTCATACAAAGAACATTTTTCACTGACTTTGTTGTAAACATGTCCAAGAGCATCTAGGTAGCTTTAGAAGTTGCACTGTCTCAGCCCTTCATGTTGCAGATGTTAGAACATGTGTGTAATTTTTTGCCGTCATATATTTGCTTATAGCAAAATGGTTTGGTTCATAGGAGGTCTCCACTGTTTCTGAGAGCAGAAGCAGGCTGCTCACCTGTATTTGAAAAACTGATTTCATGGGAATAGTAAAGACACCATCCATGCTTGATTTTGGTTTTGTTCCTCTGTGATATTCGGAGTTCCTGCTGGAGCTCCAGGGAGGGAATGGAGTCTTGTTTAAAAAAAACCCAAAAACCAACAAAACGGTCACAAGTGATTTAGAAGTAAAATTTAATGGTAATATGTTGGGTACATTTGTTTCTATTGTCTGGCAGTAGTAGCCCTCTGTCATCCAAGGCAGCAGTCATAACTTTTGATATGGTATCTTGGAAAGCGTTCTGTGTTAACTTGACAAAGTTGCTGCCTTTGCTTTGTTTTAAATCTTTTAAGCTGAGAAACTGAGAAATAGCTAAAGTTCTCAGGTAGAGAAGCATGTGATGGTCTGTCACTAGGAGAACAAAATCTGAGACACATTAATCCTTGCATTGTGTTCTTCTGCTCCATTCAGAGTCAGTAGACACTTTTGGCTTGTAGGGAGTTTGAGCAAATTCCAGCTTTGTTGAAAGTAAGTTAAATGACCATTATGAATGTGGGTATTAAACATTAATGGTATTAATAAGTGCTTTTGTGACATCTGGAAGATTGATTCCTTGTGCTCAAGTGTTACGGTTTCATTATCACAAGATTAACTTTTCTGTTCAGTTTTATTCAATGAGATCATTCAAAATGAAGTTGTGTGTGTTGTGAAATAGTGAAGCATAAAATTTGAATTACGTTGACTCTCACCAAGTCATAGGGTAACTGATAAAAAAATGTACATATGGAATAATTGATATTGGTACTGGTTGGCCAAAGGAACAGTTACTCCTGGCTCTTTTCAGCTACTCACAGGAGAGAGTGAACAGACTGTGACATGGGTACACAGCCATTATTCCTGATTATTTGTGCTCCTGGGGTTGATTATATTGCTGAAAGTGAAATGTACCTGCTGTCCATTCCTGTGGAAGGGTGGGACTTTTTTAACCACTTAGTAACATGGCCACAACTCCCTGGACAATTCAGGGCTTTGGAACAATGTTTAAGAGATGAATTCCTTTTGTCTTTCAACACTGCTGTTAATGGACTGTTAAGCAGATCTTTGAGTTAAACCTTTTCTGATGAAAATAAAACTGTCTTACTGTTAACACAAGAACCCTGAAAATGTGTTGAAGGCTTTGTTAGTATTTACCATCATTATTCATGAGAATGAGATTTCCAAAGAGAAAAAAAAAGATCGTTGTTCTGTTAATTGCATTTCCAGTTCAAACTGCTTTGATTTGAGTTACAATGATAACAAGATGAAGGAGTGAGCTCCTGTTTTACCTACTCTTTGTTGGCATGGTGATGTGCTCACTGTAGAGAAATTCCTTCCTATTATTGTGGCCAAATTTAATGTTAATCGTGATGCAAAGCTGGCAGAGTCTATTTTCAAGAGTCTGTGTGTTTGTAGACTAAAGAATAGAAAATGGATTACATATTTAAAATGCAGAAGGCAGTAGAGTACTGTTTTTCAAAGGATTAAGGTCAGAATATCTTTAACCTGTGATGACAAATAAAATGTTACAGGTTAGTTACTGGAATGGCTTAGAGACTGTGGTAGCAAAATGAGCTTGCACAATGGTGTTTTTGTCCTGGACTAATCCTATTTCTTTCAGAACAAGACAAGCTCAATAATATATTTTAATTATGCTCCATATTGATGTTTACAGCATTGCCCTCTAGAATTCACTCATATGCTGAATATTTGTTCAATTAATATATCAGTCTCCTGTGAGGATTTCAGACTTACTCTCCATTACTCTTGAAGGTCATACAGCCCTCTATAACAGCATTACAAGCATGATTGTGCTGAGTGTCTCAAATAGGTGACTTTGTAATTTTCTAACCTAACAGTGCATCATGAACCTTTGGAGGAAGCAAGGTGAAGTCAGCTGCAGCAAATTGATAGAAGAAGACTGTAGGTTGTATGTGAGAGAGGAATGCTGCACTTCTGGGACAGAGCTGAAGAAATGATAGCTGCAGTGTTTTCTTTAGTTGTGGAGAGCCTGCTGTTTCCAGGAAGAGGAGCAAATGGTTGTGAAATTTCTAATGTTTTTTGCCAGGCAGATTTTGTCTGTCAAGATCCGTAAGACCTCTTGTGACAATTTAATAAATTGAAGTTTCATAAAGTTGTACCTTGTGTGCTGCATCTTTAGTAAGCAGTTAGGATTGAGTTCAAAGTACCAAACAAATTGCTAGGAACAGACCAACTGAGGGTGACTTAAATTAAAAAGTTGCTATATACCTCATTCTTAGTATCACTTTTGGAAGGAGCTTTGTTTTCCTGTAAAGGCTGTTCTGATGTATTGCAGAATTCCATGTTCTGTTTTGTGGCTAAGTAGTACCATGTACTGAGACTAGCAGATTGCCTTTAGTGGGAAGAATGGGAAGTCTATGATGCTAAGCCCAAAAGAAGGAATCCATTCCTAGTATTCCTTCTTGTACCTGAAGCCATGCCAGCAGTCTTTGCCCAGGACCTCACCATAGTGTACAGGTGAATTCTAGAAGGAGACACTTGTAAACATCAGTGGAGCATAATTGGAGCATTCTGTGGGAACTGGCAACAGCATTCTGCCTCAACAGGCTGCAGGGTCTCTTGTGACAGCTTTCATTTTCATACCTCTTAAGCCAAGTTTTTCAGAAAGCAGCATCGCATTTTCTGTAAGACTAGAATTTTGCTTTTAATTAAATAACCTGACAAATAATCCCTCCAACCTCCTCGCCACAAAAACTCACAAAGAATAATCACCCCTCTTCTCCCTTCCCCCAAAGCTGTTGCAGTGCTTCTTGGTTATACCTATCTTGGCAGCATGGTCTGACAGAAATTTGGGTAGCAATCAAAGGTTACTTTCAAGGAGGTTTACTTCGTTGTGTAGTCCAACTTAATAGAACACTCATCTTAAAATTAAGCACATGTGCAGTTTGCCGCAGCTGGCCAATAGTGATGTGGTTTAACTGCTGGGCAGCTGAGCTCTGCACAGCTGTTCTCTTGCGTCCCTCTGCTGGGATGGAGAAATTGACCAAAAGTGTAAAGATAAACAGAGTTTAATGGATAAAGCAAAAGCTGCACACACAAGCATAGCAAAAGGAGGAATTCATTGACTGCTTCCCATGGGCAGGTGGGTGTTCAGGAATGTCCATGTAATGGTTACTTGGGAGGACAAGCACCTTCACTCTTGATGTCCCTCCTTTGTCCCTTGGCTTTTATTGCGGAGCACGCTGCCATGCAATATTGGATATCTCTTTGGTCAGTTGGCATCAGATGTCCCTGCAGTGTCCCCAGCCAACTTCTTGTGGACCCCCAGTCTGCTCACTGGCAGGGCAGCATGAGGAACAGCAAAAGTCTTGACCCTGTGGCAGCACTGCTCAGCAATAGCTAAAATATTGGTGTGTTAATCAACACTGTTTTGCTCACAAATACTAAATATAGCCTCATAGGAACCACTCTGAAGAAGAGTAACTTAATCCTGCTCAAAACAAATACGTGTAAAGAAAGTCCTAATCCATTGCATGAAAGCTTGCATGATTGCTTCTTGCATTTTATAGAAAGTTAACATTATTGTATACTTTGAATTGTGTTCTTTGGATTTTTCCAGTAACTTAGAATATTTTATTAAAAAGATTCCTACTTGTTGTTTTGTACTGCCTACTTAAGCAGGATGAGAGCTAAACTCAACCTTAGGCAATACTTTTTTTTTACCTGGTGACTGTTAAACCTGATAGCAGGGCTTAGTTGAATTATTTCTTACATTATGATTTCAGTATTTAGTGTAAGTGAAAGCAGCAGGCTGTCTGCAGCAGGAAGGAGTGTCATAACAGCTGACTGGAGTAGAACAGCTTGTCAACAAATGGTTGCATTGCTATTCTATATGAATCACTTTCCAGACTGCCTTCAGACGCTGTAATATGGCAGTGTGATAACTGTACTGTAGGAAGAGCAGAATTTGCTGTCCTGGTTTTGGAAGTCCTTCTTTCCCCCATCACTCCTTCTTTCTCTTGACTCCTTGTTCTTTCCTGATCTGCCTTTTGCAGTCCTAACCTGTTTCACTGACCCTTCCAGCTGATACGAGAAGTCAGGAATGGTATGTATGTTGAGCCATTTGTACAGGTGATTATCAGCCACACTACTGATCTAAACGAAGACTTGGTAGATGGTGTGCTTCAAGGCTAGATTGACTTAGAGCATTACCAGTTTTCCTAGCAGTTAGATTTGTCTGAGTATGTATATCTTGTCTAGCTGGTTGCATACTTCTAAGTGATACTTTTTTTATAGTGTCCAACTAATTTCTGTGCTTCAAATCTGTGACAGGCTTAGAAAGCATTCCTGAGTTTTGTTGGCTTGAGTCATTTGATCATTCATTATGGAAACACCATCCAGATTGGGGTTCCATTGAAATACATGAAAGAAAAAATAAGAATGGTGACTACCCTAGGAAGAAGGTCTCTGCATCAGTTATGCAATCTGATCAAGTAGAACAGACGAGCCTTTTCTAAGGCTATCTCTTCTGCAGAAAGTAGAACATAGAAGCAGCATAAGAAAAACTTGTTTAAGTCCCAACTTTGAGAGGCTGTTAAAATTCTGTTGTAGCAGAAGTCAGATATCACAAGGCATTGACCTTGATTTCAAGGCATTCCCATATTCTCGTTTTTGAGACTTCAGAAATCTCTATGGGATGTACAGATTTTTCAAGTGTAATCTTTATTTACTTTTCTGCTTTGCATTTTTGACACTAAAAATAGGTGGCAAAACAGTGTAAACATCAAGGCAAAAATTACTTATTGTTGGAGTTACTACATCAAATGCCTCAGTGTAGTTCATGCTTCCTGATTTGTTTCAACTTTCAAATATATGCCGAATTTTTTTTCAAATGGTAGTACGTCATGTTTAATACTTCTCTTTTATAAAAGAGTAAATTTCATATTAATGTACAGAATTTCAAAGTGCCCTAAAAAGAAAATTATGCTAACTTGTATTAGAAGGATTGCTATTTGTTGTCTTGTTGACAACAAATTTGTTGCTATTGTCTTTTTGTTGAGAAGAAGGATGGGAAATACTTGAGCTGCTGGTGTTCGTAATTGGCTTGATGACCTCTTCTCCTGAATTTTAGGAAGATACTGTCAAATCAGCTGACTAAATTTTATTTGGTCTTCAAGAGCTAGAAAGGAAGGAGAACCTAAGTGGGAGAAACAAACGGGAAGTGAACAGTTACTTAAATTTAGTGTACTACTGGTAGATATTTTGCCTTGCTCTGCAGTGGAGTTTTCTGTGGACAGAAGTTTTCATATCTTGATTTCATGAATGTAACTTTTGCAAGTGGAAGCTTCTTGTTGCAAGGTATTTGTAATCATACAGAAAAGGAAAGTAAAGCTTCTTCTGTATTTCGCTTCTGTTGAAGATTTTGTATTGTGACTGAAAGCATGGTGTTTGCAGAATGCATTGTAATCTAATTGTGGCAAATTTTATTCTTCAAGATATGGAATATATGAACGATGTAGAGAGTTGGTGGAAGCTGGTTATGATGTTCGACAACCAGACAAAGAAAACGTAACACTTCTCCACTGGGCTGCAATCAACAACAGGATAGATCTGGTGAAGTATGTATTGCTCTTTAAGTTAAACAAAAATTAATTATGTCCTTAAAAATGTTGATTTATTTTATTAGGACAACTGAATGTCTTTAATGTGCCTAATTTGTCCTTTTCTCCTTGACAGTATGTCAAAGCTCTTGTCTATTAATGCGTCTCTACCACTGTGACATACAGTATTGCATTTTCTTCTTGCTGTTTACTAGAGTGCATGTAACTACTGATGTCTCTAACTGTATCTAAAATTCCCTTCTGTTGATGCAGTTCTTGCACTTCAGATTCCTCTGTCTTTAGGGAATCTTGATTTATTTTTGTTTATATCGCTCTCTTTATTGTGTGGTCTCTCACTCTCTTTTGGCAAGGCACTAGTTAATTTTATTTTCTCAGAATTTAATTATTTAGTGTTTTTGTTCAAGCCTATCACATTTTTCCCCAAGTGTTCTCAATTTCCCCATTATGTTCAGTGGATAATTTCATTAAATATGTTGGCTATTAAGCTTGGTATTACAGAGATAAAGTTGTCTACTCTCTCTTGTGATACTAGATCTCAGTGTCATGCTTAGTGGGTATTGACTATGTAAGTTCTTTCCAGTGAAGTAGCTTAGCAGCTTGTCTGTCAGGAATGCAGGCTTGGAATTAGACTTCTCTTATTTTAGGCATTTTTTCATCCCACCTATTTTGAGACTTGAGATTCAGTGTAGGTAACAGTGAAACCCATTAATAAGGAAAACTAACAAACCTTTTCATGTTTCTATAGAATCAGGGATGAGTGTCTACAACATCATTCTGTTTTCATCATGACACTGATTTATTGGTATCCCTTCAATTCAGTTTTTTAAAAATGCAAAAAACAGCCTTATGTCTCTACAGTTACTTTCTTCCTACATTTCCCCATCTGAGGGATGTGGAGCTTTCTTCAGACAAGGATTTCTCTTCTACTTTTCCTTCTTCTAATAACAGTGGCTGCATGCACTTTGACTCCTCAAGCACTGAATGCAAGCTGAGGTAGTTTTCAAATGTCTGCCAAAGACTTAGTGATCCTAATGTGGAGATCAGTGGAATTATTTTCTTCTTAAGGCGACCTCTTATGGCATCTGCCTTCTTTGAGTGTAAGTAGTTTGCTTAAATAGGACTTGCATGCCTGGCATCTTCTAGTGGAAGCTTAGATGACTCACTGAGAGTGGGATTGCCCAGTTCTTTCTTTCTTCGGGGACCTTCTCACCTAGCACAAATTTCTTTCTGCCTAGACAAGGAGATTAAGTTCTCAGTCGGGTTTTGCAGAAAAATCATACCATTTTTTTGTATACTGAAACCAAAATGCAATGAAAAATCTTAACCAAGTCTAAAAACACCCTTAAAGAAACATAAAATGTTATTTCAATGCACCATCTGGCAGGAGATTGTCACCTTGTCTTTTCCCAGTTGTCAAACTGCAAGTTCTTCTTTCTAAATAAAACCTACTAATCAGTAAGCAGTTCTGCTGTCAGTAGAATCTGAATGTATTCTGCATTTCTGCAAGGACCAGTGTTTGAATAAAGACAATCTGTTGAGTGTTCACCTCCCCTTGAGTGGCTGTCACATCAGAGATGAATCCAAGCTTTGACTGTGAATTTCTCTGTGCTGTCATTTTATCTAGACAAGATTTCCTTCCCAGGGGGGAATAAATAGCTCCTCAGTTAGTAGCTGATACTCATTGTAACAAAATTGCTTTGTTTCTTTACTGTATGATGTGCTTTGTGTTTTCACCTAGGTGGGACCAAGACTTTGAGAAAATCTTTGGTTTTCTTATGGAGAAATAAAAAATACTTACGCAGAAACAAACTTCTTTTAGTGTTGGAGACCAGTGGAGTGGACTGTTCTGCATCAATCAGAGCAGATCTTGTTTGTCTTTCACCCTGTTTTTTTTTTTTTTTACTTTGGCAGATCTGATGAAGTATTCCATTATGTCTCCTGGCTCTAAAGCAACTGTATAAAAAACTTTTTCTTTAGATGTGTTTAGTCTGACATATATTTTTCAGTTTCTGTTCCTAAAGGTTCCTAAAAGGGCTGTTTTTGAAATGTCTTTCTCTGAATCAATAAGGAGTCTAGAAAATAAAGGTTACTTTAGAGTTACTTAAGAGTAATGTTTTTCAAGCTGTTGTGTTTGTTGCCTTTCTTCTTGCCATGTGTCGAAACACTTAGCAGAGTTTGAGATTCCAGAAATTCAATGCTGAGGATTTGAAGGACAGCTCAAGTGTGTGGGAGAGCAGTGTTCATATAAACCTGACAGGTATTTTCAAAGTGAAAAGTCTGTAGGCACAGGTACTTGAAATGTGCAGACACAAATCTATAGCTGGGTAGTACTTTTCAAAGCTTAGACAGTGGTGAATGAAAAAACTAGAAGCCTTCCGGGAAGGCCTGGTTTAGAAACACTAATTTCTTTATAAAGCATCCGTTTCTTTCACAAAGGAATAATAATATTGCCAGTTTAGTGTCCCAGATAAAACAGCAGTGAAAACAGTTCAGAGAAACATTACAAATTACTATGAATATGAATTGTTGCAGTTAAAAATAGGTATCTTCTTTTGCTCCTACAGACAGCTCATCTTTTTATAAATGTTCTTCTGGGAAAAATAATTTCTATCCCATCATTTAGAAATACTTTTTAAATACTCAAATGATTTTTGTCCTTTGGTTTAAAACAATTGAAAAGTATGTAAGAATCTCTAGTCCTTCACTAAACGTGTAACTTAAATGTGATCTCTGGGATCAAAGACTTCAGCAGAGTTATTCCAGTGATGATATAAGCTGCAAGTCTAATGGTATATAATTTTACTATTTAGCCAAAATTCTCTAAAAATGGTAGTCTTCTAGCACCATAATATTTTACCAGAAATTCAGAATTCTATTTGATGCAACATCCCCGTAATATTTAAGAATAGTTTATTAAACACTTCTGTGGTAGCACAGTTTATACCACTATATATAGCAATTATTCTGTTTTACCTAAGAATAAAATTAGGAAATAGCAGAATGTTTAAAACACAATAGGAGGCATGTCTAGTCACCCAACCCATGTCAGAAATGCAAGAAAATTGAAAGCATATGCATAACCTTTAAAAAGGAAGGTTATAGGAAGGCAAGAAAAGGTTCTGGTCATCTGGTCTCTAACTGCCTGTTTTGCATAACATCAGACATGCTCACTTTTCTATAAAACCAAAACAAGCAATAAGGTTTACTATTTCTGTTACTGCAGATACTATATATCAAAGGGTGCTATTGTTGATCAGCTTGGAGGAGATTTAAATTCTACCCCGCTTCACTGGGCAACAAGGTAGGAAAAAGTCTCCTGAAATTTTCTTCTCTGTTTCTTTGGTTAACGTGGAGTACTGATAGTTTTATGAAATAGTTGTATTTTATGGGAATACTTTGTACTAGAATTAATTCACTCTTTGATAACTGGGCTCCCTGTGAATGTAGTATGTTTGAACTGAAGGCGCTTTCATGGTATCTTTTTTTCTCCTATGGAGGAAGATGATTGCTACAATAGGAAAAGCAGTAAAGTATAGGCAACTTACCTTACTCTTACTTCTGAGATCTTATTGTTTTCAAGTCATCTGAAGTTCAGTGGCACTTTTGCAGATGGGTCGTGGGATGATTTTGTTTGCCATTGTCCTTGCAGTGTTCTATTGCATATGTGTTTTTTTTTAAAGACTTACTTAAAATCAGGTTTCTTATGTAGAAGATGGTCAGAGAATGATAAATGGCTGGAAAAATTGAAGACAGCCTTCAAGCAGTACCTGCTCCTTCAGACAACCACCTAGAAATAGGTGGGAAGGAAACAGTGTCCATATTAATATTTTTAACTGTAGATGGCAAAAATAATCTGTTTGCTAAAGGTCAAGACTTGCTTGTTAGACTCTAACAAAGATTTTAGCTTCTGTATTTCTTTTTGGTACAAAACACAGTCTGTGATTCTGTGTTAATAGCATAAGATCTTGACTAAATTTCCTGGTGTTCATTTATACCTGTAATCAGTTCTGTGAAGCATTGTCCAATGTGGCTTGTGCAAAATTGAAAAGGTCTTTTGATCATGTCAGAAACTGTGTACTGACACTTAGGCACTGTGTCTAAAAGAAGGATATGCCTATGCTCATTATACCAAAAAGATGCATGAGCTTTTAAGATAGTGTGGAGGAAATGTCGACCTTCAGTTTTCCTTTTTTCCCCCTATTTTTGTTTCACTACAGTTCTTAAGCCCCACAAAAAGTGAGAGTATCTAGCCAGTTTGACATCTCTTAAAATAGCAGGTTTCATATGTGGTTTGTAACAAGTCACTGTACACTAGATTTCTCAGATATAACTTGCTGGGGTTTTTTTTGTTTTTTTTGTTTTTTTTTTTTTTTTTTTTTTGTTGACTGTCTTTTTGCTGTGCAGTACAGTTAGGCAAATTGCATGTGATGAGTGCATTCTATGCATAGAATTTCTCATATGAATGAATTTGCTTACTCGGAGAATCAGATCATGGCAATTGCTTCTTTTTAAAGTATGGGTTAAAGTATGGGAGTTTTGATAGTGTAATTAACTGCTAAACGTACTTCATTATTCAAATTTTAGTTGTTTTCCCGCATACAGTTATTCAGTTGTTTGTTTTTTGTATCTTGTTACATTTAGGCAGGGTCACTTATCCATGGTGGTACAGCTGATGAAATATGGAGCAGATCCGTCACTAATTGATGGAGAAGGATGTAGCTGTATTCATTTGGCTGCCCAGTTTGGACATACTTCGATTGTTGCTTACCTGATAGCAAAGGGACAGGTAAATTTTAAGTAATATCATATTTAAATAGATTCTACTAAAATTTAGGGTAGGAACACAATTGAAACTTATACTTGTCATTAAGGAAATGCAAAATATTTTCTTGACTAAATATAAAAATAATTCCATGTCCTTTTTTGGTGTCACATCAACACTGTAGTCTACTTTTTAATTTCCTGAAACAGTTGTCTGAGTACTTCAGCTTTAGTTCACACCTGTCTAATGGATTATCTGGAAATTCTAATTCTTTATTTCTAATTAAATTAATCTTTAAGTGTAACTGTGACAATGGTAGCAAGTGTTATAGAATTCTTCATAGAATCAACAGTTACACAGTCAACAACTTTTAATTTCTTGCTATTCTTAATTCCTTCTATGTGTAAATAGAAAATGAAACAACCCCAAACCTTCTTGCTAGCCTCTTATATTACTCCTAGATCTGTAAAATGTGTATATAACGTGTATTCATTGCTGTTCCTGTTGTCTCATCTGTTGTTCTGTCTGCTCAAAAATTTGATCCTGTTACCTATGCACGCACTGTAATCTGTAGATTTACTCATCCAAAGGCATGTGCCTGAAGCATAAATTTGATTTACTGTGTTAGCCATATAGAAAAATCAAAGCCCTCCTCTTGTATGACTGTCCTATTAATGCTGTTCACATTTCTGAATTCAGCTTATTCTTTCATATTCCAAGTGAGATGAACCAGTGAGTTCATGTAGAATATGAAATCAGTGAGTTTGGTCTGTGTAAAACAAATTCTAAATTTGCTGCAGAAAATTACTTATACCTGTATATGTAAAAAAACCCAAGCTTTTGCTCCAGGCAGTATTCAGCTTGTATCTGTTTGGTAAAACAGTACTTAGTGCATGATAAAGAGTAAGCTAGGCAAAAGAAGAGTCTGATTCTATTTTGTACAATTGTTGTTTTGTAAGAAATAATGATTGGAGAGGAATGTGTATTTATGAGGAGCAAGTTTTGTATTTTCTTTTCAAATTATGTATAGTTGTATGTGGGTTTTGTGTTACCAGAAAAATCTTGCTGATATTATGCAAGTGTGAACTTGTTTGAAGCATAGAATTAATAAAGTACTAATAGCCTTTGAAGTATTCTGCTGTGATTATGAAGTCTCCCTGTGTTTGTCTTCATGTTTATATACATATTTGTCCTGTTTATTCAAACATATAATGCTTCATTTCAGAAGAAGCTGTACATCTTTACATACATAAAGACACAAAAATTGCCGTAAGATTTAATACCTGTTACTTTGAAAACAGCTCTTATGAGTAGTTTTTAAAACACTGATTTTTATTAAATCCCTCAAATATTTTCAGGTATGATTTTGATATTCTTTCCGTGATATAAATTGAAATTAATTTCAACAGTAATTTTGCACTGTTTTTCAGTGAAATTTCAGTGCTTCAAAAAGTTCAGTTTAAAAAATTATATTTTGAATTGTATGTTTAAAATGTAGTAATATCAATAGCATTATAATAACAATACCTAAAATGATAGTTCTGTAGCTATATGACATAAAACTACAGAAACTGCGTAGTTTATATCTATATCTTTATCTTTATCTAGAAGCTATGGGAGATACATGATTCTATTTTTTAATTTTCCTTTAATTAGTGCTGAAGTTATTAATCTCTTCCCTTTATTTCTTTCCCACCTTTTTTGTGGTGCTGAGATTTGGATTTGGAAATTTGAACTGCTTTTGCTTCTGTGGGCTTACCCTGTATATATTGCTACTTATTTTCCTTTTGTCGTCACAGAGACCATGTTCGCTTATATCCAACGAATAGGCTAATGCTTGTTCTTAACCTAATTCTAGTACCTGTGTGGCTAATGACAGCTAAATAAATGTAAAAATAAGGGTCAGTGTAGGCTGTTGTGCTGTGTTAGTTCACATCCTGATGACTTTGTGGGTGAGTGTGGTCAAAGAAAATCCAGTTTTCATAATTGAATAGAGGACTGACAGGCGGATTAAGAAATTTCTCCTACAATAACCCAACTTCAGTGTTGCTTTTCACTTTCTTCTGGGCTGCAGCAGCCAATGGTAAAATTTGCACTCTGATACGTGAGTCCAGCCCTTCGATTTTTGGAGTGTAGTGAAAGGGAAGAACTCTTGGTCAGATGCCCTCTGGCTTTGATTGGAAGTGAAACCATTTTCATGCCAGCAACTACGACACAACCAAGAGGCAGCAGTGGCTGATAGATGTTGCTTTTTGTTTATTCATGCCTCTTACTGAATTCTGAAAGACTGGTACCTGGCTGTATCGGAATTTGAACATGTTGTGTCATTCAGTTGCCTGGGTCAAAATCAGACCTGGTACAAGTACATGATATAATCAGAAAGCAAATAAGAGAGTCTGTAGCACAGTTCAGGTTTAGGCAAGATCTTTATTTAAAAAAATGCAAGAAAGAAAAACTGAAAAAGAACTTGAAGGCACTTAAAAGTGTTCAATATATAGTTCGACTGTTTGATATTGTGCTTACACTGCTTAAAATGCCAGAGGCATAACAGGACCATGCATACACAAACATTGACATGGAATGAGTTAAGATGTGGATGTGGTATATGAATCTCATCCTGTGCGTGTGTGAGGTAACTTAATCACAGATAATGAGTGACTGTAAATTCCTCATAGGGTTATGTCATGTAAGAAATACTCTAGTTCTAAAATTATAGTTTAACTATTTCATACTCAGAGTTCAGCTATCACTTTCATAGTTAAACTAGCACTTACTCATCAAGTACATTATTTTTTATTCTCAGAGTTGCAGTTTTGTATGTTAACTAATGTCTTGAGCTATGTAGGGTCACCTGCTGAGCTATGGCCTAGAAGTAGGTGGCATCTAGGTTGGGAGATGCCAGAGTGGTAGCAACAGCCTTGGTTACTTTGTTTCTGTGATCCATGAGCAGTTGCCACTGAGGCTCCTTCTCTCCACCAGGCTCAGGCCAGCTTAAGACACTGAGACGAGAGTTTTATTTCCTAGACCAACTCAGAGCACAATACTTAGAGAATTAAAAGTCCAGTTGTGTTCTTCCTTATAACTCTCAAGACTGACTGTGTGTTTGATGGACTAGGGTATTCAGAACAGAGCTTTTGTTTGAAGGAACAAGGTAGGAGGTTTAGTTCTGAGTGTTATCTTCCTTGTTGGTCTGTGCTCTGTTCTATGGGAATATTACAAAATCTGATCCTGCAGGAATCTTACAAAATCTCTGCTTCTAGTCAGTAACTAGCATGTCTTTTCTAAATTAAGAAATACTGTCAGACTTACATCAGCCTTACTGATAAATCTTCTTTACTATATGCTTTTAAAGCCTCTTTTTATTTCTCTGGGCAACAGTTCATGTGAAAGGGATCTTTTCCTTATGGAGAATAGGATTCTGAACAAGGATGTGATGAGTGTTTTCTATGAAGGTCTGTGTTTTGTGAAATAAGCAGTAATGGTTCTAAAGAGGATCAAACTCCTGGTTTCTTTCTGTGTAATGTAATTTAATGTAATTCTGAGTGCGATCTCTAGATTTATTACGTGCTTTTGGAAAGGCTGTATTGTATCACAGTGCTGGTTTGATGATTGCTTGTTAAATGTCCTGCTAAGCCTAATGCTGCTCTGATCACTAGCTGCTCTTTAGAATCCTTACTTGTCAAGTCTTGCTTTCAGAAAGTAGTATTAAGCAGCAGAAGAGTTGCTGCAAGTTCTTTTCATGCAGAAAGCTCTTTCTCCTCAGTATTTTTGCATCTGAAAGCTTTTGTGCAATCTTGTATTAATGTCCTAGGATTAAGTCTGGTTATCTTTGCATGTGTAAGGCTTTTTCTCTTTCAGAACCAGAGTTTTTGTACTTTAGAAATAGGAGGAAATTTTGCCAGTTGTGGACCACAGAATTCATACTTGAGCCACGTGCAGAGGGCAGCAGTATGTGCAATTTTGGATCATTGCATCACTTATTGATGCAGTCTTTGGTTCGTGCAATGCTTGCACCATGTCCAAACAGCACAGGCAGACCCCGCCATGAGCACTGATCTGTCACTGAGAATTAAACAAGAAAGTAATGTTAAACTACCTGTTGGGACACACCAGAATGGAAGAACAGTCTCTTAATATGAACCAGCTGTTGAAGGTTTACTTTTCTGCCTCAGTCTTCTCTTTGGTAAAAAGCAGGAACAGAGCTTCCTTTCTAAACGTCTCACCTGATCTGTGGTTGTAGTAATGATCTGGAAAAATAAAAACGAATTTTTGATGAGAGGTTTGTCCGAGTGTGTGTCTGCTATCTATGGCTACATCTTTGTTACACCTGTACAACACTGTGCAAGTCAATCTCAGCTGCTTTGCCTCTGATTAAAGTTCCTTTGAAAAGGGATCTGCTTCAGCCAACATAATGTGTTGCTAGTAGCTTAATGTGAGTAGTAGCTGTAGCCTGCCTAGGCTACAATAATAATAACTTACGTGCAGGGAATACTCTGGAGCTCATGGGTTTGAGTTTTTTCTTTTTGCTGAGTGTCACCTAGTGTGCAAAATGTAGTTTGAATTTGTCAGATGGAATTATTGGAATTGTTCTACTTATATCCAGACATGTTCTTACTGTCACGATGAGGTGCTTTTCTGTAAGAAATCTAAAGATGAAAGAGTGATTGTTCATTTTGTGGGAATTTGTACAATCCTCCAAGTGTGTGGTTCACGCAGTATGAGCTGTGAATCAGTTGTGCTTATCAAGGATGAATGAACTTGAGATCGGGCTGTGGTTCTAATTTAATTCATGATTTCAACCACAGGGGGTTAAAGGCAATGCCAGCAGTTACATGGTCCTGGTAGGCTCAAAAAGATCTAACCTATAAAAGTAGTCTGGGTAGACAGAATTGGATCCTGATCTCAAAACATGTAACTCGTCAACAAACAGTACAAGCAAATAAATTAAGTAACTTTTCCTTCTCTTCCCTCAAGTGTGTTTTTTAAATTTCCTTTTTTTAAAAAAAAATTAAGCAACAGAGTAAAAACTCAGAAATATAATGTTAGCTGTAGGCTAGAGGTGTTTTAAAAGCAATTCTTTGGAGGAACTAAGTTGGATTTTCTGGGAAACAACTGCCAACAACTAGCCAGGGTCAGGCTAGCAGCAGCGTGAGTGGCGATCCCAGGATGCTGGGCATTTGTGGACTACTGAAGCAGAAAAGATTCTGAGGGTGACAGAAAGCAACATCAATCACTTCCTGGGTTTTTGTCAGGAGCTTCTCTAGCAGAGGACTTCATTGAAACACTTTCAATCTAATTTTCCTAGTAAGAACTGAGAGAAGTGGCATAGAAAGTGCTATCATAGATCTGTTGCCTTTAAGGAAAACTCCATGTCCTGCTTTATGTTAATTTGCAGTGATTTTGTTAGTGCTGGTCTGTGAAACCTGTGAAATGTGCTTGAGAGTCTAATCTGCCTTGAAGTATGTAGGAGTTACCAACTTCCCAAGGCAGGAAAGGAAAGAGGGAAAAATGCTTAGATGTTAAATCCTTTCTGATGGGTCTGAAGGAATTGTCTGGGTGGTGGTTTTTTTGTCATTCTGTGGCTACCTTCTGTTAAATGTAATAATGCTTTTATTTTTTAATTTATTTTTAGCCATTGGTTTAGTCACCACTTGATTGTAGATCAGTTTTATTTCTGAGCAGGTTGTTTTTATTGATGGCTTTTTTCCAACCTTAAAATTCTGTGGCATCCATTAACTGGATATCCAGACACATAAATATCTTTGGAACTCAGTGAACTAAGGCAAATTGCTTTGCAAGTGGAAAAATAGGTGCAACTAGCATTTAATAGGATGTAGGATTCAGACATTGGTATTTATTGTAATTTATCAAGTATCTTTTCAAATATTGGTGCATTATTTTAATTTCCTTCTGCTTTTTAATGCAATAATGTACTATCTATATATATCTTAAAAGTTGAAGATTAATAGTAAGTTAGAAATTACTGGTCTTAGACAGCATGACTGTTTCATAGTTTCCAAAATAGATTGGAACAGTTATATCTTGTCAGTGGTGCCGTTAATGTTTATTTTCATTTTTTAAATACCCTTCGAGTGCTAAAAGCTTGCCAGTTTTTCTTCCAATTTGGATGATTAGTCTTAGAACACCGCTTCTCATTGCAAACATTGCATCTGCTGTATCTTGAGTATGCTTACTTACCTCACCAACTTTTTTTCTTTTCTTTTTTTTTAGGATGTAGATATGATGGATCAAAATGGAATGACACCTTTAATGTGGGCAGCTTACAGAACACATAGGTAATACATGCAGTTTTGATTTTATCATCGTGCTAACCAAGTGGCATATAGGAGTAACTGGTTTGGGGGGCTTTTGGGAAGATTTTTTTCTGTTCTTTCCACAGTTACCATTTTACCTTTCTTCATTTATGGTTATTGCGAATTCATCCCACTTGATAGCTAAACCCCACACAGCCACTTCCTCACTCCTGCCAAGTGGGATGAGGAGAATCAGGAGGGTAAAAATGAGAAAACTCATGCGTTGCAATAAAGGCAGTTGAACAGATAAAGCAAAATAAGGAATTCATTTGTAACTTCCCATCAGTATGCAGAAGTTCAGCTGTTTCCAGGTCAGCAGGGCTGCAGTCACCTGTAACAGTTACTTGACAATTCTTGTGACTCTGTAACTCTGCATGTCCTCTGCTTCCTACTTCTCTTCCCCACCTTTATCGCTGAGTACTCTGCCATGCGATATTGGTTATCTCTGGTCAGCTGGGGTTGGCTGTCCCAGCTGTCCCCCCTTCCAGCTCCTTGTGCCCCTCCAACCTGCTCACTGGTGGGGCAGCATGAGGAACAGCACAGCCCTCAAGTCTGTGTCAGCACTTCTCAGGAATAGCTAAAACATCCCTATATTACTGCTTTGGTCACAAATCCAAAACACAGCACCATAGGAGCTACTGTGGAGAAGATTAACTTGTTTTCAGCTAAACCCAGTACAATGACTTCTGCAAGAGAGAAGGTACTATGAAGATGTGCTCACTAATCCTTCCTGTGGCAATGATTGGAAAAAAATGATGAAAAATAACCCTTCCCCAGAGAACAAATGTCTGAATTAGATTCCTGTTTGGAAGGGCCTATCTCCCAATGATTGTTGGGAGTAACACAAACTAACTCTTACCAATACCTCATTCTATTTTATTTTAATCTTTTAGTTGTGAAGTGGAAACATAGCATGTTTTGAACTTTCATTGCTGAAGTGTCATTTGCATATTTTTACAAATCTGTTAGTAGTGTTAGATTTTGGTAAACACAAAGCTAGAATTGTCGAATTAATGTTTCTTGATATCTCAGAATGAGCTGTCTTA
This sequence comes from Certhia americana, assembly GCA_018697195.1. Lineage (NCBI taxonomy): Eukaryota > Metazoa > Chordata > Aves > Passeriformes > Certhiidae > Certhia > Certhia americana. The sequence goes on from CM031879.1 coordinate 35,669,274, forward strand.
GAGAGATCCTTTAAAGTCAACAGAATGGTGGTTGGTTTTGGTGGGAAGAGATTTTGAATCGTTCATAATTGGCAGCAAAAAATGTCACTTTGCTATTGCAAAGTGTACCTGATCGATGATCTTCATAGCAATTGAATGCATCAGCAATAAGTTGGGATGTATTTGAGTTCATCTGTAGATCTAACAGGAATTTTCTTTTCTAGTGTGGATCCAACACGATTGCTACTTACATTTAATGTTTCGGTTAATCTGGGAGATAAATACCACAAAAACACAGCATTGCACTGGGCTGTGCTAGCAGGAAATACTACAGTTATTAGTCTTCTGTTAGAAGCTGGAGCTAATGTTGATGCTCAAAATATTAAGGTAAACGTTTGGTCTGTTTTAATTGTAAGTGGTTTGAGGCAGAAAAACGGAGCCTATGACAAATTTCAAGAATAGGTTATTATTGTGTGTTATAATGGGATCACGAAGATGGAGCAAAAGCAATGCCATTTATGTGTCATTTGGCAGTTTTTTCCTGAGAGTGATGCATAACCACTAGATTTGCACCATAAAAGATACTCAAATAAATAGTGTAATAATGATTATGTGTAAATATAGGGGAGTGGGGTGTGCAATTAGACTGCATGTGTGAAGACTGTATGTGTTTGGATGCAAAATTGGAAACCTGACTGAAAATCTTCTAGTGAAATTCTTGGAGTGAGATGTAAGACATCTCAGTCCTGTCCAGAGACCTGACAAATGCTCTAATCAGTCTCCCCAGTGCCAGTAAGCAAATTGGAGACTTGAAAATGCCAGTAGGAGTAAAATAGGCAAATGGGCTCTTTTTTTTTGCATGTGAACTTAACTTGCTTGATTACCAGAATTTCTTAACAATGAAACTAGATTCTGTACTAACAGAGCCCATCTCCAGAGTATGTTAGACCAGCGAAACAGCTCTTAGAATTTCTGCCATAGACTTGGAGCTTCTCCAGCCTTGGAAGGTGTGCCTTTGTAATGTGCTTTTGTCCATTACTTCCAGATATTCTGTATATCAAATTAGATGCATTTTGCTACCCAAGCTGTTTCGTCTGTGGTGTCAGAGAAGAACTATTAAAAAAAGAATTCTCTACTCAGTTTCTCTTCAGATATTTGTATTTTCCACTTAGAGTGTTACAGGCAGAGTGGTTACACTTGAAAACACCTCTGTAACTTAATTTATTTGTCCCTTTGCCATTTTTCCAGATTAAGATGTCCAGGGCCTATTTTGCTTGACCACAATTGATAGAAATATATATATATATATTAAAAAAAAAGTACACATCAGTTTTCTTAAAGAGCATGGAATAGCCTTTTTAAGTGAGCAGCCAAATTTTGCTGACAGCTTTTTAGGTCCTACATCCACTTTAGAATATCAGAAATGTTCATAACCATGAATGAAAACTCATTAGAAGAAATCACCTTTATACATGTTTAAAACCAGTCAGCTAGTCTCTTGCATGCACTGGGATGAATATATATTAATTATTCCTGGTCTGTAAGGTCAGTTGTGTGGAGGAATTATGCTTCTAGTCTCACTTCTTGTGAGAGGAAAACAAAGCTATTTTCCTAGCCACTTTTGGTAAAAAATTATGGTATTTTTAGGGAAAAAAAAAATCAGTATGTCATGCCTTGCTTGTATTGACAGACTGATTAGTGGGACAAGAGTTCTGAAGTCATCACATTACCTACATTTCTGGACTCTTATGAAATCTGTAACAAAAATTTCTGTGTTTGGCTATATGAAAAATTTTCTGCTAGCCTGAAGGAGTTCACAGTCTTGCCTTCTTTATTGACAGACAGCAGCAGTCAGTAGAAAAATAGGTTTTTGAACCTGCTGGATCATGATATCTTTCCAGTCATGCCAGAAGACGTGTCTGGTTTCACTGACCACTGCCTATCTTCTGCAGTGAAGTCTAGGTTTCTTGCATGCCTTCCCAGGGTTTTAGGATATTCAGAGGATCAAACTCATTTGAGCAATGTCAGTTTTTCCATCTAGCCAGTGACTTTATAATGGATGCTGATTTAAGTGGTAGCAAATACTTAGGAAATATAAAAATTGAGGTGATTCTTAAAGGCCAATAGAAACTCAGCTTGGTGCCCCTCCTTCGACTGTTCAGCAAAATTTTTCTTTGAGCCAAAATCCAATTAAGTGTTTGGCTCATGTTTCCTCAGAAACAAAAGGAACTGTGAAAGGCTTCTTTCTGATGCAGTCAGTTCTAGATTTCTGCAGCACTATCTAGTGAAGTGCTTTACTCAGATAGCCCATGGAATTGGCCAAGAGTGGTGGTAAGACAGCTGAGGTTAGAAATACATTGGCTGAAAGATTTTCATCTTCTTCAAATGATGAAATGACTGAAATATTAGATGTGAGCTTTGACTTTATTGTTATCAGCTCTAGTCAGTCTGTGTTGGAAAGGCATGTGCTGCTGGCTGCCTAGGCTTGGAACAAATTGGGACCAGTCACCTTAGTAAGGTGTTCTTTACTTTGCCTGACAGTTTGTGTAGTATTTGAACAATAAATAGACCGAAGCGTGATACCAGCAGTGAATTAGTCCTGTTTTGTTATTTACCCTTTTTATATTATGTTGTACAAGAAATTAATATTTTCCTTTTGGTAGTAAGATGCTTCTTTTTTCATTTTTGACAACTACATTAATATTAGAGTTGGAAGCTGCTTTTCAGTAATCACAGAGTGGGGTTTTTGTTTGGTTGATATTTTTTCTTAAGGAAATTATCTTGCCACACCATTAGACAAATTGGGCAGATGAGAACAGGGTTTCCCAGGGAACTGGGTTATCACTGCTGACTTGGGGAAAACTTGTAAATATTATTTAAGTATGAGCAGAAACTCCTTTTTTTTTAGTAGAGAGAGAGAGACCTAAAAGAGCTCTTATGGTCTAAGAATTTTTTTTTTTTTTTTATAATCTGTAAGTGAATCTTTTACTGAATTTTAAATATAGTTTCTTGATTATGCAGTGTATCTTAGGCTTGTCCGTGGAAGTCTACATGTACAGTTCCCTATTGTAATGACTCTTCAGATTATTTTTTCTATCTAAATACTTTAAATATATATTATTGAAGCCTTATTGCTTGCTGACAATCTTAAGTATGTGTTACTAGATTAAGTTCCCTGATACTTTTTTTAAAAAATTTTTAAGCAAGTCAGCTCTCCTGTAAAGACAAGGAAAGTATTAAAATGGCCAGATGATGAGAAGCATAGTTGAAGACTTCTTTAAAGCTCCCTCAATTTTTTTATCTAGGCAGTTCCTAGGTGTCTCATGGCCCTCTAGTGGAAGGGATGCTCAGCTGGACCCCAAGACAACTTCAGGATTTACTTGGGAGATCAACTCCCAGAGGGGATTGCTTGTCCACAGGTAATCTTTACAGTCTGGATATATGAGGTGATACTAAAACAACAGCATCTCTGGAGTTTCCCAGATATTAGCAATTCAAGGTGCTATTAAACTTGTGATGAAACTGGCACCAATAGTTTGATTTCAGGCATTTCTTTTGAGAATGGAGTTAATGTATTCTGGTTTTTTTAAACATCTGGCTAAATAACTTTGAAGCCAAGTTAAGTTAGAAGGGTTTTTTTTTTAACTGATTTTGCAAGTTAAACTTCTCGCACAGAAGATGTGAAAGGTCCTGTTAAGTAGCAAAAAGCTTCACCTCGTAATTTATGCTATTTACTGTCCTAAAGATTTGGAGCAAGATTTCAAAGGCAGAGATGACAGTTAAGTACTCAGTTCCCATTGTCTTTCTATGGGATATAGGTAGCTATCTGTAGTTTTTAATCTTTGAAATCGCTTCTGTCTATAGTAATTATTGCCCTTTCTGGGTAGTTTCAGTTTCTAGTACCTGTCTCACTTTTTTTTTAGGAGGGGGCCGAGCGATGGAGGATTCAGCCATTTTTCAAGCCTCCATGAATGATTTGTTTAGGAGGGGAGTTAACTCCAGTAGAAGAGAGGAAGAGTCAAATGCAAAACTGAAGCTGGAGGTACCTGCAATTGGTTGTCTCTCGCCTCCTCTATAATTTTAGACCAAGTCAATAACTTTTTCATATAGCTCTCTTCCTTGAATGTTTAAAAAGCAATAAAATCAAATCAGTTTGGTAGACACCTTTAGTCCCTGTATCTTTCACTCTGTGTTTCTCTTTTGTCTCATCTGTTAGTCCTTTCTGAAATTACAGAAATAAAAACGTGAGCCTTTGCTGCTTAGGACCCAAAATACATGAAACACTAGCTCAGAGTAAAAGCTCAGAGTTTTGAAGTAAGTTGGACATGAGCACTCGGTTTATTCTTTCATGTTTTCTTCCTAGGACTTCTGTAACTGAAATGAACCTAAGAACATTAGGCTTGTGGAAAAAAAAATCCTAGAAGTATTCCATAATATTAGTAACTCCAGTCTGCCAAAAGGCAGAGAATTAACTAAGAAGTCAGGCTTTAGACTTGGGAGAGTTTCCATGATCCAGTGGGACACGAGTTCTTATTCTTTGCTTGATTTCTGCTGCCTGTCAATAGCTGAGGGGGAAGCACAGTCTTTCATTTACAGACTATTAGACTGTGTGTAGGATAGCAGAACATAGATTGTTCTTTGTCAAACAATTATTATTGTCAAGACATACATCTTGTCAGGATCATACATTTAATATGCGACTTGTCCACACTTGTATAGTTATGAGAGAGTGAAAAACCAAAAGGAACGAATGATGTTTGGTGTCAAGTAAGCTGCAGAGCAAAAAGTATGCCAAAATGTAGTTAAACTGATTTAAAATGTGTTGGTTTTAACAGCCAATCTTCTGTTTCAAAAGTGCTCCAAACACGTTTTATTTTTAAATTGGATATTTCCCACATTTATACTCCTGACAGGGAGAATCACCACTTGATCTTGCAAAACAAAGGAAGAATGTTTGGATGATCAATCATCTACAAGAAGCAAGACAGGCAAAGGGGTATGATAGTCCATCCTTTCTGAGAAAATTAAAAGCAGATAAGGTAAGAAGTAGTGTAACACTTGTGTATATCAATGTTATAGCTGCACTTGGTTTGGGGACCTGTGTGTTTGTTTAAAAGAAGTTCAGGACTGTGGTTTACCCACATTTCAGCCTTAAGGAATGTCTTTTCATTATCACTGAAGTAATTGCAAAAGAAAAAAAGTTCTTTATTCAGGGCAGGAGGAAATAAAACCCTAAGCTTCCCAAAACTTTTAGTTTTTGTGCTAACTAAAAGTAAGTGTTAGGAAAGTATCATGTGGTCTCGCATTTTTGGCATGTTCCAAATCTGACTCTCAGGTAGCTGAGGAAGGAAGCAGTTTTGGTATCCTTAACTCTGATCTCCTCTCCAATTATCTATTGTTTATTGTTTTTCTGTTGAATGAAAGAAGCAGAAAGCCTTAGCAATACAAAGTAATACATCAGTCTCTAATGTGAGGCCTTTTGCTTCTTAGAGTACTGTTTAATACTGCAGATAGGAAGAGGCCATAAATGAAGGTGTAAGGGTTAGCATACTGCTCTAGCATGAAGAACTGTCCTCCTGTCTTATTATTTGATAATTTAAAAAGAGATAATGTTTTCTTCTTAGTATCCATCAAAACTCAGGCAGAGTGTTGTGCTGGATATTAAGTGTTGCCGCAGCTGATCTGTTATGATTTTTTGAATTAGATATATTAAAAACATAGATATATTGAATAATATTTTGAAAAGATATATTACAACAAGATGCTCAAAGTACTACTACAGTCTGGGCTTTAACCTGTGGCACTCTAACAATGCAGCTCTTATTGACTTCAAGTAGTTTGTACATTTCATTGTCACTGTGCTTGAATTATTTGGAAAGAGTTCAGTGCTCGCATCAGTTGTATCCACACAGTGTAAGAAACAAAGGTCCTATCTTTAGTCATAGGTGCTTCAGTATGACTTAAAAACTGCAGTTACACAAGTAATAAAAATTCACTGGCATTGTCATGTGCTGTGTGGACATAAGTTCATACACTTACGGATTCTTTAAAAGGAGCTAATGTTGCCCTGATTCTGGATTAGCAGCAAAGTCTCTAGAAGACAGTTCTAAAACAAAGTTACTGATTCGTAATATAGATTTAGGAGGGTTTATTTTCCTTGCAAATTCATTGGATGTGTGTAAAGACAGGAAGTGAGATAAATTTATGAAGATTTATCCCCCACTGTCAAGCTTCCTGAAGATTTAAGTTTTCGTGACTGTTCTGTTTATTATACAATCTGTTCCTGAAAATAGAGTTACTTACTGGTGTTTGTTTCTATGTAGGAATTCCGTCAGAAGGTGATGCTGGGAACTCCTTTCCTAGTTATTTGGCTGGTTGGGTTTATAGCAGACCTAGACATTGATTCTTGGCTCATTAAAGGGCTGATGTATGGTGGCGTTTGGGCTATGGTACAGTTTCTTTCAAAGTAAGTGTTTTACTGGGACACCATCTGTTTAGTGTGCATGGAAGAAGTGTTTTGCTGGCATCGTTGTTGGATAGATAACCTTAAATTTCTGTTTATTGGAATTGGTCTTTATTTCTGCAAAAGATCTTGTGCAACTATAGCTCTTGTAATGCTGTATTGTCTTGTGAAACATGGAATTATCTTGAATACACTGAGCTAACATTAGCTAACAGCAGAACAGAAATTCAGTCATTATCCAGAGGAGGGTGCTGAATGTCTGTCTACAAAGAGTTATCAGCATGAATATTGCAAGAAAGCAGGCAATGGAAAAGTTACTATAAAGTAATAAAAACAATGTGCAAGTGTACTATTAAAACTGTTTTAATAATTTAAATGCACAAAAATATCTGAAGAGATTTATAGAGAGAAATTAAGTCAGAAGCAGATTTTGTAGCTTTTGTTGTGGAAATAAGTGACTGAAGAAAAAGGCTGCTTTCTAATAATGTTTTTTGTACATCTTGTTACCCAGTCATAAAGACTTTCAGTTGTATTTATATTTACTTTACATGTCTATAAATGCACCTACAAATACATACACATACACACGTAGTCATGCTCCAGTGGATTTTCAAGATCTGTAGACTACATCATCTCTCCTTTGCACACATTACCATGTGTGGCCAAGATAGGAGAATTTGTTGTATCCCCACGCTTAGGAGCTTTCTGCTTTTCTGGTATTGCATGTCGTGTCTATTTAGAACCATTTGCTTCTCTTTCCTTTCTGTATAAAGAGGAAAATATATCTGCTCCTTATACCAAGTTCAGAAGATTTTAGTGAACTTGGTAGACTGGGAGGGAAGTGGAAGGTATCAAGCTTTTGCTTATCTTGGAGATGATCTGTTCAGTCTTTTTGTCACCTCTGAGGTGGTGCAATTTGCTGGCCTCCTCCTACAAAAAAAACTATTTGTCAATGCAAATCCTCAACTGTGCCTCCTACAAAATGGAAGGACAAGATTTCTTCCAATCTCTCAAGATCTGTATTTTGTTAGGTTTGGTTTTTTTGGCCTGACATGAGTTCAGAATTAACAGAATTAATTTATTTTCTCTTATCCGTTGCTTAATATTTAGTATAAATCCTTTTTGAAGTGTTTTTCACGAAGTCCAGGTTTGCATTAAATTTTTGCTGTTATTTTAATAGTGTTTTCTTTTCCTATAGAATTTTAGCTAATCTGCTTAGCTGTGTTTTCCTCCCTACTTTCACACACAGAGAAATGCACAGAAGTTACTGCAAGAAAGATTTGTGCAGAGTAACTAATGTATGTCCAAATGTATATTCACTTATTATTCATCAAATGAGCTCATGTTCCTTACAGGGTTTTCTCCAAAGACCTAAGGGACTTTCACTAGCGAAGAGAGAGATACTGTAAGGGAGTAAAGAATTGAAATGGAAAGTACTCCCTGCACATATTTGTCTGTGGCAGCCCTGAGGGAATCACCAGCACAAAATGCAAAATGGATCAATATCAAGATGTTTAGGCAGATGATGCAGACATTTTATTTCAGGGAGGTTAGTTGTTTAGCGTCACTTTCCATAGGTTTTGTAGAAATTCTTGCATATGGAGTAGCCTGGTCATTCACCTAGTTTGTCTCAATTGTATTCAACTTCATTCAGAAGAGTCTTTAAAATGCAAAGGTGTAAGAAAGTGAAAGCAGTTCTGATGGCTTCATTTTTAAAAATTAATGTAGCAGCATTATATCTTAGAACCTGGCAAATGCAGTGATTTATGGAAAATTAATGGTGTGGATTTTTTTTTCAACTTTCTGATGGCAACTATAGCAGAAGTAAAATACCGTATAATATGAAATATTTCAAGTATATAGGCTGATAACGCCAAGGTCTCAAGTTTTTTTCTTAGTGAAGTAATTTTAACGTGCGGTTTTCATTGTATTGGTTTCCAAAATGTCTTTAGCACTGGAATCTCAAAACTTAATATTTAGTTTGCAACCACTGTCCACGTTGCTAAGAATCTCACAGGTTCCTATCTGCTTTCACAGTGTAGTTTTAGAATGAGTATTTACTCATTCTGCCCGTCTTGGCAGGTTGAAAAAGATAATTTCTTCTAGACTTTGAACAGAAAAGTGAGGAAAATGTATTTATGGCATATTTGCAATATCCCATATAGTGCATATTTTAATAAGAAGTGTTTTCCTGAAGCAGTAGTTTAGGATTTACATTTTATATGTTGAAACTTACTGTGTGACATTGTTCCTACATTACAGGTCATTCTTTGATCACTCCATGCACAGTGCACTGCCTCTTGGAATATATTTGGCAACAAAATTCTGGATGTACGTGACGTGGTTCTTCTGGTTTTGGAATGATATCCTTTTTTGTGTACAGTAGTATTTTTTTTTTATGTTCATAGCATGAGGAGTTGTACAGCTATATCCTGCATAAAACAGTAAATAAACTAATAAAAATTTTAAAAAGGGAATTACCACTAAACATTGGTTTCTATATTAATGGTAATTATTTGACTGTTTTTAAAATATGCATGCTAGTGCTGTGCTTCAGTAAGTAAAAGATTTTCCTCAAAATTTACTTAGAGTAGTCTGCAGAATTTCCTGTGCTTTACCAGCTTCTTATGTGGAGGAAGTATTAGCAGCTTTGTAAAATCTTTGGCTGTGAGATGACACAATGTAATTGACTGCGTTTTTTAGACACTATCCTGAAAAGCAGTAGGCTGCTTCTTGTTGTGTATCAAATCCAGTGGAATTGGTTTCATAGTTAGATCTTCCTAAAGATTTCAGAAATTCCATTTTGTACAAACTTTAGATACTTGATAACCATATTTTCAGTTATTTTGAAAATATGTGTATCAACAATACTAGATTATAGAGATTCAGCATATTGCCATTTTTTTGTGGGTTTGATTGTCTGTCTAGATATGACTTTCCCTTACTCATGGAGGTAGAAATTGACTAAGAGTTCAGTGGGGGATGTTAGTTTTCCATGGCAAGAAAATAGATTCAAATTTTAAAACAACTTTCTTGGGTACTGTAATTTCAGTAGTCAAGAGAAGAAAAAACAGAATTGGATGTTTAATACAGTTCTTACAGTTGTAAGTAATTGCAGTGGATTTTATGAGGATGTTGGTTTGGCTTTTTGAGAAACTGCTTTTCTTTTCATCCTGAAAGGAATTGCCATGAAATAGGATAGTAGCAGTGCTTTTGTTTTGGCATCTTCTTGATACATTCTGCAAGCCTAACTAATCAGATGTGTATTTTTGGGTTGAGAACAGAGAGGAGATCTTGCTTCCATGCTACCTTTGGCTTCCATTTTGGCAATGCTTGCAAAGATACTGCTGTGAATTGCAGTCCCATGCAACTGGAAATGACTGTTATGCCATATTGGAAAAACCCACAACAGTTTAAAAATTAAAATCTAGTTGCTGTTAATTTAAAAAAAAAAACAACGATACCAATATTAGTATGTCTTGGAAACAGTTATTTAGAAATGCTGGTCCTACTACCAGTTTCTCTGCCTGGTCTGATTTTTTAGGTTTTTACTCAAATTTAGTAGCAACTGCAGAATGAGAAAAGTGAGTACATAATGAATATGAGAAAGATTTAAAAAAACAGTAGTTAGAAACAGAAGCTCATATTAGCTAACATATTACTGTTGTTACTAATATTAGCTCATATTACTGTTACGTGTTTTGGATTGCAAATGTTGAGGTACTGTGGAGTGCTTTCTTGTGCTAACATAACATCAGCTTGGACCTAATCTAAAAATGTGTCCAACTTGGATTTAAAGTCCTTGACCACATTAAAATGGCTGCATGACCAATACAGCTTGATGATGGCCTGTGTCTTGATGTAGAAAGATGTGTCTTGATGTAGAAAGATGTCCCTTATAGCTGGCAAATTGTGGAGTTTTTATCCTGAAGCTCATATTTCATTCATATTTCTGCCAACTTGATTAGATTTTGATTTCTGTTAGTCATTCTGATTAAATAGTTTCGGCATAATTTTTTTTTGTCACAGAATAATCTTGGTTGTTCACTAGAAATATAGACAATTACCCTAATAAAACCTGACTTCAGAATGTCTATAAAATACTGTCCTGTTTCTGTCCCAAACTGGTGTCTCACAACCTTTGCAACAATCTTTTTGTCCACAGGTAGTGGTCTAAGACCTTCAGTTACTAATTACTTTCATTAGAGCTGACACAGTTTTCTGACAAGCAGTTTTAGAGACCAAGTGCTTGAGGCCATCTTTCTTTAATTGGTTGTTCTTAATTGGAAGTCTTTGTAATAAGATTCCAAATGCATTCTTCTTCTGGAAAATAGCCCTGTACCTTTATTGCAAAAAAGAAATTGCATACCTCCTCTATTTTTATATCATGAGGCACAGTATTGTGGTTGGATAAAGAATTCACGTATTTTTACAGCTTTTTATGATTGCTTACAGCAGACTAGAGTACTATATATTTTGTAGTGTTCAAGTGATTAAACCTGTCCAGGTAGTTTTTACAAATTCTGACTGTCTTTTTTGCTTGGGGAAGAGAATTTTTAACCTTAAACAGCTATCAGGAATTGCCTTACTGGAACTTTATATTATAAATAACGTAATGATCTTAACGGCTGTGAGTGCAACTTTAGTATTTAGGTGTTTGGTAAGAATTTTCTTATCTTGTAGATATGTTTAAGGTGTCTGGAAGGTCACCAGTTTTTGTGTGTTTAATCCTAATGGTACAAAAAAGGGCAGTTAATGCAATGTATCATAAAGAAAAATAAAACCAAGGATTTGCAGTTCATTTTCTTGAATTTCAGTGTGGTCACATGAAAAATACATCTCTAAATCCTAATGTTTAATGATGTGTCTTTCAAAAAGCCAGTAATGAAAATGTACTGAATTTTTTGTAAATGTTTCTATTCTATTGGATTTTTCTCAGCAGCTTCTGAGTCTAGTGTATTTGAGAAAGTAGAAATCCCATTCTTGCAGGGAATGAGGAATATGATCTGTGTATTTTTGAGTCTATATACGGATTTTAGGTCCTATGCCTCCCTGACACTGCTTCATCCCTGTAACTATATTTTGCCTGTAACAAAGGATAGTTATGTCTTGCTCCATTAGCATATTCTAATTTTCCAATATTTGCAGAGTAGGAGCAAAAATGCCCTCAAAAATTCTACACACTAAGTCATTAAGTTTTAATTTAGTTTTATTTTTAAAAGAAAAAAAAAATTTAAAATTACACTTTTAGTAATGTGAGACTAGAATTTCACATTCCATTCTTTTTCATTAGTATTTGTAGGTAGAACATTCTCTTGTGTCCTGTAAATGTCCTACTAAGATTAAATCTCAGTTGTTCATGCAGTCTTTTCAGTTCCAGCTGAACAAATATTGCTTGTTATGTCAAAAGGTTCTTACACTGCTCTGTTTTTCTAAGATGTCGGAGTTTGCTCAAAATAACCCAAAATATTCACAGCATATTTTTTTCTTTGTTTCTTCTGCTTCCATTTGGTCCAAATGGGAGTGTGCAGTTTTAATTAAGCAAGCTTTAATGGCTATTGCATCCTATTTGCAATGCTGAGATTATAAGATTATATAAGGCAATTTGCATTTTTAAAAAATAATTTATCATTGACTAATACTGTATTGATTATCTTATTTCAAATATACTTCACCAATTGATGGGGTCTAGGTTAAAGAAAACAAACATTACACACTCTTTCAATAGGGGTCATTTTAAAACTGGGTGTAAGAAAATTCATAATGATTTTGATTTTTCACAAAGCTGATGCAATTGCATAGGATTTAAAAAGCTATAACAAGCTAACTGGTACAGTTAAACAGTTTTTAAAAAAAGTTTTTACCAAATAATACCAAATTTCAGGAAAAGAGCAAAAAGCCTTCATGCAGAAAAGAAGTAGTCAGCAGCCATGTTTCTACAAGAACTGAAGACCCCAAAAATCCAAACTCGGGGTCCATCTGTCTAGAGCTTCTATTCCCATGTCTAAATACTTTTTTCTAAAGTTAAAAAAAAAGTTAAAAAATTCTGGGGTGGAGGGGGTAGGCTACCTGATTTTATTTGAAAGCTAAGGGATTCTTTCATGTCAGATAGAAATGGAGATAGAGGGCTTTTGCAGAGCTTCGTTTAATTACTTCAGTTAATTTCAAACTGATTTTGTCTAATAAATGCCTAGTCAGATGAGGCTTCTCATGTAGCTATCTGCTGTTACCTGCCTGGACTCTTAGATCCAGATTACAGCTGTTATGAATTAGGGATTTGAAGCATCTTTCTTACAAGGAAAGGCTGTGCGAGTTGGGCCTCAAGTTGAGACTCAAGAAGAGATGACTGAGAGGGGACTTCATCAATGTCTATAAGAATCTGAAGGGAGGGTATCAGAGGATGTTTCCATGGATGCTCTTCCTAATTGCACTAAGCAATAGGACAAGAGGCAATGGGCAGAAACTGATGCACAGGGAGTTCCACCTGAATGTGAAAAGGAGCTTCTTTACTTTGAGGGTGAGCATGCACTGGAACAGATTTCCCAGGGACATTCTGGATTCTCCTCTCACTGGTGGTATTCCAGAGCTGTCTGGACATAATCCTGTGCCATGTGCTCTGGTATGACCCTGCTTGAGCAGGAAGGTTGGACCAGGTGATCCACTGCGGCGTCTTCCACTCTTGACGCATTCTGGGATTCTGTGCATTGTCAGGTTTATTAGCATGTATTTGATCTCTTGACAGCTTAGACTGGCTGCAGATTTTTCTGTGTAGGAGAAAAGGATTTTTGGTTAGTGAAAGGGCATATCTGGGTCTATAATGTGCATTTTGGCTTGATTTCATACTTGTGTGATGCCTGATAGCAGGAAGCTGCATGTATTTGGGGCCTTTTAAATAGACTACAGTTCACAACGAAAAATTAACTTACCCCACATTTACCTGACTTAGGGGTTATGTGGTGCTTGTTTGGTTTTTGTTTTCTTTTTAATGAGGTGATCTTTTTTGTTCCAATTCCTGGAATTATTTTCATTGTTCTAATAATTAAAGGATACTGATCAGGACTAAAAGTAGGAAGTGTTTCGTGGGCGTTTCTGCTTTGTCTCTCAATGAAAACTGGGGAGACTGCATAAAAGAGGAGCAAATTGGTGGCAAGGCAGGAAGTGTGAATGCCTGGTATATTACGCATTTTGCAGCCCTTAATGATATAGTAATGTATTTTTTCCTTGTGTAACTGTTAATGAGGCTGTTAACACAAAACTAGATACTCTTTCTAGAGAACCAATTCCCTACTCTGAAGCTATTGCAAACCTACAAGGGTTTGCACGTGAAGAGTTTTGAGAGATGTCTTTGATGCAAGTTGCTAATACCTCTTTCAAAGTAAACTTGAGAGGGAGTTCAGCATGATTTTAGATACCTCTAGTGTGGGCATCTGTATTGAAGTTTAAACACTCTTCATAGCCAGTGACAAAAAATAGCCACTTGTAAGGCTCTGCTTCTCTTATGTAATTTGAATATCTTTATACTGAAGATAGATTAGACATGGCTTTTTTTCCTTCCTGATGTCTGCAAAGGCATACTGAGTGATTTAGAGTGGGTGAGATGAATCCTACAGCTGAAGCTGTTTATCTACATCACATGCTGGAAATACCCTAAGGAGAAGAAAACTTTTAAATTCTCATGTAGTCTCCCAGCTGCAGCACAGAAGTCCCTTACGTGCCACAATTTACAATGTCTACTCACCTGACACCAGCGTGATAAAAGGACAGGGAAAACTGTCTCTGTGGGCATCTCATATGTTCCCTCTGAGGGACTAAAATGGGGGAGGAGTAAGTTGAGATAATGGACAGCTGCTTTGTTACCAGTTATCCAAATTTAAGTTAGTAGAAAAACAATTCCAAAGCATTAAAGTTATATAAAAACCCTCTTAGTCTTTCCTCACGTCTTCTTTAAAAGTCTAGACATGACGTATGGTATTTAGAAATGGGTCATAAAATTGGTTCCAGTTGTACCTTTATTGTTTGTAATGGTTGTCTGATTAAGGTACATTTAACGGAAAACCAGTTTTCACTGTTGTAAAAAAAACAGTGATTATTTTAGCATTCTAAAGAAAATGTAATCTCTAGGTAAGCAGTTCAGTTGTATCAGCTTATTCTTGGCAGCAGGTAGCTTTAGAAAAAAAATAGGAAGTTGGATTGTGTAAATTTTGAAGTCAGAACTTTTCATCTCTACTGTATAAAATAGAACCATGGGTGTTTAGATTATAGTGTAGCTGATGCTTTTTCCCCCCGTGTTATGAACTTGCAGGAAACATCTTGTTACTGAAAAGATAAATTGCCTTTAGTGAGCTGATAATAGCAGTCTACTATACATTATTAAAATTTTCATTTAACTTTCCAGTATTTTTTATTAGAAATTCACAGCCAATTCCTTGCCCCAACAGGAGGAAAACAGTAATTATTTGGGATATACGTCACATGAACAATGAGACTTCCTTAGCATTTCAGAAGTCAAAAAGAGGCCTGCTTGTATCTGTTTGCATTTCAGGGTTCTTCTGCATCACAAGCTATTTAGATCTGAATGTATCTAAGTTACTCAAAATATGGTGTAATTTGAGTGTAGTGTTTTCTGCCTGAGTACGAGGTGTCCTTTTTGTTTGGATAATGGTGTAGAGGATTCTGCTACCACAGATTTGTCAAGTAGGGCATCTTGCAGTTATAACTGGCAGCTGGCAGCATGTGTCTTTAGTCAGCTTTGTCAGGTCTTTTGTACGTTTATGAGAATAAATAATTTTCCTTTTGTGGAAGAGAAACATCTGAAGTATTTGGTTTTTTAACATCACTGCTAAAAATGTTTTAATTCTCGGAAGAAATGTCAAGTGCTGTATGACTAGCATGTTACATGGCACGACATTGAATGCAGGAAATGTATTTTAAAACAAATGGTTATTTTCTGTCTTTATGGTAAGTGATTTTATAAACACTTCCAGAGAATAATAAATCCTGTGGGTTTTTTAAAGTATTAGACATATTAGTATGTTAAAAATAACTTTCAGTGATGCAAAGTATGTGTATTGCCTTATTACAAGACAAGATTTCAGACACTACCTTTCTTGGAGATAAGTGGTGTTGGGAGATGATTGCCATGCAACAGTGGCCATTGCAGCAAAATTCCTTCTATGGCTAGAAACAGCCTGTCCTGTGATATCACAGGAATGTCAAGCCACTGAAGACATAGGCAGTCAAATGTCTGTTATAAATAGAACTTCAAAATGTTTATTCTGAAAACAGGAAATAGTTATTAAGATAAATTTAATGGGATTTAATTTAATTAAAAGGGGAAACAGTTGCAGAAACTGAACTGTCATTATTCATCCTTTAGAAATACCTTTTGGAATAGACCATTCTTAAAAGGAAGTTTTGAAGGTTGAGGAATGGAAAATGCCAAGTACCAAGCTAGTTCTTACAGCAGTGCTGAATTTTGTTAATCTGAAGACAGTGACTCAAGGGCATTAGTAAATTTTAAATTTAGTTCAATTTTGTTTCAGAATTATCAATGAGAATGTTCAAAAGGAAATTTAATTTTACACTTGAGATTCCTTGACTGTAAACACATCTCAATTTTTTCTTTATACATCTTCCGTTCCTTGCTAATAGTGTTGCACTTTTCTACAATTTTGGAAAATCCTGGAAATCTGATCCAGGAATCATCAAAGCCACAGAAGAACAAAAGAAAAAGGTAAAGCCAAGAGATATAAACTTGTTCTTCATCAGCCTTCCACCAGCTGATCAGAGTAGTTGGTTTACTGTTCAGTACATTATATTTCAATAAGTTGTATAACAAAAGGCTTAAAATGTTGCAAAATTTTCCAGATTTATTTTTTTTAACATGTGGAATACATTTCATGTCTTAACTGGTACAAAATTGCATGTTGGTCATTTTGAGTAGCAAAATAAAACTGTAACTTGAATTTTCAATTTTAAAAGTTTGAACAGCAGTTAAGTGAAAAAGAAAATGCCAAGTTTCAGACTTTTGTCATACTGAAACAAATAGCCCGTTATGGGAAAAGTGTTAGTTAATTTTATGAAAACTTTCCAGACTTCTAAGCACCTCTAATTTGCTTTACCTTTGTATCTAGAAGTATTAGATTGACAAGCATTTTGAGGCTAAAACAGTCAAAACCCCAGGCAGTTTGGGGTGGGCTTTTATTTTGGCATTAATGTTTGAGAAAATCTGGGTAATCTAATGATATCTAAGACATTGATCATTATTACCATCTCATATTTTTATTTTAAATTAAGTGCATTGTTCTCAGCAGCCAAACTGAGCATTGAATATGCCAAAAATTATACAAGCAGCAAAAGTGTTTTGTTTTGTTTTAAGTTTCCTAGAAGCCAGCATTCCACCTAAAATGATCATTGAGGTTCTACTTTCATGGTTATTTGTGAAAAGACCTGTGTGGATCAAGATCAGACCACTTGGAGTTCTGTCCTTATGTAGGAATGACAATATAATAGCCATTAAAAGGATGGTGTAGATGAAATAATTTTTGTATTTTGCAATAGGTTATAGCTGAGTTCTTAGTCAATGTGAGATTTGGATTTACTCTGAAATTCTGTTTCTGTTATTCCCAGTGTGCCAAAGTAAATTCCCAACTAAATTCTTCTCCTTTAACTGGACTAAATTAAGTGGAATAGTAAACTATGACACTTCGGATTGGACACAGCAAAGTGCACAAATATGCAGTTTATTTGATCTATTTGCTTAAGTAGGCAAGTGTGGTTCCAAAAGCCTTGTTGAGCTGGATAGGATTTGCAAAATGCAACATTTTGAGGCAGATGCATGTGGCTGTGAATGTTTTGGATTTCTTCTTTGGACTGCAGCTAACCACATGGTAAAATATTCTGTTACCAGGGATATGAGCCACTGTGTGTTACCTTCATGCAGTGTAGCACTTCCTAACGTTTTTTTAATTTGTTTTCACATATTTAATGCTGTGTTAGCCTTTAGCTTTGAATAACTAAGTAAGAAAATTCTTTTCATTTCAGATGACCATGTTAAGTATGTTTAGAAATATGTAGTAAGCAACAGTTTCAGAGGTTTGTTGTTTTAGTATGTCACATCCTTTCTTTGTGTTACAAAATAACCCAAGTCACTCTTAAGGCAACTGAAGGAATGAATAAATAAATTTTTCTTATGGTTCAGAGGCATAGAAGGTAGACAAAGGTTTGCAGTGATGTGGATCTAACTGAAGTGATCCTGGGTCTGCACAAGTACTATATTTAAAAGCTATTCATCTGCTTCTTGTTCAGTTCTGTTCTCCTGAGGTTTGGGATTTTGCTTATGGACAATACTGAACTCCAGTGTTGAGTGTCAGATCATGCACAATCCTTTCTGCATCCTTTCATTGGCCTGTAGTGTAATGTTATACTCCCAGTGAAATCAGAGGGACTAATTATGAAATTGTAAAAATCACGCCAGCAGCACTGAAATCACAGTAGGTGACTAGGAATAAATATAAACTAGAATTAATTTAGAAATAAATTCATATTGGCTTAATAAAGGAGATTCAAAATCAATTTCATCTGAATTGAATCTGTTCCTGTGTATAGAAAGTACCCGATATAAAGGGCTCCCAGCCACAGGTCTGAAAATGCTTGTCACCATTTGTTTATATGCTAAATTCTGATTTTTATTTTTCCTGCAGACAATAGTAGAACTTGCAGAGACAGGAAGTCTGGACCTCAGTATATTCTGCAGTACCTGCTTGGTAGTATATTCTTTAATTAATTTCACCATTTATTCTTTTCCTTTAATGCTAAGCCAAAATTAGTGTTCCAGTAATGAACACATATTTGAATTTATTATAGCAGTGTCAAAGGCAGAATTTATTTGTTCTATTTAATCTAAGCAGTGTCTTCAATACATAATATGTACACAAAAGAAATGCAACAGTGAGAGGAAAAAAATTGTCACTGTGGAAATACATTGCCAGTGTCAAAATTCATGTGTCCAGTGTGTTGGTTGGTTATACACCTAGCAGGTTATAAAAATCACACATGACATTCCACTACCTCCATTAACCTGCAGTAAAATTATGTTGTGGTTCTAGTAAATTTTTTTTTTTTTTTCCGTAAATCGAGTGTGTTTCTCTATCTGGCAATAGTTTGGGGGGGGGGGGGGGGAATCTTTAATTTTCATAAAGCAAATATAACATGCTTTTTCTTTTTAACTTTGTAAGTTAACTAGCAAATACAAAATGCTCAAGCATATCAGTGTTAAAACTCTGATGTATGTGGAACATGAATGATGTTTGTATCTCCAAATTTGAAGCAGGAAAATTATATACAGATGTGCCACCTTAAAAATTATGTGTGTATATATACATATATATTTCAGACCACTTCTTTCAAGACATAACCTTTCGAGAAAAGTTTTTGGGAGTAATTTAGCATTTTAAGTTCCATCAAGTTCTTTTTGTTGAGTCGTACTTCTGTCTTTAGAAAATGACCTGAAATGTTTATTTTAGAGCTTGGTTATGAATGATGCAGAATCATGGAACTCAAGCTCATTCTGTATTTTCATTGTTAAAAGCTGAAAAGAAGCTGGTTGCTAAAGCTCAATAGCTGGAGGTGATAGAAGAACTTTGTATGAAAAAAATATTTTTCTTTGTATAAGAAAAATAATGTGACAATCATTTCAGTGCAGTTGTAAGGATGTTTGTGTGAAACAGTATGTAGATTAAGCTACATAGCTGGGATTGCCTTAAGAATTAGCTTCAAGTTTGGAGTTCTCTGAGGAATTAACAATAGCATAACCAATTTACGTTTCAATTGAGGGTTTGTGTTTTCTTCTGTTTAAAATATATCAGGGTAACTTGCTTTTCTCAATAAATGTTTATTATCCGTTACAGATACGGAAGCCAGTGAGGTCCAAACACTGTGGTGTTTGCAATCGATGTATAGCCAAGTTTGATCACCACTGCCCGTGGGTGGGAAACTGTGTAGGTGAGTAATTTGCTAAAATGCTCTGCAAGGTTTTGCCTGTTCTAATTTCACAGTGGACATGACTTGGCTTCTTAAGAAAAGCTTTTCAATATTGAGCTTAATTATTTTCCTACATGTGATTCTCTGCATTATTCTCATTTGCGTTGTTTATAATATACCCATCCTCAAAATTGTTCTGTGTCTAATTCAGTTTGCTACATATGTATTTTTATTGACATAAAGTTTAATAAAGAAAAGGTGCAAAGCTTAATGGCTGAAAAGGCATGCGCCAATTCCATAACTGATTCTTATTTGTTACATAAGATGAACATTTTCATTTTGACCAGTAATATTAGTAACTTATTGGTAAAGTATTATACGTATTTAAAATTATGATTATAGCACTCAGTACAGAATGACTTCCTATTGAGGTACTCTCCTCTTTTTGACCATCCAGGCTGTCTTTTATTCTCCCCAGTGATTATGAAATGAATGGATATAGAATAGAAATAAAGTCTCTGAATGCTGCTATTCCCAGTCATACTTTTTGAGAAACTTATTTGAATACAATTATTATGCAGGGAGCACTGAAGACCTCTCAGCTAGGAAATGAGCGCAGCTTGCTTGACATGTTTAATTTTTTTAGTAGAGGTAACATGCAGAGGTAACTTCCATCTTGGGGAGGAATTAAGACCTGGGTTCACTGACAGTTGACAGTTCATAAATGTTTCATTGTAGTCCTTTCAAATAGATGTAATAATGAATAATCAGAGTAGTTTAGTCTGAAAATCAAGAGTAAAATAGGCAATCCTGGCATTTGAATTGTAGCAGAAGATCTCTAAAGTCTCATTGAGATCAACTTGTATCACCCCCTTCTGTTTTACGTTTCCTACAAATGTTACTATCTGAGTTATTTTTGGTTTATATTTTAGATGAAGAAATCAAGAAATTTTTCATTCAGACGGGCAGGGAAACAGGGCACGGGTTTTGCAAGAGTACTGAAGAGTATGTGTCAATGGAACAGAAAGATCCAGTACTTTAATCAGTAACTGGAAAAAAAACCCCAAAAAACAAATGGGGGAGGAAAAAAAGCCTTAGTTTGTGTGTACTGAGAGAATCTGTGAGTAATGGGATGAGGGTAGGTGAAGGAAATGGATTTTAAGTAACAGTGATGATGGAAAAGTAGAATCTGTCTTTTAGTGGTAGTGTACAGAGTGGGGTAACTGGAGGGAAAAGTAAACATTAGGGCCCTTGAAAATATGCTGGGAAAAAACATTAGAAATCACGGTATGGGAGCTGGAGCTGAACTGGAGGGAATGATAGTCTGAACAACCTTATATGGCTTCTCTGTCTCAGATTGGTACGTGGTCACTCAAAGCATGGGATTGCAAAACAGAATCCATTCTTAAAACAGCATTTGTGGTATGTTTGCCAAAAAGGGAAACGTGAATCATGCCTTTCTGGAAAGGTGGAATTTGAATGTGTGTGGAATGTGTTAAAAGGATAAGAATGTTGCTAAAGATAGGACTGAGAAATCTTGTAAGACTGTTTACAGACACTCTAAAATAAGTTCTTTGGCGATAAAACTTGGCACATAGAGAGACTTAGAATTTTTTTACCATTTTGAAGAGGTTGACAAAAAGTGGAGACTATTTGAAAAATAAATGAATTGGCAACTAGGGCAAATTGTTTTCCTCAAGATTTTAGTTAAAATACAGCAAGCATGTCTCTGGAAGTGATTATATTTATCTTCTAAATAGAGTATCAAAATAGCATTGTTTTTTTAGTTTTTTTTTTAATTTTAACTGCAGAGGATGACTCTATTCCTGCCAGTCCGGGAGGCAATGGTAGAGCACAGTTGTGGTTTTGCCTAATCTTACTCAAAATATAGTTTCTCCAGCTTTTTTTCCTACAGTTTTTTTTTTTTTTTTCTTTTTAAACTGTGATCAAGATTGTACTATTTCATTTATAGTTTTAAATGTTACACCCATGTTTTTACCTCACATGTATGGATTTCCTGTTAGGCAGAATTTGGTTTAGTATCATTAAAAATGTAACTGAAAGAAGCATCCCATCAGATGCCTCTCAGATGGACTTCTAGACTATTGTTTAACTTCTGTGTTCTTTATAGAATATCTTTTATGAAACTTAAGAGTTCTGAAATTTAGAATGCAAATGAAAGTAATACCTTAGGGACATTCCCAACACTTTCTCATATGCCCATAGGTGATTGAAGGCCATATTACAACATAATTTTGTGTTTTCAGGAACTTGTTTTGATTTTCAAGGAAGTGTCTTATGTTTAGTCTAGCTTGTGTTATATGTATATTTTTCCTCATCTCTTATTTATACAGTCTTTCAGCACTAAAAGCACTTGATTATGTTCTGCCTCCAGAGGATGCTCTTGTTTTAGCAGGGAAAACATTTGACGTAATAAAGAATTAAATGCTGTGCTGGTAAATGATGACAGCCAAATCTTTTGTAGCCCATTATCATCACTGTGGGTTTAGTTTACAGCCTGGAGCTGTTGGAAAGTTGCAACATTGGACATATTTTGCAAACAGAAGGAAGGCTGAATACTTCACAATTATGATGTACTCTCGTAAGAGGCATATTTTTAGCTCTACTACTGTTAAAAATAGATCAGTCTTTCAGTAACTGAATTTTCTTGCATTAGAATTCTGTCTAAAGCAGAGTAGTTTTTATCCCATTCATTGTTATAGCTAGGTTCTTCGGGTTTGTCTGTTCAGTTACTGGTATTTGTTTTACAAGTCTTACTAGATATTTTATTTTTAGCTAGCTTCATCAAGTATCCAAACAAAATGTGAGTTAACCTATTATCAAGGAAGGTTGTATATTTGTTCATATTTCTGTTACTTTTAAGAAAGTGAACTTTGCAGTTTGATGGTTTTCCAGTAGCTTTTACAAAATACTTATGAATGTGTAATTCCTGTCTGTGAAGGGCTCTGCAACAGCTGTCACCAACATCGCTCTAAATATTGTCAATCGGTAATTTTATTAGTTCATGAAGGAGGTTACAAATGAATTAATGAATTGCAGTTGTAACGTGACAGAAAATTAAAGTTGCTTTGTTGTCTGAGAAATAAAAGAAAAATCATAAGTAAATCAGCTAATTACAGTCTTGAAGATATAGTGTCTTAATATTGTAATGTTTCTATGTACAATAATAAGCAGTACTTCTAAGTAAGCAATTAAACTTTCTGAGATAACGTCTTTCTGCTGCTGAAAGTGTAGTAATTTGGTCCTTGTTGTGCAACTTTAGGAGCAGGAAACCATCGCTATTTTATGGGATACTTGTTCTTCCTGCTTTTTATGATCTGCTGGATGATCTATGGATGTATCTCTTGTGAGTAAATATGATTTTTTGGCTTTTTTTAATTGATTCTAAATACTTTATCTCCTCGTGTGGATTTTTATAGATCTTTGTATTATTACAGTTTGTGGTATTTTTATCCTGGAATTGAATTGCACATTAATATTTGACTATATTGGTATTTTAATTTAGAAGATGATATTTTTCTTGTCCTAGATCTTTTTTTCTTCATCACAGACAAGTATGTGCATATGTCATGTGTTCAAGGAGTTGGGAAAGGAAGAGAGAGCAAGTAAAGCTCTTCTGGCACTTGTAATTTTCTTAATTAACACAACACATTCTAATGTTGCTGTACAATAAACATACCTTAAATCTTCCATATATTTTTTGCATTTTTTTTTTTCTCTAGACTGGGGTTTCCACTGTGAGACAAGTTACACAAAGGATGGATTTTGGACCTATGTTACACAGATTGCTACCTGTTCTCCGTGGATGTTCTGGATGTTTCTAAACAGTGTGTTTCACTTCATGTGGGTGGCTGTGTTACTCATGTGTCAGATGTATCAGGTATGGAACAGCACTTCATTTGTAATGCTGTGTCTTGGGAGTGACATAAGAATATCAGATAGTTCTGTCATGTAAATTTTCATGTTCATTGTGCTAGACCAAGTATTTAATCTCTTGGCCTCTCTGGAGGAGGCAAGCATCTGCTGTCTCTCAGTATTAGGCATCATTCAGTTCTAATTCACACGGCCCTTTTTTTTGTGCAGGAGGTTAAAATACCTACCTCCTGCTTTCCATTCTCAGAATGACAAAAAGGCAAAACAGACTAGAAAAAGTCAATAAAGCCTAATAGAGGATAAGAGCTATGGAGCCAACTTACAATAATGCTGTGTGCTATTAACAGAAAGGGAGTGGTAGCTTGAAAGAGCTAGAATTTCTTACGCTGCTTCTGTGTGAGTTCAGGCCATATTATTGTATCTAATCTCACCAAACCCAAGTTTTCTTTATGCTTCCTAAGGAAAGAAAAGTCATACTGAAAGCCTTGAAGTATGACTTGTCATTAATGAACTACGAGACTTAATCTTTCCAGAAAGATTTCCTGGAAATAGAAATTATCCTCTAAGGCTTAGGTAAAACTTTTCAGTAAGTTTAAGTTTTGTCCTCCATTTTTACAGTATTCATTATTTACAACATATATCACTTTCAAAATCTTATCGTTTCTGTTTGTTCCTGATTATTTCCCCAGTCAAAAACTCATTTGTCAAAAGAAGAACTTTAAACCAGTAAATTTGGTCCTTTTTCAGTCTGTCTCGTGCAGTACTTGGTTGCACGTTTTTATGTAAGCTACATTACTTATTCTTCCTGTCTTAAGATATCTTGCCTGGGTATCACAACAAATGAAAGGATGAATGCGAGAAGATACAAGCACTTTAAAGTTACAACCACATCTATTGAAAGCCCATTCAAGTAAGTTTTGAATCATTTACGAATTTCTTATTTGTGTAGCCTTGCATACATTTGAATCATGTTGCTTGTTGAAACAGAGCACACCTAAGTACTTTTGGGGTATTTTCTCTACTTGGAGTGCTGAATCTTGTCAGCTATTTTCACAGTCACACATTCTGTCCAGTTAAAGAAAGTGATTAATGTTTTAGCTGTGTTTTGGGCATAAACACAGAAAAGAATGCTTTCCAGCAGTGGTTGTAGAGTTGATGCGGAAATAAATATCCTCTTTATAAAGCAGATGTTCAAACCAGAGGTAGCTGCTTACTGCAGCATGTCTGTGTTGACCTGGACATTCATTTCCACACCAGGCACTTTGTCGTAGTACTTACTGTGCTGTTGAATTTGTTCTGTGTAGTAGCTCCCTTTTCTCTCTACTGTGAGAAAAGAGGCTTCACTTTCTTCCTATTCTTAAGGAAGAGCATGGCCAGAGATATTTGTGGGGAAGGGAGCAGGTTGTCCCAGGAACTGAAGTGGGTGTTGCATGGGTGAGAGCAAGCTGCTGCTTACAGTTTTTGGGCATCAGTATGTAAAAGGGTAGACTGGGATTCTGGTTTCTGTAGTGATGAGGATGCAAGATGAAAGATGGGGGCTCAGGGAAGAAATAGCACTAAGATGGGATTGTGGGGTCATGGAGCAGCTTGTGGAGCCGAAGCAGGACATAAATGAAGGCATGAAGCTGGTATATTGATGAGTTGAGAGCATGTTACAAAAGGAGCTGGAAGAAGAAAAAAGCACATCTCATCTGGCTGCATATGCTGTATCTCCTGTGGGAGCTGCTGCTCTTACTGGTAGCACACTGGGCAAAGGAGATGGGAATTGTAATCAGGAGCAGTCAGCATAGATTCACACAATCCTGTGCAATGTGCTCTAGGATGACCCTGATTGAACCAGGGTTGAACTGTGATCCCTTTCAGCCTTGCCCATTCTGTGATTCTGCTGTGAGCAGATGGATTTCTGTGCTAGAAATTTGTGTGGTCTTCTTTTAATATCTCTTAATACAAAACTTGTAGTGAGAAGCAGACAAGTGTCTCTGTAGTTGCAGTTTTCCTACAGGTTAGAGTTGTAACAAAACCAGACAATTACTTTGCCTGGAAAACACAGGAAAAAGGTGCTAGTTTGATCCCAAATTACTGCCACATTCACAAACCATTTTAACTGAAATAGCTACTATTATAAAAATTACGCCTGAAAATAACACCAGATGTCTGAAATAACTGACTTAGCATCACCTGTTGCATGAAACATTGACATCAAATAGTTTCATCTCCTTTTTGCTTAGAAATATAAGCTCTCACATATATCATTAAATGAGCTTCACTTCCATAAAACTGTGATCTATTCAGCCCATGTCTAATTAAGTTTAAAACCTCCAGCATGCTGGGAGTTTTTAATGTAGGTTTCTTAAATATTTGGCAGTTAATTGATTCAGCCAAAGAAAGTGCTTGAATAGTTCATTTAATTCAGATAATGCTTTCTTAGATTTGTGTTGTCAAGGGGATTTGGTTGATCCTAGACATGGTGACCCAGTATGTATGCAGACACGGATATCAATAAAGATAGAAATTATTCTAGGAAGACATTCAATTTGTGCCGTTTTGTTTTGTATCCCTCTGTACAATACAGCTGTCCTCTTAGAACAGGATCTGAATTACCAGGATGTGCTACGTGGCGGTGGACTGCTAAAAACATGTTTTGGTAGATAGCGGAAGAAAGTTGTATCTTGTTGTGATTTGAACCCAAGGTTCAAACATTCACCTGTCTGGTGACCACTTCTTATTTCAGAACTTGCTCATCAACTTGCTTATCAAATACAAGAATAATTCTGAACAGAGTTGGTTTTCTAAAGTTAGAAACTTCAAGGGTGAAGAATCAAATTTGTAGGTAGGCAGAAGATAATGTACTTTGTTAGCTACAATATTGCTTGCTAACATGTGCTTTTCTTTTGTTTTTAGCCATGGATGTATAAGGAACATTATAGACTTCTTTGAATTCAGATGCTGTGGTCTTTTTCGGCCTGTTATTGTGGACTGGACAAGGCAGTATTCAATAGAATATGACCAAACTTCAGGATCAGGCTACCAGCTAGTGTAGCACCACCTTCATCCTGTGAGCATATCATACTGAGTGGTGCCTGAAAAATTTTCTCTCTCTCTCTCTCTCTCCACTCCGCATCCCTTGAAGAGTAGCATGCTATGTGTAGGGCTGATGATGATGAATCAAAGAGGTACCTTCTCTTCATCAGAATTTTATTAACAAAAGTAAAATGGACAGAATAAACTGCCGAACCTGATAAGGAAGAGGAGGAAGATCAAAAAGGGATTTTAACAATTCTTAACATGAGAATTATTCATGACAACATATTCACAGTATTTGTTATCGGGTTTTTTATTTAAGGTCTTTCACAATGGAGCATGAGATTATTGAAGTATTGACATAAGTAGTTATATTGTGCTGAGCAGAAAAATTTGTATCCCAATATCAATAATTCCACTGAAACAAGAATCTAGAATATAAAACTAAATTTCCTGATACAGAGTTCACTGAACACTATGTTGTAGTTCCTGTAATGTGATTTTTTAATACAGATTTTCTGTAGTAAGATGTACATTGAAAAATGTGCTTTTCAGTACTGTTATAAACACCCTATGGTGGGGATCCCCTGTAACATGTTAAGTTATAGCAGTAGGGCACGTCAGGTAATGTTGAGTAAAAATATGTTGCCCACGTTTTTTGGTGATTGTTTTTGCCACCAGTTAGTGGTACAACTAAATACTTGTAATAATCCTGTTCTGAAATAATGTAGTCTGAAATAAAAACTGCGCCAATAAGGGAAGCTTTTCTGTCAAAGTTAAAGGACTGCTTAAATGCATGATACAGCTGTAAAATTAGTTTACAGTAGATAATGTTCAGGGGAAAAAAAAAGTGGGGGAAAAATAATTATCTTTGAAGTAACTGTATAAGCAACTTACAAACTAGCAATGTTTTAGTGTTAGGTTTGGTCCTCATACAGTACAGTGTAGTGTATTTGGAGACACATTGGAAGAGAAATTACATGGAGGATACCACAGATGTGAAAGCAAACGCCTCAGTTATAAAAAGACAAGATAGTTTTAAATTGAGTGCAATTACAGAAGAACCCAAAGTTGCCTAAAATGCTGATTTCATTTGGATGTGAAATAATGGAACCCAAACCTTAACAAAAACAAAAAATTAAGAATCCCCTTAACAACACGTGCGCACAGAAAATGCAGAGCAGTGTTCTGAAGGAGGTGGTGTATTGGCACGTGGAAATCGCCCTTGATTTCTGTTTTTAAGTTCTCATGCTACAGATGTGTTTGGAAGGTAAGGAATGATCTGAAATTGCATTCCAAAGGGGCTTTTCTTGAATGTGATGCACTGATTTTTGTTATGGTGTTTTCATATACTCATAGTGAATTGTTCACTGCTTCCTTAACTATTGTTTACAGAGAGACTGAGAATAGTTTAGTTCTCTTCTAAGTGCTGTAGCAACCCAGTGGTTCAAGGAACCTGTGAGGGGAGTCTGGGGGAGGGACCTGAAAGCAGATGTCTGAGACCAGTGTAAAGAATGTGTATCTGTATATAAATAATTTATCAAATAGTTTTCTCTCTGTGAGTGTGTGTTTAGTGTATTTAAAGCTGCTCATTTTCATTTTATTCAACCAAAAAAGTGTAGGAAGATATCTAATGAGCTTTTAGTGATGTTAAATATTGCTGTTAATAGGCATTATGCCCTGCAAATTCACTGCATGTTTGATGCTTGGCAAAATTAGCGTTTTCTGTAATATGCAGATTACAGGTAATAAAGCAATCTAGTGGTATTCCCAGCCCTTGCCTTAGTAAGAGGAGCAGTGAAACTGTAAATAGTTGATGTTCAGTATTTGCAAGTAAACATTTTTTCTGTAGTTGTTCATTGATCTCAAGACACACACTTAGTTTGCCAGTACAAGATATCAGGATTTACAGAAGTGCAGCATTAGAGTCCTTGAATGTTTAATACTGGAAAAATCAACGTTGTCTTGGACACTTTTAACAGGAGACGTTTGGGTATAGGGGTGGCAAGAAGCTTTGGCTACTGTTGTCAGACAAAATTTGTAATCCTAACAAACATGCTCTATTTCTGTGAAAACAATTGACTTCAGTTATTCATATTTTTTTCTAATCAGAAAAAAGTGTGAAAGCTTTACACTATGGTTTGTTTTAATCACCAATGATGTTCTGCATATCTGTTCATTCATTTCTTTGTTCATTTTAGTTAGGGGTCGGTTGACTTGAAGAGCTTCAATACACTTTATTAAATATCACCCAGTCCCCAGAAGAGCAGTTCATTGCACGATGCAAGTTTTGGTCATGTTTGCCCAGTTGCATCAACTGCCATGAATTGTATCATGCACTCCATGTCAAAAATGTTTGCAAAAGAAGAGGTGATCCTTGGTAGCACATAGCAACTTCTGCACTATTTCCATGTCAGTAGCTCTCTGGTAACAGATTTGTTGCAGAATCTGGTAGTAAGTAGTTCTGAAAATTAACATGCATATTGGATTTGGGATGTATGAAGTTTCCAGTGCAAAATGTAACTTGTCTTGAGTAACAACGAGTTCTTGATATGAAATCATAAAGCAAGAAGGGGGGAGCCAACTATGCAGCATTTTTCTGTCAAGTAATCAAACTTAAAATTCACTTGTTGAACCAAAACTGCATTGCTTCTTAAACTTAAGCTGATCCAGATGAACAGCAGATCAGACCAACTTAATCTGACATAGGTAGAATAAATAGGAATTTTGTCTTGGCCCTAAACATGTGCTGTTTCTTTGCAGGTTTTTGTATTCTTTGATGTCCACCAGATTATTTTTTTTCAATTAATGTGTAAAACAGCATCACTACATTTTAAGCTGTGGATTTTTTTGTATATTATTTATAACTGTGCCAAGTATTATTTTAATACTGTTGAGATCTTGATGTGTATTACATTGTGAACAAAAAAAAAAATCTGTAAAATGTTTAATAAACTAGCTCTCCTTACATAAATTAAATCTGTTAAATTTTGTAAGTTATTAATCAAATAAATATTGACTCTTAGATGCAGTGTTTGTATTGACTTGGGGTGTGATTTCATACAGTGTAGTTTCTGTCCAGTTTCAAAAGCCTTTCTGGAAAGATGTGCAGGTGTCTTACAGATGGCACGCACCCAAATCTTTATAGATGTGAAATCCTGTGGGTTACTACACTGTTGTTGTAAATTACACCTTTGCACTACCAGTTAAAGTCAGCATTCACTAATTAAATATTCCTGTATTTTGCGTGAACCATGCTGGCAAGGTAACATTTCTTATGGGAAAACTCCATCTAGGGAATGTTCCATGTGGCCTAATGTGCTGGCATAATGACATTTGAGGTATTCTGGGGGTCAGCCAGACCTCTACATAGGGCAAGGATGTGCCACCAAGCTGTGTGCTTCTGGGTGGCACTCGGAGGAGAACAGACTACCTTGGCTCTTCTGGTCTATGTTAAAGGTTAGAGTTTCGGTAGGAGCAAGGTAACAATTCAAGTTCGAATTTAAACAGGATATTTATAACCAGCAATATGTATTATAGTATAAGGCTATGACTTAGGAGCACATATAAAGGGAAGAAAAAAGTGTTTTCTACTGAGTCTTGGTTTGGTATTGACACTGAGAATTGGCGGTGGTAGTGGTCTCCCCTTCTCCAAGCTGTATTGCTGGTGAAGCTGTGTCCAAGCTCACCACCCTTTGGCTTGTCAGGAAAAGACCAGGGAAGACTTTCAACCTGTCCTGAAGATCTCTATACAAGATTTGCAGTGCTCCATCAGAGGAATTGCTGTGCTTGGGAGTCCTGATGATTTGAAAGCTGGTTCCTGGGTTTGGGGTTTTTTTGAAAAGGAGCCAGCCCTCTGCAACCTCATTATGCCTTGAACCTCCCATTTAGCTGCCTTTTAGTAAAATCAGACCTTCTTGCTATGAAAGCAATGTCAATAGTATGAGTGGCAGGACTGAGAGTTTTTCCCTAGGCTGTGCTGTTGCTTGCTGCCTCACTCCTATCTGAAATGTGCTGTTCAGACTTACTGTTGTCTTTTTCAGCTCTAATCTTTCCTGCTCTGTGAACTGGACAAGCCCCTGGGTCACATTTTGAGCTGGCTTGTTTTTCCTTCTATCCACATTCTTTTCTTTTATAACCTGTACAAAATGCTCTTTGTGTATTATTTTGAGAATATTTTTCTAATTAGGCTTTTGGCTTGAACTGCTTCACTGCCTCAGACCACGGTCATAGATGTTGCTTGAAACTGCTTTAGACCACGCTGACACATTTGCTTGATGTTTTGTTGCAGCATTCCCAGTCTTGAATGCGTTTTCATAAATTCAGTGTTGTGAAGGGTTCTTTTATCCCAAAAGAGTATCAACCTGCTTCCCAAACCAGACAAAAGTTTGAAAGTTTGTTTGGTTTTTTTTAAACTAACTTCTTAATCTGCAGCTGTCTCAATGGAGTATTTCTGTGCAGTAAGTTCTGTGCATAAAAGCATCTCAATGCCAAAGCATGCACAGCCCCCCAGAATATTATGGTGAGAAAGGTTTGTTTACATTTACTAGAGACTCTGCCAGAGACAGGCACTCATTTGGGTACACAGTTACCCCTTGTCTACCACTTTAAGAGCTGTGTTACCATACAGAGCAGTAGATTAAGATTTACTACTTCTGTGCAGTGAGCAGCTCGTTGCCTTTTACACGGAGCTGTGATACTGGAGGAGAGTCATTCAGCTCTGAAGGCCATGACTCTGTATATCCAGCTTTCAGCAGAGCCATGGATCAACTCTAAAGCATTGTTCTTCCACCCCTAAAATACCCAGCAACACTCCCATCACTTTTAGTGCTGACAAAGTAGGCAACGCTTAGATGTAGGGTATATCAACAAGCAAAGCTTTATTGAATTGATACTCAGTATTAAAAGTGTTACAGTGTGATACATAAGGCGAAGAAAAAAAGCAGTGTGCATGTTTTTAAAATCATTGGCTGAATACACTACAGTAACTAGTATCTCTTTCACAGTAGTTAGTAACATTTAGGAAACTCTTGTTCCTTCTAGCAGGAGGATCTCAGCAGAGCTGGAAGGTGTTTTTAGCCCCCTCACTGGGCGTGAACAAGGGCACCTGCTCCCTGGCCATACCCAAATCCCTTGGGGCCAAAGTTCTTCGCATAACAACCTGTGAGAAAGAACACACAGCAGCTGAGTCTGCTGGCACATTAATTAAGAACAGCACTGTCTAGACTAAGCCTCTCAGCGGCTTCTCCTCAGTCACTGGAATATCCCCCTGGGAAGCAATACTTAAAAACATTTTGTTAAGCTGCATAACTAACAGGACTGAACTTAGTAGCCAGGACTGTTTGGTCTGTGTAGCTCCCAGCCCACTCTGTGAGAGCAATTCATAGGCCGGTTCTGTGGCTTGGTATCTGTTAAAGCATTTGTTATCATCAAACCACTGTGCGGATCAGGTTTATATCCACAACCAGTCAAGAAGGCAGAGCAGGATGCTTGCTGGCTTGTTTCCTTACTCTGATCAGGCACAGGGCAAGGCTCCTGCTGCATTTCTCAGTATGTGATGTTTTACTTGATGCAGATGTCAACTACATCAGTAGCTTCAGTAATATCTGTTTCATTTTTCACTCTATTCCTATGACTTAGAGAGCACTTCCATGTGAACATGAGCCTGAAAGTTCTTATGTCAGCAATATATTGACCATTTGTCCTTGTAAGACATTATCTTGAACCATAAACAAATGGTCTTTACTTCTTTTCTCACCTTTACAATAGATTTCTCCCTCTTTTTCAGTTAGGGTTGTAGATTCTAGGCTTTTTCCACACTTGGCGCATCGGAAGCAGTTCTTGTGCCATGGCTAGAGAAAAAATAAAAAAGACAGTATTAATACACAGGATACCCAAACTGGTAAAAAAACCACATTAACTAGAGATACCTGCATCACTGTTGATTAAAACCTGGTGCAATGAAATCCAGCTGAAGTGCACCAGTAGCAAACAAGAACATTTCTGTGAGCAGCACAAAGCCCCAGATTTTACCCAGCATCCTGCACAGAGAAGCATTCTGAAAGGTTTGGGCTTGCTGTGATCAATTCAGAGCACATCTTGGCTCTGTAGTGAGTGAGTGAGACAGCTGGCAGACTGACATGCAGTTTTTTTACATGGTATTTTTGGAGAACATCCCCTTTTTGCTGGAACATTCAGCCTCCCTCACAAGCTACACACCTCAAGATTATTTCCTCTTCTGGGTGAGAGGGGGTTCTGTACTCTTAGCATGAGACGATGTTAAATCTTCACCTCTGAAATCTAAGGTGATCACTCATCACCCTGCATTACATTGATTAATTTGACTATCTCCAGTGCAAAGAAATGCAATTTTAAGGTAACTGCCCTGCAGTTGGTTCCCTGCTGGGACTGACATAACACACCTTGCTCAATTTAAAGTCCACATAGCAGGTACAAAACAGCACATACAGTTCCTTACCTTTCCAGCTCCTATTACTTTCTCTGCTGCATAAACAGAATCACCACACCTGGAGCATTTCTCTGTCCCTCCAAACTTCTGAGCAAACTTGGAAGGGTTTGGATTTGTGGTGGGCCGGTGAGGAGAAGGCGTGCTGAAAAAAACAGGACATCTGTTTTCTCTGCTCTTTTACTAAATGATCTCTTGCTCTGCTTAGCAACGTGAACAGACCAGCACCCAGCACATGGTACAAAATACAGTACTGCTGCAAAACTGGAGAAGTAAGTTACCTGCAAGGCTATCCAATTACACTTGGTAGGGAAAAAAACAAAACCACAACAACAACAAGAGAAAGGCTGTGCTTTAAAGGCTAAAAAGGAGTTTCTGTAAAGGCTAATTTCCTGAGAAGCATTCCCCTTTTCACTTAACTAGAAGAGCTGAACTCTATCAGGACATGGATTTTTCAGACAGTAGGCTATGAATAATTCTGTTAAGTTCCTGTCCACTGATTATAATCAGGAACCTGAATGGATCACTGAACCTGGCTGGAGAGCATACATCACACAAACATTAAGCAATAATTTGGGAACTTGCATGAAGCAAGTTGTGAGACATACCTCAGCTTCTTTCACATACTTTGCTTTACAGCAAGAACTTAATCAGACTAGGAATGTTTACTATTTAATGTGACTTTTGGTTTTGTCTATAATTAAGCACAAATGATTCTTTATTTGCTAGTTAAAAATACATTCTGCTTGTAGCCTCAGATTCTCAGCTGTCCAAAGCATCCCTGCAAGAACCTGTTGAACATCGCCATTTCCAGCTTATTTAGGAGAGCAATGTGAGACCCACAGTAACCTCTGTGAGCTCAAGCAAAATGCATAATAATAGCAGCTCCATAATCCAGTCCCCCTCAGCTCATTCATAGGATAAGTTTGCTTGCACTAACTCCTGTTCCAACTCACAAAGTCACCACTGGGAGCTTTGTGCAATGCAGGTTCAATGCCCTGCATTCAACTAGACTGGGGTATTCTGCAGCCTTTCTATTCCAAACATGAACATAAACAAAATCCAGCCTGAAAGACTCCTCTGAAAACAGAAGGACAAGGGCCATGAACCCCCCAGCTCAGTTCACTCACCTCTCAGGCTTGATGCCTAGTCTCTCTCCCCTGTCCATGTTCAGCGTCCCTGCCCCTTGGCCATATCCGTAACCTTTTGGGCCATACTTTTTCCCATAGCAAGATTTGCAGTAAACCTCAGCATCATGGATTGCTACAGTTGTGCTGTCCAAGTTTTTCCGGCAGACCACTGGAGGTAAAAATAAAAAAAAATATTAAACTGCCTTAAGGAACTATTTCCTTCAGCACACAGAGTAAGCCAAAAATCAAGTGAGAAGTGATGTTATGGGTTTCCCTGTCCAAAATTCTTCCCATTAGGCTGTGGGACCACCAGAGATTAGAGGAAGCAAGTTGCTGTTTGAATTTGTGAATTATGCTTAGCCCCATAAAGGGCTCTATTCCCTCCCACCTCTTCATGACTGTGACATTTAAAGCCTGGAAACTTGCTGTGGTTTGATGAACGAGGCTGCTCAGAAACCCAGAGAGAGCAGTCAGCAGTTTCTGTTGACAGAGGCCATAGAGCATGAAGCAAAAATTTATCAGTTCAGAAGAGCCCCTGTCCTGCCCTTTTGGCCAGAGTGGGTCTCTGAAAAAAGAAAACAAGCCTTCAAAGTTCCCCACCACCACCCTCCAGTACTGCTTCAGGGTAGAGCTGGGGCTGGTTCACAGCTGTCACCAGAGGGGCTGTGCTTTTCTGGCATTCCTGCATTGTACTTCAGCACAATGCAAGCCCTCTACTCAAGGTTACAGTAGAAAGGAGAATTATTTCCTTCTTAAACCTCCTTTTGTATGCCAACTGGCATGCTCTTTCCATCTGCAACAGCGTTATGCCCATGAAAAAGGATTTGGGGAGAATAAAAGAAATGCCCTCATGAATTTTTTGTTTAAAGATTTTAATGTCTTCAAAACACTGGTTTACTTTTGCTTATAGCAATCATTAGCTCCAAGGTTCTTTTTATAAGACACTAATATCCAATAAGTAAATCAATTAATGCATGTTTGTTAAGTCTACGGACTTTAACCCCAACAGAAGTATGCACTAAGGAAAACTATGTATTCAAACACACTAGAGCCATTGTTTGACTGTATGTTGCACATTTCTTTTAATAGTAACTCCCATAAAAGGCTGAAAACAAGGCAGCTGAGGCCATCTAATCTTTGTTTTTTGTGACCACTGTAGAGCTCAAGGAAAGGAGCGTAGGTGTGCCAAGGCTCAATGCCAGCACAGCACACCAAGGTTAGGCAGCAGACCTAGCAAACTTGTTTGAGGGGCCCAGCTGTAACTGCAGCCAATGTAAAAAGGCTAAACCCTAGCTCTGCCTATATGTATTAATCACCAACAAGTGGGGCAAAAACAGTACCTCATGTTTGCAATAAGGTAAAATTCTCTGATTCAGACAGAGAGGCTGTCTGCTTGCAAAGTAGGAGCCTCTGATTCACAGGGACCCTTTGTTCCCTTCGTCTAAGCAGAGGTATTTTCAGCAGAGAAAGCGATTTACAATGCCTCACTGGGCTTGTTGGTCGAACTGGAAAATAATGCTTTGGACTCCTTTCATCTGAAATAAACCACAAGCCTCTGTGCCAAGAAAGTTTAGGCTTTTGGCTGTGCTAAAGCATCAGCAACTTGGCTGTGCTTGTGTGCACTGCTGTCCTGGTCTGCACAGGATTCCAGGGCAGCAGTTTGATAACTGTTCCTTCAGCTTCTGCCAGCCCCACAGGACCACAGAGGGAAGCCCAGCTGAGCTCAGATCAATGCAAACAAGGCTCTGCCACTGGGCTTCCTCCTCAGCACAAGCAACACTTAAGCCAGGTTTCCAACCTCACGATCCCTTAGACTTCTGAGGAAAAAGCTGGCAGGAGTGCAAATGGATGTGCTCTCTCTGAGACATACATCCCACCCTCTGATGTGGTAAAACCTCTCCAGGAGGTGAGCTCTCCCCTTGGGACTGGCAAGCTCAGGAAGCATGTGGGGAAGCAGGAATCAACCCCAACACACGATGGACAAAGTCACCTCTGGCCACTGCCATCCCCAGTGCGTCACAGATACCACCTGAGACTGGGACACCTCCTGTGGAACGCCCCCTTGCTGCTGTGTCCCCCACAGCTATGCCAGGAGAGACTTTGGAGAATACTTACTGCAGAGGAAGCAGCACCGGTGGAAGCTCCTCCCATCACACTGCACCTCCTCAGCATGGTAGACGGTGCGGCCACAAGCACCGCATTTGTTGCCACCTCCCCAGTTCGGCATGGTGGTTCTGTGTACACAGCCAGGCAGGAGGGGAGAAGGGGAGACGTTTGTTAAACACAGGATCCTCTATCACCCTGGCCCCTGGACAGCTGGGGTTACAGGCTTCTTTAAACCAGATCTGTGAAGTTTGTGTGGCATCAGAGCACAACCCTGCAATTTCATCAACTGTTAAAAAACGTGACCTTCCACTGCGTGAGAAGTTTTTGGGAGCAGTTCAACTTCCTCGCTCTTCAGATGCCAGACCAGACTTAAAGGCTTAGGCGGGCTCTCTACGGCTATTTGTGAAAGCAGACAAACTGGCAAGGGGAACAGAGACCACTGCTGCTGAACAGCAAGAAAAACAGAGACACAGTCTTCATGAGCCATGTCCTCTGTCCCTGCCTGGGAATTTTGAAAGTTACATAAATTGGATATGCACAAATTACAGTTTCATGCACAAGAGCTTTACTGTACCTGGAACGAATGTTCCCCCCCAGATGGATATAATTTCAGTTTCTACACTTCATTAATGCTGGGCCTCTTGTCTGGTAGAAGAAAACCAATTGTGCCAACAATGGCATTTTGTTTTAGTGCAGGGCCTGTCATTTGGGATGTAGTACAAGCCAAAGTTCACTTCACTGGAAAACCATTTATTAGGGTTGTAGGAACATTCTGAACTCCTTTGAGATCACACCTACCACAACTCACACCCAGAAAACTGGGGCAAAAGGCATCTCGCCCATTGTGTCAACCTGTAGCCTTGGGAACAGTCGCTCACATTAAGCCAGGAGCAGTGGCTGTCCCATTTCAAGCTGATCTGCTCCCTTCTGAACTCCCCTGCACTCCCTGTCACCACTACCCGCAGTTCCTCCCCAGCTCGATGAGAAGCCCTCATTAAGCCCAGCTCCTCCCATTAACTGTCTGGGGTTAAAGTTCCAAAGCAGAGCCTGCCCATTACCTTCGAGATTTTTGGGGCTTTCCTCCCACCGCCACCACTGTGAGCTAACACAGCTGTGTTTGCTGAAGGCTCATCTGACTGTCAGCCCTGAACTGCCTGTGGCTTGTGACTGCTGCTTAATGCTGGTTTGCTCTCCTGCAGCTCAGCGCCACCACCTCTCACCAGCACAGAGGCCAACAGCAGCCAGACAGGGTTACTGCCTCCATGAGCTTAACTCAGCAGAGCTGCTCAGCACTCATCACCCCTTATTATTGATCCTCATTTCACACAGGGTTTGTTGGGCAAGGACCATGGTTTGCCCACAGAGCATCTCCTGCCACCCTACCCCACCAGCATTCCCTCCCTGCAGAGTTCCCACAGCAGCACTGCAGTACAGGTCAGCTACCAGGGAGGGAGGCTGGGAAGGAATTTCTTGGGAGCTTCTGTCTTTTCTCTGCAAAGCTTACCTTCAGTTACCCTGAGAAGCTCTCCTAGGCCTGACAAGTAGAAGACACACACAACAGCATATCCACACAAAGCCCACAGCCTTCAGTTAACTTCACACTCATCCCTCTGAGCCAGAAGCAGAGGACTAACAATCTCCAGTTGCCTCCCTCATCAATAGAGAGGAACTGGAAGTGCCACCACAGGGAGCCAGACAGGAGCACTTTGCTTCAAGAGCTCCTTTCTCTAAGAGGCTCTTCTCCCAACGCATGGGACACGCCTCAGTGCAGAGTGAGCCACCTTGCACCCCAGGCATGGTAGAACAGACTCACAAATCACAGCTGAGAGCAGCAGTTTTGGGTAAGCCTGAATTATGTGACCCATCTGGCTTGGTAAAACAAGTCTCCTGCCCCAGCAGCATGAGCAGCAGTTCAGCAGTTTTAGCGATGCAAGGTAGGGTGTGTGGTTCCCAAGTAAGACAGGGTGCCAGGGAACTGCTACAAGACCTTTGTCCAAGACAGCCAGCCATTCATAGCATGTGGGAAAATAAGATTAGTTTATTAACCTAAATTGGGGCACCTTAGGTACATTCCTAAGCAACAGCTTAGGAAACTTCCTCAGAGTGGCTGAGCAGCACCATTTGCACACTGACACCAATTACTGAG
Organism: Certhia americana; assembly: GCA_018697195.1. Classification (NCBI taxonomy): domain Eukaryota; kingdom Metazoa; phylum Chordata; class Aves; order Passeriformes; family Certhiidae; genus Certhia; species Certhia americana. The sequence continues at coordinate 35,707,460 of CM031879.1, forward strand.
ATAGCCCTTTGTTTAATACTTCCATGGGATTAGCATCATTACTGCTCCGTGGTTTAGCACTAATACCCTGACCTAGCTCATAAAATTAGTTTTATGACATTTCCCACTTTGCTTTTGTCATTTTTGGCACAACTGTACAGTCTAAAAATTAAGATTCTATTTCTTTTATTCAAGTGCTTGGCTGTGCTACCAGAGAGCAGCTGACATCAATCACAGCAAAGAACGTCCTTAGTTAAAGAGAATATGGGCTGCACAATGCTTTGGAAAAGGAATGCACAGACTGGGAAAAAAAAAAGAAAAGATTCCTTTCCACTCTGCATGCTTTCCAAAATGTAAATGGTATTTGGTACAAGAACTACTTCTGTCTTTTCCTCTCATCACCACCATGCTCATGTTCTTTTGTGCATTTACATGAACCTACATTATTTTATTCATTTTGTTAGCAAACAATAATTTAGTTTTCATGCACACTGTAGGTGAGGACCTGAATCAGGTTTCCCCAGCTTCGCCCCAGATTTCACACGCAATATTGGGCAACACAGGGTGCAGCTCCACCCTTTCTTCCCAAGACAGTCAAAATACTAGAGACCCGATAACCATTAGCTAACTCAAAACTTCCGATAAGGGCTTTGGGAATTCATTAAATGAAAAACAAAACAAAAAAAAAGGAACCGAAGTCGGTACTTCAAGGCAACCATATTCTCTTCCAGAGAAGGTATTCCCATTTATCCTCCCCACGATGTTCCCAAGGCGGCGTGCGTGGGGAGAACAGCGCTATTTCCTCAGTTACTCAGCAGCAGGAGCTCGCTCCTGGCAGCGGTGCTCGGGAGGCGCCTCAGGGGCGAGGGGCCGGTGTCCCGCAGCAGCTGTGCCCCGGGACAGCGCACCGGCCCGTCCTGCTGCCCGGGAGCCTCCTGCTGCCCGGGGCTCCTTCCCGAGCCCCACGGGGAGCGTGTTCGGACCCCGCCTCAAGCCTGCCCTGCCCCCTCGGGACTCTCCGGCTAGTTCATGAGGAGCAGCAGTTAAACATCCAGGTGATCTCACTGCCAGCACCAACAATTCTGGCTGTCGGCTGCGGCTTGGTGGCAGCTGCTTGTACCCGGCACGTCACCACGGACAAGCCACAGCAGCCGCCAAGTCCTTTCCGACTCGTTTGTTAACAGCAGCTCTAATTCAAGAAATCTAAGCCAGCCGCAAGGCAGACACACAAGAATTCCTGGCTATCCGGTTATCCTAGACGGCTTTTTCGGCGGCCCGTCGGGGAAGCCCGGTGCGTGTGAGCTCCATCACTAGGGCAGCCAAGCAGCAGGAGCGGGCGAGCACCGCCCGCCGCAGCCTCGCCCACACCGACACCGGCTCGCGTTGTGCCGCTCACCACCCCCGACCCCTGCCCGGTCCAGGATCCGGTCCGGCCCCGTCCACCCTGCCCCGGCACTCACCGCGGCTCAGCTCGGCGCGTCTCGGCACGGCGAGGCCCCGCGGCGCCTTAAGGAGCCGGGGCGGAGCCATGAGGGGCCCGGCCCAGCCCCCGCGGCCCCGCTGCCCGCGCTGGGCCCTGCGAGGGCGGGCGGCCGAGGCGTTGGGCCCTGCCCTGGCCACCCCGGGAAGCGGCAGCAGATATCCCGGCTGCCGCCTCGGACCGCAAGACCCCAGCCTGTGGTTTTACCCCATTTTAGGATTTTGCTTGACATCTTTGCAGGCTCTGTGCCCGTGTTTCCCCTGAGCACGGGCAAGGAATGCAGGGCCTGGGAAAGAGGTTTCCCAGGATGTGAGGAGCGGGCGAAGGCAGGAGCCCGTGGCCGGCTCGTGGGAGCCTGGCGGACTCGGCACCGCAGCTCCCGTTGGACCACTGCTCCAGTGGCGACTGATTAGGAGGAGCCTTAATAGTTTTCACAAATGGCCAGTAATTAGGGCTGTCTACGGCATGCTGGAGAAAACTGCCCGAGGCTTGAGCTGCTTTTTATATGACCCCATCTCCCAGTTTCCCAGGGAGAACTGTTGTTGCACACTGGCTCTGTCGGTTTCAGGATTTTGCGCAGGGCTCCCTATGTCTAGCGGGAGATGTGGGTTCATCCCCCATGCTCGTTATTAATCCAATACCAAATCACCTACTCGTTGCCACCAGGAATGCCAGACAGCACGGGAAAGAGTTTTCCACACGCACCAGAGGCAGAGCCACAGCAGTGTAAGCCCAGTGAGCTGGGTGGAGGCAGCGCCTGCAGGCCCTCCTGTACCAGCACTGTGCAATGAGATGGGCTGTGTGCTGGCTATGGTGAAACAGGCCCTCCTGCACCAGGTCAGAGAGTGAGGAGGGTTACCTGTTCTCTCCCCTTAAAATGTTCTTTCCATGTACTGCAACCTGTGTGCTGGCAGCTGCAACTTGCAGAGATTTTTTTGCTTTCCGGTTTTTAATTTTCTCTTTTGATTTGTAATGAATCTTGAATGACAAGACTGTGCATGATTTATGTGCATCTCAGAGTCCTGCTCCATAAGCAAAGCCAGTATCTGTTCCTGTGGAAGAAGCTGGTGTTCCCTGTAAGCAAGACCAAGAGTCTGACCTCAAGCATCATAGAAAAAACTTTAACCTAGACTTTGAGGGAAGCAAGCACTAGGAGAAGCAGAAGTGCTAGCAACTGTTGCTTCTCGAATTGGAGGTGGCATGAAAGGAGAGGATGTCTCGAAGTCGGACAAGTAAGAGGTGAGTCAGAGCAGGCTGACTCCATTAGCTGCAAGAAATGCCTGTGCTCTCTTGTCCAACCTGTCCTGCTCCCAGCCCTGCTGGAACTGTGTGTGATGATGCTAAGTTATTTACTTGTCTCCTCGGGTAGCCTCCAGAGCTAATAGATTTTGTCTTTTGATAGCATTTCCTACAGAGTATAAAATATAAACAGCAGAGATCCCGATGGGAAGAGGGAAGCTTTGCAGACCTAGCAAGGTCTGACCATACTCAAAGAAAGGAAATTCTCACTGTGACTAAGGGGCCATGCTGGTATGAAATAAAACACTCTTCAATGGTGAGACACTGCTGAATGAGCTAGAAGACAGTCTGACATCCAGTATTTCATTTTCTCATTTTTAGTACTTAGTTTGTCAGAAACAGACTAACTATGAGGATCATACATAGGTATATAAAGTAAGTCCATTACAATAGGAAAAATATTAAGGGGTACATTACTGCAACATTTGGGAATAATACCTTGGAATGAAAGAATGACAACTTTTACCTGTAATTTTATTGATATGGACTATTTTATCAATAAACTTCATAAATATATGTCTGCATTTGTATGTTTGTTATCTATAAATATATAGTTATTTTATTTCTAAGCACACTTATTCTACCTCTTCTGCAGGTCTCTTTTTCTGTTTCTTTCCTGAGAGCACAGTTCAGAATTTATTTAAGATAAAGCCTGAATCCCACCCTGCTGCATTCCTCCTTGCTGTCCTGCGCTCCTTCAACCTGTCACCCTGAACATGCCTGCTGTTGCCCAAGCAGCCCACTGCCCCCTTCACTTTCCTCAGCATCCTCCTGACCTGATCCTATCTTTCCCTGTGTTCCTGTCTAACACCTGCTGTAAACTACTCTTTCTGACTCACCCAAAATTTCAGGTGATGCCTCTACTTACTGGCCTGGGGAAGAATTCCCACCCAACCACTGTGGCAGGCCCCTGTAGGCAGCCTGGCTCCTGCAGTCTGCCAGCCTTTTGTCTGGCTTTTGCCATTTTGAGCCCAGCAGGTTATAATTAGGACAGTTTATTTCTGAAAAGCAGTGTTCAAGTTTATTAACAGCTCCTGTTCCTTTCCCCTGCTGATTTGGCAGCTCAGGGGCGGAGGGGGGGCGGGGGGTGGGGTGGTGCGGTGTGTGTGGTGTGTGTGTGTTTCTTCTTCTTCTGCTTCCTTAGCCGGGAAAGCCCACAGGCTCTACGCAAAATTAGTTCTCCCTTCTCCTGTAACATTCACCTGAAGCACGTTTATCACCTCAGAACAATGTTCTCAAGGTTCTGGCCATGCCATAATTTTCTGCAAGAGTTGTTTTCCATGTTTTGAAAATCTGAGTAAATCATCAGCTGGTTTGACCTAGTTACTTCTCAAAAGACTTGGCACACATCAGTGTACTCAGGCCTTTTGCACCCACTAAATACCTTCCACTCACCTGGGATTATCTTATCCTCGTTTGATCTTGTAAGCATGGCCCCATGACTGCTTATGGCAGAGTCAATCTGCTCTGCTGGTAATCTTTGCTATCATTTTCTGAAAGTTTATTCTAGTTAGTCTAGATTTTACTTTGCAGGGGGTATATTCATATTCTATTACTGTTTTTTTTTTTTTGTTCAGAACTAGTTTTATCCAAATACTATTACTACTGACAAACTACCTTAAGTATGTTCTCATAAGAGCATAATTTTAGCTATTTTTCCTATTAGGAAAGCTGTTTTGAAGTTAGCATTAGAGCTTATTGTTTACCAGCCTGGGAGGTCAGAGATTGTGCCATGCTTGCCATGGTACCTTGGTTTATTTCTCACTGGCCATCACCCAAACTTTCCCCTAGTAAACGGGATTTTCAAGTGCAGCATCAGCTAGTGAAAAATTAATTTGTACACAGCATTACCCAGATTTGTCCTGTCACAGAAGGAGCTATGTGTTCAGCTAATTTCCTTTTCTAAGCATCCATGCATGTCAAGAGTGTTATACATTTATTCTACTATAAATATGGTAATGATAAATTAGTGAAGTTTGCACAAATTAATGAAAATACAACAGAATTCTAGAGTTTACTCTAGAAATTGTGATTTTTGTTTTTTGATTGTCTCTTGATTGTCTCTTCAAGTCCAATATACAGATATGGAAAACATTCTCAGTCTGAGAAGATTGTGCTTTCTAAGGTTATTGATTTCTTTATTATTGGTCACGTTTTTTTATTTTGCTTTAGGGGCTCCAACCAGAGGTAGCTTCAGAGCTGCCCCCTATTACGAGTGTGAGTGCTGGTGGGATTTTAAGGAGATTGAGCAGTGGGTTTTGTCAGATTCCTCTCCAGTTGAGCAAAGTTTTTGGGACCCAGGGTGTTCCTGGTCCCCCAGGGAGATGGATCCATTGATTCTGAGGGTCTTGCATGCAACATATCAGCCTGGTGTGAGACTTATCTAAATGAAATGCACGGTTTGCATCTAATCCTAAATATGTTTAGCGAGGTAAATCTACAGTATAGGCTGCCAGTGATGAAGTTATCAGATCATAGCACTGTAAAACCCCAGCAAAACATTGAAGTTACTATATTGAAGTTCTAAAGGTTTGAATGGAGGTTTCTGAAAAGTCTGGGGAAACATGAGCTCTATTTTAGATGCCAGCTCAGCAGAATATGAATACCTGGACTAGAAATGATGTCACCTCCCTGGCAGGAGGCATAATCTAGGCTGAAAGTATTGATTTCTTTAATAAAGCTCAATTTTTTCACTGTACACTCACAAGGCCAGATTATCCCTTGTATTGTGCCAAGGAAAAACCTGCAGGCAAGAGCTTCAGTAACCTCAACCACGTACAAGATCTGTTGCTGACTGACAGGACAAAATCTGAGGAACCATATAGCTGGTTCCAATAATAGTGTTACTGATTTTGAGGAAGGCAAGGGAATGTGTTGAATATTAGGTATAAAACAAAGAGGGGATAGCCGGGTGATACACTGACTCTGCTGTTTTCAAAAAGTTTCCCAGCTCATCAGGCTGCTGAGAGAGTTACCCAGATAGCAGTTTCTCCAAACATATAATGTCAAAAAGCACTGGTTGGGCTAAAAAAAAGAGCCCATATGATCTTTCCCCCCCGCCCTCCTCCCCCTTGTTCCCTTTCCCAGTAACTCTTAGGACTCTAAACCCATCTGCACCATGCCAGCACCTCCACATGCAGCTTCTTGTCCTGATAAGAAGAGGAAGCTCAAAGGCATGTTAAACCAGGGTGTTACATCACCTGTGAGCAACCTTCCTCAGAGCCACTGGCAGTCTTGTGTTGGAGCTCCCTGCTAAGTGTTGTGAGAAAGAAGAGGGCGGACGGTTTCCAAGTTGCATTGTGTTGCCATTACGTGAAGTTTCCAGCATCGTTACATCAAAGGAAAAGCATTTCAGACTCCACAGAAACAGCTAGGGGGTGGTCAGCAGTAAACCCAGCAACATGCTGATGCTTGCTGCAAACCATTGTTACAAAAAGCTGTCCCTGCCCCTGGCAGCACAACACACTAAGATGCAATGATGCTTTACCTTTCCCAGGCTAGGAACATTGGATGTAGAGAAAGAAAGTGAAAAATTTGACGGAAAAACTGTCCCCCTGAAGGAGAATAAGCTATTGAGTGTGGTGTGGCTGGTATGTTTCTAGCATGCCTCCTTGCAGCCAGCAGTGCTTTAATTACCCTAACTCTCTGCAGAGGAGCTTGGTGGGATTTTGTTCTCATCTAAACGAAACATGAACATCAGACTCCTTCTTACTGACTGTAATGCCAGTGACAAGTACGTGTCATTTGGGAGTGTATAAGCATACTGTGAAGCCCGGTTTTTTTTAGAAAAGGAAAGGGTAGGTAAACCTCATCTCACATTGAATCTCCTAGTGTGAGAAACACAGGACTCTCCATAAATATGATTGTGCTTCATTAACAGCTGCTGAAAGGGAATAGATGGCACTGGTCACCACCGTAGTGGTGCTTCTAAGACTGGGTGTGGCAGCAGCAAGAGCCAGCCATAAAATATAGCCCCCGCTGATCCCTTTGCCTGAAAAATGAGCACCTGAAGCAAGCTCTGTCTAAAAAAGCAAGAATGTTCTGGCTGCAGGCAGCTTGCCAAGGGAGACCTGTGCCTGAGAGCTACTCCCAGCCTGCAGGGCTCCTGGTTTGGTGCCTAGCAGCTGTCAGTCTGAGCCCCTGAGGTGAGCCAGCAGCAGCACCACCTTTGTGTGATGCCTTTCTCCGGTGGATACCAGCGACAGGTGAGCCTGCATTAGCTCCTGCCATGAACGTGAGCTTCGATTAAGCTCTGGATGAACTCATTTCTATCTCTGACATATCCCTGGTGTGCAGGATTCATGGAAGCAGCTGTGCGGTTGTCTGTCTTGATTTAAAAGACAAATATTGCCAAGGAAGGTGAAAAACTTCCTGGAATGGAAAGACTTCCCCTCCCTCCAAATTATTGTGACTGTGGGATACAACAGTAATACCTCACATCTGTATTTTGAAGCTGATATGTGCACCTCAGTGATATCTGAGGAGGAAAGAATACCCTGTCAGTTCAATCAGCTAATCTGGTCATTAATTCATTTAGTTATCATCACTGGTTGGAATATTTTAATTACCTCTATCACTAATAATTATTTGAACCAGTAAAACCAGGTAATAATAGTACCATAGAAATGCAGATTGTATGCAAGGGTTTCAGCAAGGAGAGGACGTTAAGATTGAGTGCTTGAAGATGTGTTTGTGACTGTATTGACATAAAAGCCATTGTAGTGCACAATGAGCACCCGATGCAAGCTGCCCAGCAGAAACTGCTCATTGAGGATGCTGTTTCCCCCATCAGCAGATATATCCACCAGCCAGCACTGTCAGTGGAACTCCCCATGTCCCACGGCCCCAGAGCTCATTCCTACTCCCATTTCTGCCCATGCTTTACCCCTCTTATTGCTCACAGCATTAATCAGGGTGCTCAACAGTCCCCAGTTAAAACCGACTGCAAAAATCTACCTAGCGGCAATGCTGCATCATCAGGAACAAATCATTGAAAGGCACCCTGCTTGTCTGTGGTTTCTTTGGATAGCAATTTATGACCCCTTCCACACACAGCGAGTGAAAACAACTGCTTAGGAAGAGCACTTTGGCCAGCTCTTGCACATCACACAGTCTTGGCAGTGATCCCTTTTTCTTGGCACAAATACAGAAGCTCTAGGAGGCTGGGGGTGTCAGAACCTCGTCTGCACGGCGCCGATGGTCAGTTTTCAGTGCTTGGCTTAGTCATTATTGTTAATGCTGCATTCAAATTATGACAACCACTGTCATGTAAGGCATGGTCTGTGACAGCCACACACCATCCTGCTATGATAGACCAGTGCCTGTAAAGTACAGATCTCTTTTGCTGGGAAATGTGGTCATAAAAAAGCAATGATAGAGCTGAAAGGATTCCTATGGATATTTTATCAGTCGGAAAGAAGATCCAGCATCAACAACAGCGAAATTCCATGGTCAGGAAAAAGCTCAAACAATTTCCAACATATTCCTTAATTGGATTACAAATGTCACCTTTGGAATACATTTTGAAATCAATTATTCTTTTCTCTTTGTTGTGCTGTCAGTTTGTTTTTTTCAATTCATTAAGCAAGGCAATGAAATGAGGCTGTTGTGTTTCTTATTGATTCTGCTTTGTGTTTGAAGCCAGTTTATCATTCTAGATATTTGGCCACAGTAAACTGTTTTCTTTTCTAGCACAGATGAAATAGCTATCTGCACAAACTTTAAAAAAAAGGGAATTGCCATTGTCTATCATAGAGTAATTTCTGGTCTTCCTTGAAGTCTATATTCTTCCATACACTTAATTAAAAGACATATTACACCATAAAAGAGACTGTAGGGAGGTTGGGAAGGCAGCCTGCTTGACCCAACCCCCAGAGGAGATGTACTAACAGAGATTGAAGGGGAGGTGGTTGAGATTTATTATCTAAAGGGTAGGGATTAAAAAACAATTTAAAAAAGGAATGTTCTGGAGGTTGTTTGTAGGCATAAATGGGGACACTGTGGCAGGCAGAAAAGAAAGTGTCAAGCTTGGAGTGAGCATAGGAAAAAAAGAGTAAAAAGGGTAAATGTGTAAATAGGGGAAACAAGACGAGTGGTACTGAGGGAAACTGGAACAGAGATAACTAGGAAGATAATATGCAAGATCCTAGTGAAAAAGATTCTGGATGAGGACAAAGAACCTGCATTTAATGTTTTCTGAGACTGGAGACTGACCTTGGGAGACAGTCATCAGCATTAGAGAGGTTTTAGTATTAGGTTAAAAAAATATTTTAACATTCTGAAGTTTATTAACTCCAAACTGACTATGAGATGCAGGAATACATGTATTTTCTGTATTCCTGGAAAGTTATGTTACTGCTTGTACAGTTAGATTTATCTTTGATTTTATTTTATCATTTTGTTCTAAGATTTTTTCCTGCAGCAGTCCAGATTTCAAAAAGATTTAATAAGCAACACATTAATTGGAATTTAAGGATTTAAAGGTGATATTTTCTTACCACCAAAAGGCTTGCTCTAGTAACTGAAAATAATTTGCACATTTTGCCAGAGAGTGAATTTTAAGTCAGAAATGTGTATAGCCCTATCTATGTATCTATCTATGTATCTATGTATCTATGTATCTATCTATCTATCTATCTATCTGGATACAGATGTGTATCTGTTGGAATGGGTCCAGAGAAAGCCAGAAAAATGATCAGAGGTTTGGAACACCTCTTGTATGAAGGCAGGCTGAGAGAGTTGTTCAGCCTAGAGAAGAGAAGACTCCAGGGACACCTTATAGCACTTTCTAGTGCCTAAAGGAGGCTGACAAGAAAGCTGGAGGGGAACCTTTTTACAAGGGCAGGTAGTGATAGGGTAAGGGGAATGGCTTCAAACTGAGAGAGAGTAGGTTTAGTTTAGGTATTAGGAAGAAATTCTTTACTGTGAGGGTGGTGAGGCACTGGAACAGTTTGCAAGAAAAGTAGTGGATGCCCCATCCCTGGAAGTGTTCAAGGTCATGTTGGCTGGGGCTTTGAGCAACCTGGTCTAGTAAAAGATGTCACTACTCATTGCAGGGGGTGTTGTACTAGATGGCCATTAAATGTCCATTCCAACTGAAACTAATCTATGATTCTATGATACTGATGTCTGTAGTTTTTTGATCTTAGGCTATACACATTATTATTTATTCTCTATCATTTGCTCAGCACAAGTGCACACCCACCAGTCCAATGTAAATTACCTAAACATTTCTGCTCTCGATTGGAAACCCGTAAGTTAGCATGCTGTACTCTGCAGTTTAATACTATGCTTTGTGTGCACATAACAGCCTCAGTGACACAGTTCAGTGGGAGGAGCACCAGAAGGTTTTTGGCATTTCTCTCTCCCAGGGGCTGGAGGCCATGCTAGAGCAGCTCTGGCTGCCGGCTGTTGCTGGGCTGCAAAACCCTCCTAAGAGCAGGCAATCTCCTTGTCTAGCCAAGGCTGAGGCCAAATCAAGGATCCACTAATCACAGAATCTTAGAATGGTTTGGATTGGAAAGGAACTTAAAAGTTCGCCTAGTTCCAACGCTCTCTGCCTCTCCCCTCCATGGTAGCTAAAAGAAGCCATGGATTTCAGTAAGTTTTGGATGGTTTTTCACTCCTTTTCCTTGGCCATCTTACTCCTGTCAAGTGAGGATGGCAGCTAACATTGTGATCACTGAGCAGGGGCAGTAAGTTTTAAAGAGGCATGTTCATATCACAGCTGGTTGTAATTGTAATTAAAGGTCAGTAATTAAAGGTCAAACAATCATCTAGTCCGAAGATGAAATGTTAGGCAATACTGTTATGTTGCTGGTCATTTAGCAAGCAGCCTGCTGTCTGTCTCTCCTCCATCATACTTGGGGTCCAGGTGGTTTCAGTCTTGTTCCTGCAGTGAGCCACAACTTCTCTTTGTCCAACAGCAAATCCTCAGCACAACTGAGGCCAAACCCTGCAGAAACAGCAGTGGAGCAAAAGTGCAACAAACACAGACAAATTTCAGCCAGTATTGCAGCATTAAAAGTTTATTAGATTTTTCAGTCTAAAACCTAACCGTTGTGTTTGCTTTACAAGAGAAATAAAAGACTTTAGTTTCCAGCCCATGATAATTTGGTGTGAATCAGGCCTTGTAAAGGCCCTTGGCATTGTATGAATTCTTTCAAACCTGGCTTTTAATGTTCTAAGAGTAATTACGTGGGCCTGAAATTCACAGCCTAAATTTGTTTTGATTTATTTACATGTAATTGTTGTCAGGCAACCAGATACTGTTTTCAATTAGGCATTATGTTCCCAGCAAGAGGATTAACAGAAATCAAAAGTAATTAGCTCTCCTAAAAAGCAGCCATTTTATGCCAAACAGAAGAGGATTTTTATTTTTGCAAAAGATGTAAGGTAAAATTGAACTGTTTTGCAAGTTAGCACAATTTTTACTGTTTGGTGATATTTTTGATGGTCTTTAATAATCAGAGAAGGGAATGGGGGAATTCCATTGCCTGTGGTGAATTTGGAGTCTGGTGGCAAAACCAGTATGGGTATCAGCTGAGAGATGAGCATTCAACCATTGGACAAGACTCTTGCTGACAATTTGGGGTAACCAATGCTGGTAGTTTCCATCAGCTGTTTTGCTTGAGCAGAGGACTTCCCAAATTTAGGGCACACAGCAGAAGCCCCCTCATTGCCTCCTCTCTCAGCCCATCTGGTTTGCTCTTACCAGTTTGGTATTTCAGGAAAATGTTCCCTAAGAGCTGGTGTGCTTCAGGAGTACAGCTCTTGTTTGGAGAGATGGCAGGCAGGCTGGTTAGATACTAAATCAGTTTTTGATCATGCAGATTTACTTTAGGGCCCCTGGACACCTTGGAGGATTGGAGGTGTTGGAGATTTCCATCAGTTTCTTTCCTTGCTTCCAGCCCATTGTTTCACAGCCCAGCAATAAGTACAAAGCTGGCATGGCACTCAGCCAGACATTTTTTAGCCTGTTTGCCCGTTTCTTGTTTGTTGTGCTGGGATCTGATTGTATGTGCTCGAGCCTGTGCCAGCTCAGTGAGGCTTTCACCACTGAGGATGGAGAGCCTGCACTTGCCTGTGGGATATTTGTGGGGTCAGCACATCAGAGGCCTTGTTAGAAATGAGTTTGTATAAATGAGGAAACAATGGGTTCTCTGGTCCTACAAGTGGAGACCATTGACAGTTTTTCTGCCATCAGGACACCACTGTTGTAGCTTTGGGCTTGTACAACCAGACAAAATCCTTCTTAAATGAGGAAAGCTGGTGATTCTTGGAGTTGTTTATTTTAGCTACTGTAACTTGGTATGATATTCAAATCCGTGTGAATGTAATCCTTGTGTTTTCTAAGCTGATCCCCTGAGTAATGTGTACGGAGGTAGTTTCTAGGGGCTGTTCACTCACTTACACAAGCATTTCGTGATACTCATTTTGCTTTCATTGCCTTTTTGCTTCTCCTGCTCTCACTGTATGGAAAATGCATGATATAACATGTTGCTTAATCCTTTATTTTCCCCTTTGCCTGGCAGACTTTTTTGCCACCTTCAATCCAAAGCCTTAATCTGATGTATTTTACTCCTCCTTGCCTTAGAGCAGCCCTCAAGCTGGTATGGAATGCACACGCATGCACAGATACACGTGCACATGCATACATATCTATATACAAACTTATTATTTTCACATGGATTGGGAGGACAACATGGTTGACATCACATCTATTGTCCTGGCCTTTTCAAATAACTCATGTGAAGGGTTATTTTAGTTTGTCTTAGTAGCAAGTTTGCAGTTGAATTTATATAGTATTTTATAGTTTGAGTCTTTTTTCCCTAGTTCAACTGTACTTCAGGGAAAAAATGTTGGAAAAAATAAATATATATCAAATAAAATTATTGTGCCTAATATACCACTAATATATTAACATATCATGCAATATACTCTAATGTTAGAATTTCACTGTGCTATAAATAATTTCATGTATAGATGAGGAACAGACTTTTGATTTACTACTGTCTGTCTGAATTAGTCATATATGGTAAATTTCTCTAAAGGGGTCATATTTGACCGAAGGTGTCTGTTATTGTTGGCATTAAGTGATATGCCTTCTAGAACTGCTAGTCTACTCATGGCACTAGACCAATTTGTTATTTTGGGAGTAGATAAAGTCTTTGTTTAGCCTTCTGGCACTCAGTGTAGCTCTTAAAAATGGTTTTCTTTGTTTTGCTAAGGCTTTCTGTTCCTCTTAAATCTACTCCAGTCTATGGGGTTTTGTCAAAGGAGACAAGAGGCCTGAGTATTAGGTGTTCTCTTTCTTGGATGTCTTCCCAGAAGGCTCAATTTCAGGTGGGTGGAAGGGGGACGCGAGCAGATAATGTACAATATTGTACTGCAGTGTCAGCACTCCAGCGTTTGTCTAAAACCAGCAGCTGTCACAGTTGCTGACATTCACTAGATGTCAGATATGATTTTCATACTATACAATAGTACCTGGAGAAGTTGAATCATATTTTTTTCCACGTATAAGTGTTACCTCATTGTGTACAACTTGGAGTCAAATCCGGTAGAGGACTTGGGCAGTTAAAGTGTTGGGATTTTTACCTCATGGCAAAACTTCCTCAGTTCCTGATTTTGAGATGGCTGGACCTGCATGTTTACACAGACCCAGAGCTGCCCCAGCTCTGGCACAGATGTTACCTCGGGGTGTGGAGGATACCAGAGACCAGCTGGGATCCTAGGCAAAATGTTCCTGCCCCTCAGCCATTGACGTGCTTAGTACACAGGCAGGATTGTTCTCGAAGAAATACCATTGCCAGCTTCCCTGAAGGCAGCTTGCAGTGCTATTGTGTGCGACAACCCTACAATTAGAGCAGTTAACAAGAGTCTGGGAAACCTGGATTTAGGTCTCTTTCCAGGCAGAAAGGATGCCAGCCATCCCCTTGCCAGGCTCCAAGCTGCCCTGTGGGAGTGGGACTGTCACTTGCGTGTGCAGAAGGGATCCGCACTGTTGGAATAAAGGCTTATCCACCCTGCTCTTCCTTATGCCTAGGGCTGATTTAGCTCATCATTCAGGGACTGTGTCCTGTAAGAGCATCCATAGGGCTCTGAGCATCCCAGGTCTGTGGGCTTGTTCCAGCCGAGGCTTTCATCCTGTTAGGAAGTTGAGACATACTTTTGTGACACTCAGGAGGTCAGTGGGCTCCACTGATTTACAATCCAGAGCAGTTTGCTAGATTCAGGCTCTGTGCTTATGCTGTTTTTATTGAAGAAGTTCCCAGCAATGCCTTTTGTTTGGTCAGGGATGAAGTAAATAAGCTCCCTGGTAACATGTCCACTTAAGGACATGTAAGTCCCCATCAACTTGAATGAATCTTAAGCAAGCTCCCCGTAGCTGCTTTGCAGAACAGAACTGTGATCCACAGGGCCTAATCTCACTGTCCCTGCTCAGGCATTGTAGTTGGTGGGATGAAGGGACTGGTATTGCCATGCTATGGCTCAGGTCTTGGAGCTGAGTGTGGGTTTCAAGCTCTGATTCTTAGTAGAAGACATGACCCACCCCTTTGGATGTATAACACAGAAATGGCACTGTGCTGTCTTTCTGTACTCTCCTGCCACAACACGTTTTTCTAGAGAGTTCAACAGAGGTGGTAGACTTAAAACATTTTTTCGTTTAAGGCTCATAAAATATCTTTCACTCCTCAGCCTTTTGAACTGAAGTACTTCCATATTTTCTCAAGGCATTTATTAAAATGCCAATCAATGAAATTATCTCCAGGAACCCAGTTTTCCAGGAGACAGCTCCTCATTCATCACGAGTTCCAGCTTACACTGTAAAAGGCCTAATTCAGCAAATGTAAACCCAAAAATTTACCTTAAGTGCCAAGGGAGCCTTGCTGGGCACAATTCTGGCTTGCATTAGCATGTGTTTGAAAAGCTTGAACACAGAGACTGATATTGGAAATATTTTTGATGGTTTGACAGCATTTATTTGGAAATGTCATTCCAGCAGCCTGTGGATCTCACTCAAGCCCTCAGGAAAGCAGCAGGTGGTTGTCACTGGTGCCCTGTGCTGCAGGTGCTCTGATAACAAAAGTTTAAATGATTTTTAGAGGGATGAAAATATGTTTCAACACTTGGTTAATTTTTTATCCAACATGTGTCCAGTCTGTACAATTTAGATGGCTAAATGTCAGCTTGCAGTGTTCCTTAAAATGTAGGGCTGTACTTTGTAGTCTTTTAGTGGTTACTTGAGGCTTAGGCATCTGGATCTTCTGAAACTCAGCTGAAGGAGATGGCATGGACAGTCCTGTGCCACAGGTATATGCAGTACCCCCAGTATCCCTGTTTTCCTGACACCTGGGCTCCTGGTTGTACCCCCACCTTCTGGGGACCCTGAGAGGAAGGACATGCCCCACCATCCTTGTATATAATCCCCTAATTCTGGAATCAAGGCCTTGAAATCTCAGAGTTGTCCTTTGTTTTGTTTGTAGTTCATGTGAAGTGACAGGACAGGGAGTGTTGGATGCAAAGAAGAGAGGCCATCCAAAGAGAGCAGCACTTAGCTGGTGGGGGCAGGCTGGTGAGCAGCACAGATGAGGGCTTGACAGGTACCCATGTGCTATTGTTGGCCACACCCTGAAGTCCTCATGCTACCATTTGCTCAAGCAGGCTGTTAACATCAAATGGTTTGTCTCTATGAGGTGAGGTATATACATAGTAAGAGCATTGGTACTTGATGTCTTTCAGTGAGGGAGGGAACTGTGAAACTCTACGCGTAAAGAATATGCTTTAAAAAACAATTTGAAGGGCAAAAGGGGGGTAAGGGTTTGGACAGGAAGACAGGTGGCTTATAGCTAGAATGGATTTAAACACAGAAGAGCATTGCGGGTGCAAGAAGATTCAGCTGCTTTTTGATTCAGTGTTTTGGCCAACTCATCGCTTTGCTTGTTTTTGGCTGAGTGGCTGTAGTGGCTTGTATCCATGGTCATCGTTGGCTCATCAGCTTTGCTCAATTCTTTGGAATTTTCAAAGGAACCAATTAAGGCCATTTCCTTGGACTTCATCATTAGAGACATTGCTCAGTTTGTGCATTCTGGTCACTTGCCAGATCTGGTGCAGCTGTCCCATGTTTGTGGACTTGTGTGCAGCTTCATTTTGTGGAACTGGGATTTCTCCTGTCAGCAGAAATAAAGTTTTCTACCTGACTTGAATTTCCCCAGGCCTAAAATGATACCCAAGAGGAAACTGGAACCCATATTTCTTTTATTTTAAATAGATCTGCACAAACATCTGCCATAAAGGAGGCTTTGAATTTCTGGGAGTAGGGGCAAAGGGAGCACTCCATAGGGTATGGAAACATTTTGTAATGCATAAGATTTGGGTCCTAAGTTGAGTTTTGCCAAAAGAAAGATGTCAAATATTGATCTTTCCAAATTCTATGCTGCATGTATTAGAGTTGGTCGCTGAGATTTTACTTCAGTTCGCATCAGGATCATTGATACAAATCACCAATATAAACATTACTAAAAGGTTAATTTTTCTCCCTTAGCATGGCTCCTAGTGCTCTGGATTTTTCAGTTTGATATTTTTTTTTCCTGACTCTTACTTACTAAAAATACACATTTAATGGGTTACCTTTTTGGCTAGATAGATATCTTATGGTGTGGTCAGTGATGTTTATTGAACAAAGCTACAGCCTGGATCAAAAGTAGTGCAAAATTTCAACTGTGCATTTCTAATACCTTTTAACAGAAAAGTAATGTTGAAATATAGTTGCTGTCCTACAGTACCTGGCAGTGCATGCATTCTCCTACTTGAAGATTTCTTAGCATAACATTTCATGTGAGGAATTAGATTTTTTAGATGAGAAGAGAGGTATACAGACATTTTAGTCACAATTATCCCAGCCAGGAGTCAAGCCCCACACAGCTGCTCATTCATACCCCCACCAGCGGGATCAGGGAGAGAACTGGAAGGTTAAAAGCCAGACAACCCATGGGTTGAGATAAAGACAGTTTAATAGGGAAAGCAGAAGCTGTGCACACAAGCAAAGCACAAGGAATAAACTCATCACTTCCCATGGGCAGGCAGGTGTTCAGCCATCTCCAGGAGAGCCCCATCAGGTGTAACAGGGACTTGGGATGACACCATCACTCCAAACGTCACCCCCTTCCTCCCTCTTCCCCCCATTTTATATAACTGAGCATGATGTCAGATGGTCTGGAATACTGCTTTGGTCAGTTTGGGTGACATGTCCTGGGTGTGTCTCCTCCCAGCTGCCCAGGCACCCCCAGTCCCCTCACCAGTGTGGCAACATGAAGAGCAAAGGCCTTGGCTCTGTGCGCAGCAATAACAAAAATATCTTTATATTATCAACCCTGTGTTCAGCACAAATACAACACACAGCCCCACACCAGCCACTGTGAAGAAAATTAGCTCTACCACAGCCAAAACCAGCACTCTGCTCAGGAAGCTAAGGATCAGAGAGCAGAAATTATGCTTCATCTTTTCTTTTTTTCTTAATGAGTTAAACAAGTTATTTGCTCCTGTCCTGGGCTCAAGCAGCCTGGAATGCACATATCTGGTAATGACTGTTTTGCAGTAACAGATTCCTTCTCTTTTTTTCCTTTTCTGAGCTCACTTATTTGATTCAAACATGTCCATCACTTTCTCTAAGTCCTTGTATCAGGGTTGAATTGAAAAATTCAGAAGTTATATGTTTCCAGATTGTAGTATAGTTAAGAATGAAAATTCAGATTGGCCCTGGTTATGCTGTACAAGCAGTAAATGTACTTCTGCTACAGAAAAATCACTCAATTTGCAATGTTTTGAATGAATGAGCAATCAAAGTGATAAATGTCATGCTA
Organism: Certhia americana; assembly: GCA_018697195.1. Classification (NCBI taxonomy): domain Eukaryota; kingdom Metazoa; phylum Chordata; class Aves; order Passeriformes; family Certhiidae; genus Certhia; species Certhia americana. Next base: position 35,725,082 of record CM031879.1, read on the forward strand.
TTATAATTTTTTTTCCTCAGAAAGGGCTATTAAACAGAGAATTCATACATGTATTTTCAATTCGGTACTCACCTGGATTCTGTTCTGAGATATGCAGAAGCTGCATCCTACTTGTGTCTCTGGTACCTATTTCAGCTGGTCACCTCAGCTGAAGGCACTGGTTATGCTGCATGAATACATTGATTTATGCCCAGGACCACACGTGTGTTCCCCACGTACTGTGTTCAAATACCCTGTGGTGAATAAACACTGGTCCAAGGCTTCCCATCAAATGCAGTCATTGGCAGAACTGGTTTGGGATGAGGCAATGAACTTGGGCCTCCCTTTGCACCCATGAAATAATCTTCTGCTTTTGGAAAACTGACTAAGAAGCCAGTAGATTTCCATGCTGAACAAATGAATGCAGGAAGTAAGGAGAACTAAATACAACAGCAGATGTAGGTAAGGAGTTAATAGCCCAGAAGGAACAATGAAAGTTTTAGGATGTGGAGGTTTTTCCCCACTGCAGTGTTACGACTCTCTCATATTGTGAAAGGGAAGATGATTAACCATAGCTGTGTTGCTATAATGTTATAAAATGGATGGGATAGTATCTTTCAAGGAGACTATCAAATGATCCAGTAGCATGGATAACTAACTGCAGATTTCTCTGCATGACAAGACTAAGTTGTAATAACAGCTTGGGAATAAGTCTGATACATTCTTCCATTAAGGAAAGTTTAATTTCTGGAACCTTGACAGATTTTTAAAGTAACGTAGACATTTCTTACCACTGAAACCCACATCTTTATTACAAAGCCAAACTGTTCTCTCTAAAACCGCATTATGCATGTTGTAACAGTACTCTCCCACAGATGATGAATACTTAGGACATATTTTTCCATGTGAATCATCCATTCACTTAAAAATAAATTCTCTTATTAAACGAAATACAACCATGTGACATGTTCTGTAGGTTTGTCTCTCCTTTTCATTAGCTTATCAATGTTTTGTTACTGCCTCAAATAATTTTCTGATGATTTCATTATTTTTCCTCTTTACCCCTTCCTCCTCTTCTTTTTCATGTAATATAAAGCAGTTTCCAACCTCACTTTGTTGCAAGCACAGCTCAGTAAAATCAGTGACCAAGAACTGATCCTGCAGTGAGATGAGTGCAAATAGAACTGTAGTGTTCCTTGAAACCAATGGTCACACAGCTATATGTGAAGTTGCCTGACTGCATTTCTCAGCTGGATAAAGCCCTTAAAGAGAAAGCCATCATTGCACTTCCTGAGCCTGATTCCTGAGGAAAACAGTTTCCACAATTTTTTTTTAAATTTCCTTCAAAACTAGAAGGTTACAAGGGGGTGTATGTTGTTGCAGTGCTGGTGCTCTGGGTGAGCATACCAGATGCTAAGTCTTTCTACAGATGATGTGGTTTTCATGGTTGTTACCTGACTGTTTCATAGCCCCAGATAAAAGATAAACAACATCCTAAGTTCCATTAGTTTTTTGATTAGTTTTGATAATTGTTCTGCTGCTTTCTTTGTACAATTTACTTCTATAAATACATGCTAGGGGAACCATTTGTCTAGTGTACCACGGCACAGTAATTTCCTATATAATTTGATCCAACTGCTGCAGGAACTCATTTGAGCAATTGTTAATTAATCATTAGCAGTCATTAACTTTGGGTAGCAATGATTGCTAATCAAGATTTTCATGCTGCATTTTTTATTTCTGAAGGTTCTTAATTAATCAAATCACTAACATTTTTTGTTATTTGAGAAAAAGAAACAGTATGTTTCTAGCAGAACTCTTAGTTGCATCTTTGCCTTTAAAATCCTTGCATGCCTTCACTCTGGCTACTTTTCTCCTGCATAAATTGCTGGAAAATATTTTGCAGTTTAAGTTAACAATGCTCTCACGTTGTTCATGCTATTTGCAATTATGCTGCTAGGAATAACCATGAAAGTAGTGACACCACTCCAACTATTTCCCTCATGGTTAATTTTCTTTGCCTCATACCTCATGTCTTTGAAAAAAAGAAAAACCCCAGATATTTATAGTACTTTCAATGCTGTCTTTTTTCTCAGTGGTATAGCTAATAATAATCTATTTTTCTATTAGTGTACCCTTGTGGCCCATCACCACCATGCTTGTACATAAGGTAGATGTTGCTACATCAAGATTTTGGGCAGTTCCTCCATAGAGGAACATTTAATTCCAATTTTCTCTTCCACTGAAGCGACTTTGCATTGTCCCCTTAAAAAGAATAGAGTGGCACAACCCATGGATGACACTGGGTTGGAAAATTTCCCTTAGGGAGAGAGGCTGGCCACTTTCCTTCCTCCACACCTTTGCCTGCTACCCTGGATAGAAATGGTGGTGGGAAAAAAGGAGTAAAGTTTGAGCAGAGCTGCAGCTGGGCTGCACCACATCTCCAGCAAGGACCTTCACCCTCTGTAGCTTGGCCAGGCTGCACCAGACCCACACAGAACTTAAGGTGACCACATAGGTCAATCTTAGGGAGTCAAATATTTCCCCTTTCTGAGGCAATGGAGAAGCAGCCCAGAAACTTCCAGGTTAGCAGTGGAACCTTTCCAAGCATTGGGAGAACAAGAACAATGGGCTTCCTAAATTGGCGATTTTTTTAGGATCAGCTCCAGCACCCCAGCTTTAGGCAAGGAACTCCCATATATGTGCCTTCATTCTGGCCAGAAATGTTAATAATTAACTCACAGGGCTGTGAAGTACTTGAACAAGAAGAGAGCAGCATATTTGAACAGCACCTAAATCCAGCTGAGCCTACCTGCACGATGCCAGAGCAAACTGCCAGATGGGGTGTGACCCACCAGCCTTGGGATGGAGAGATTAGCCATTCCTATCACTGTGGTTACTGAGATAAACTGGTCACACACTCACCTCACTGGGAGCTGCAAAGACTAAGTTTGGCAAGTCCCTTGACAGTGAAAATGCTGTTGAACTGCGCTAACACTTTATCACTGCAGGTTGCTGCACAAATACTTGCTATTGCATCTGTTATTAAAACACATTTCTTATAGAGCTGCAGACTGCAAGGCTATGAAAAGTAAAAGGCTGAAATCAGGCCGATATTTTTTCAAGGAATTCCAGGGGAATGAACAATAATTTGCCACTAATTGTAAAGAAGCTTTGATAGAAACTCTGAACAGATTCCCAGCAGCACATATTTTCCAGAGGCTGCCTGGTAATTTTCAGTAAAACCCAAGAACAATATGACTATTAACTTGTATGTTAAATGTCATCCAGATTTGTTCATATCGTTCTCTGCACTGCGTCTTTTCTAGGCACACTTTCATAATTTATGGTGTGTGGCCACATTTGGGCTCACTCAGTTATACACCCATGGAAAAACATTAGATGAAGGTCAAATGAAGCCCACAGGGATGGTGATTATCTTTCCCATTTAACTCTTCTTTAAAAAGTACCAAAGTTACCTTGTAGCCTGTGGCTTCATTTGTTGACAAATTTCATCTGCACAGACCTCTTCCCACATAAAGGTGCAGTCGATACTTCCTTGAAAGGAGCAAGGTCATGAGCAGGGATGGCATTTGATGGCATGGTGAACCCCACAGGGATGGCTTGTGGCCCTGTGTGCAGCGCTGTGCGAGGGCATGCTGAGTAACGGGATGTGCTTGTTGAGATACCCTCCAAACCTCTTCATGCTTGACTGGTGCTGCTGATAGGCTTGGCTAGTGCTGCTGATATTGTTTGAGGGCTGTAAATGCTCAGAAAATTGCCAGCTATTTGTGAGGCTGTGCTGAAGGCTTCCCAATTCTAGTAATATTGTTTCATTGTGAGCATTATAAAAGGAACAGGTTGGGTCTCCTTAGAGAGACCTCCTTATTGCCATTTAAACTTCCAATAGCAGTAATCAATGCCAGATGACTTAAGTTACCAGCCAAACAAGACCAATGGATGGTTGAAACAGTTTGTAATACCTCATGGGAAAGTTAATTGCTCAAATTATTCAGTGAATATTGCAAGTTCTCAGACAAATAGAACATTTGAATATTTTGTCATCATGAAAGATCTATGTCTGTGCAGAATATTATTTTAAATTAATATTTCAACTGACTCATGTTTTATTTCTTCTGTGTAGCTGGCCTGGTTTTGTCCTATTGACAGAGGAAGTAAAAAATGTATGAATGTGTTCTGATTCCCCAATTCCCTATTTAATAAAACCTATTCAAAAGTTAAAAACAAGCTTTAAGGCACGTCCTTCTGTGTGGTTAATTCTCTTAAGAAGATTAGCAAACAATCCTAGCTGTGCTGTGATCCCAGCTGCCAGTGGCTGAAAGGTTGGGATGCACAAATCAGTAAAAAATATAGTTGTTGATATTTTTAAGTTGCCTAAATTAGGAGAGGTCCTGATATTGCCTAAATTGGGAGATGTGCATGATAGACATTAGTTCAAATTCTTCGCTGACATAAAGCCACAGAAAGAAATGCAACTTACTCTAAAGACCTAGAAAGACCTTTAACACAAGACTTTTTATTTCAGAATAAAAATATCAGCTATTATAGTTTTGCATTTAAATACTAAGGGTCAGTGCAGATGAGATTCTTTGTATGATACATTGTACTTGTTAAGCATGTAGGAAAGATTTATTTTCTGTGTCCTGCTTTAGGGTGTCCTCTCCAGCTCATGACTTTGGTGTGGTCACCACTCTTTCTGGCTATTTGTTGGTCTGAAGGTACCAAAGAGAAATTTCATGAGAGTCTCTTACAATTTAAATGTACTCTGGTTTACAATGTAGAACAATAGTAGATGCTGATGTGTTTTTTTTCCTGAAAAATAACATGCAGCTTGTCATTTAATGAAGCCTTCTCAAGAACATTTGTGTGAAAGAAAATGGCTTTTGCCCCAGCACAGCACTGGCACTTTTCTGGGACCTGTTTTTTGTGGATGAGAATGTGACCAGGTAGAGCAGCAGGCTGTACCAAGAAAGGAGAGTGTGTTTTTCCTGGGGACAGCAGCTTTCCCTCTGCATTAAGTTACAGAAGCTGGTTTGTGGGATGGAGCTGAAGAGCCAGGGTGTCTGCCTGGTTTCTGGAAGCTTTTGCCCAAAAGGACATGCTGGATTTAATGCACTTGAACATTCAATTAAATGGTAACTCAAGCTTCCTAAAATACCAGAAAATCTGGTGTGGATGCTTTCCACATATTTGATCAAAGGTGTATATCTTACCCATCGATCAGCAAAGATGAAGACTGAATGCTTAAAAACCATTGCAAATGTTTGTAGCTGGTCTTTTTTAATAGAAAATCCATTACAGCTGCAATTCTGGGGCAAGCACAAAGTAAAGATGCACTGGTAGGACTATGAGACAAGTCGTGGCAAAGGGCTGAGAGGGTAAGAGCATGTGCATCAGCTTCCCCCATTCACATCTCAGCCTCTGAGTAGGTTCTCTACAAAAGACAATGGTCACTGACATATTTATTGAACTGGAATAGTCAAAGTGCAATTTGTCAGCTTTAGTCTAACAACAGGGAAAAAAGAGTCAAACAATACACCAGAATAACACCCACTATTAAACAAAAAAAATGGTTTTCATCAAGACAAATTACAAATCTGCATCTCAGTTCTCCTATTGTCAGAAAGCACTAAGGTGGAAAAATGCTTATCCTTTCAAATTTTTATGCAAAAGGACATGGATAGCTCTAGTATCTTCATTTTTGCTGATTTATGTCCTTTTGTGTAATAAAATACTCTTAAATTACACCCTTCTGATAACTTCATAGAACAGCTATAATTTCTTTTCTCCCTTTTTTTTTGCTGTGCTTTGTAAAGTCATGTTACACTGCAACATTTAAAGTACGGACAGAATTTGACAGTACCTCATACCAAATGTACTTTTCAGGAACAAAAATAATAAATGCCCAGGAAATTGCTGTTTTTGCTGTTATTGCCCATTAAATCCATGGAAAGGGAGAAAAATACACTGCGAAGTTGGTAAAAGACCCACCAGCTCAATCTGTTTTTTAAATACAGAGGAAACTTCAATGATGTTTTCTGCAAGCAGGAGATTCTCAAACTAAGAAAATTTCATTTAGAAACCACTAATATAGATGGTAAGCTTATTTATACTTTGCCCTCTATTCTGCAAATAAATTTTCCATGGTTTTGTCTTTGTATTAGGTGTTCCATTTGAGGCCAGGCAGATTTTGTAAGGCCAAAACCTCAGTTGTCATTAGATTTATGAATCGGTTTTGCTACAATAAGGAGTTCTAAAAGAAGTGAAGCAATCTGATATTTCTGCTATAGGAAAAAAATAGTATTCCACAAACACAAAAGCATTTTTTTTGTTGTTTAATGATAATATTCTATTCTCTTCCTGATTTACATGTTTTGGCCCTTCCAAATACCCTTTATCTTCCAATTAGTTTCCCCATTACATGTATAATTAAAGACAAATCAGATTATGGTGATTAGCATGTATTATAAGCTATTTTACTAATTTCTGAGGGCATATTCCTACAAGGGATAACATAGAAATTAGAAGACTAATTAGGCCAAAATTACCTTTGCTAATGAATCTAAGCAGTAGTTAAATCCTTGAACAAAAGAGACATTTTTGTGCTTTGGAGGTTGAAGGTATAGTTCTCAGGAACCAGCTTTAGGAGTATATCTGTGGAGTTTCAACATCTAGAAAGGGTTCAGCTCCAAACCACCTGAACTAATTCTCTGAAAATCTGCTGCCATTGGGTGTTGGTAGGTGCTGGAGACTTTTATAAAATAGTTCTCTGTGAAGTACTGCTCCTTCCTCTGCTCTTGGGACTCACAAGTAAAAGAAGAGGGGTTCAGGAGTGAATGCCAGATTTTATTTGTGATGTGAGGTTATGGTCAGGCAAGAACAACAACACCCTACCAGCAGGGTAAAGGCAGGGTGTGTGTCCATGTGCTTTCTCCCATTTCCCAGGCCAAGAGATGTTGCATGAGTAGTTGATGCAAGGTTGTAGCCAAAGTGTCAAAGACAGAAACTTGCAGTGGAGGAGTTCCTTGTGCCTGTCTGTCCATGTCATGCGTGCACTGGTCCCACTCCCTTATTGAGCAAGAAAGTATTCTTAACTCAGGAACAGTTGTAAGAGAACAAAACACCTCTGGGTGTTGAAACACAAGGCCAGAGCTCAGGAGACCCATTGTAATTTGAGGCCATGCAGTGGGTGCACAGCCTTTGAAAGTTAGTTAATACCAAACCTTCACATGCATTGGAATTGTTGGATCTCTTTGAAATTAGGAACAGAAATACCTTTGGGGGCTTGCATCTCAGTCTCCCCATCACAGAGCATAGAAGAAAAAAAATGCTTTCTGCTTCAGATATGCTAAGTATGCCAAAGAGGGAAGAGTGGTTCAACATTAGAAGTGAAAGGCAATAAAAGTCCTTAAGATCCACCAGCTAAGGACTGTTGCTGGCACAGTCCTTCCCCAGTCTTGGACTCACAATGAAGTGGCACTCTTCACTATTTATGCTCCTTCTCCCCAATCCTCCACTGGGATAGGTATCTGTGCTTAGCCTAGAACAGAATGCTTCTTCCCCTCATTCTAATATGTTTATTCCTGTTTAACAGCTCTATTTTCAGATGATAATTACTCACTGAAAATTTGGGCCTCTGAGCTTAAGCTTTCCAGACCAGGTTTCTACCTCAGATTAATTTTATTTAGATCTGTAGCTAACAAAGAACAGCTATTCTTGTGGGCAGGGAAAATCTCCCGTCATCTAAAGGAAAAAAGAAGAAAGTGATAGATTGTTTTGAACTGCTTTCGTGTCAAAATGGGTGGGAGCAAGTAAAGACTGAAATAGTAAAGGAAAATAGTCCTTGGAGAGGTGACAAGACGTTTGGAATTCCAGCAAAGCTAGCCAAGGTTTGGGTATGATAGTTTCCATATGTATAACTGGTTTGCACAACCATTTCCCCATTTTCTGCATAAAATGAGGTATTGCTGCACGTGTTGGTACTGTTCTTTGTACACACTGGGAAACCTCCCTGGCTGAGGTGAGGTGGGCTGTACCTCCAGTGCTGTGCTGCAGGTGAGGGTGTGGGAGGAGTAAACATGTAGAAGGGAACAAACTTTAACAAGCAAAGGTGTCCATTGAAAGTGATGGGGTTTGATCTGTCCCACAGACAGCTTTTTCCTTAAAAACAAGGGTAGGAAAAGACCTGCTACTGCACTCACTGAGCATATGTGTGTATGTATGTATGTAGCTGTTAAGATTGAGGCAGCATGCAGTGTCAGAGAAAGTGAACTGTGCATTTCAAGAGGACTATTATGGACTCAGAAACTGAAAGGAGAAGTAGGTAAAAGAGGTAAAAGCTTTTTGGAGGAATTGAGTCACATGAGTGGCTTATAACTGCTTTTGAAATCTATCTCAAGTCCAAGGGCAGTTTTCAATGTGTTACTGGCAAAATAGCCTTGACTTTGGAAATTAATTTACTTTTCAGCACATAGACAAATTTTTTATTACCAATTTGGATTTTGAGGAAGTGAAGTTGATTAAGCAAACAGTAAAACACTTTTCCTCCCCATTCTCCTAACTCAGCTTAAGCCAGAAAGCCAGACACCTCCCAGGCCTCAGATTCCTTTGTTTCTGCCAACCCTCACTCCCAGCCCCTTCTAAATCCTGTGGTGAGGTGATAGGTACCGCTGGAGGGTGGATCTGTGCATAAGGGTTCTTTCAACTACTAGTTCCTTCTTAAATTTTTTCATCTGTTCACCATCTGCTGGAGTGGGTCTGACTGCCTGATGTGGATCATGAGTCCTCTGAGGTACTGCCTCAAGCACAGAGAAGCTTCTCCCAAAAGTGCATCACCAGAGTGCTGCCAAGGAGTGAAGAACAAAGTACCAAGTGTGAGCAGTAGGTGCAGAAGAAATGCAAAGGAGGTCAAAGCTGAATGCATGAGTTACTTGGCAATGATTTGGAAAGAGGAGGTAACATCCCCAGTGCACAGCAAGCTGTGTGTCTGAGAGAGGGGTACACACTCCTGGCCAGACAGCAGGCCAGAAGGGGCTTGGGCTGGAAGTCCAGCTCCAGGAGTTTGCTGCTTGGAAAACCTCCAAGCCCAGGATGAGTGTGACAGGGTTAAGTTATATTACGCCCTTCCTTTAAATATTTCCTTTTAGTTAGGTCAGGTTTCTGCCTCTTAACCTCCAATGCTGGCATAGTCAAGGACTGTAAATCCCTCTCTGGAAGGCAGCCAGCTGAAAAGCTGGTCACTACTGCAGCAGCTTGTTGTGGTTTTAAGTCTGTTTGCCTGCTCAGAAGACACTACTGGCATCTCTGCTCCATGTGCAGTGCTCCCCAAGCCCAGTTTTTGTGGAAGAAAGCTAAATCTAGCCAGAATTAGGTGAATGGTGTTATGCACACTATCACTGGGCAGGGATGAAGAGACTATCCAAAAAGAAAAAGCTGAGATAATCTTGGGGATGTAAAGCAAAATTCCCTTAGGGAATTTATTGTCTTATATTCTGAGCGATAAATGGGTGGGTTCTCTTCCATTTTCCCTGGACATCACTGCCACTCAGTATCTGTGCTTCCTCTTCACCACAAAGTCTTCCTTCTTATAGACTTGTACAAGTTTGTTCTGGCGCCTGTGAGCTTGGTGGCCGCCCTTGACATAAAGCAATGACATAAAGCAGCCATAAATCACAGCTTAGGCTGAGCTCTCTGGCACTGGGAAAGCCTGGCCACCAAAAATTACCATCTTCACTTGGAGGAGACCTGCATTGAGGCCAGCCTGAGTGGAGTAGCTGGAGACCTTCTAAGATATGTAGTTTCCAATCTTTCTTACCCCTGCCTGACTGTGCTGGGTGTTGCTGTTGTTTGATTGATCTGTTTGTCCTTGTCCTCTGAAGTGGGCACCCCTCAGAGGGGTCTCATTGAGCTTCAGGTATCTGGACTTGTTCACACTGACTTAGCCATCACTGTAGCATATATTTAATCTCTACAGAACATTTGTTTAGCCTCAGGAAGGATTTCTGTTAGTGCAAGCCCTAGGAGATAGCCTGATTAAGGTTGAGTGAGTGTAACTTTACTGCCTTGGGAAGAAACGGTTTCTGCAATATAACATGCAACAATTTATAACACTTTTCTTCCCTGTGGCACTTAGACAGTATGTCAAGTGCAAAGAATTCCAGCCAAATATAGAATTCAAAACAAAAGAACCTTAATTAACTTTCTGGAAGAATTTATCATGGGGGAATCAGTGGGAGGTGAGAAGCAGAGCTTTTTGCTGTATTTCATTTTCCTTAGCTGTACGTGGCAGTAGCTGTCTCTTATCATGGCTCATTCTCGTAAGCATACTCAGATGCAGCTGGAAGCTGGTTAGACTGTGACAGATGGTGCCAAACCCCTATTGTTTGGCTGGAGGTGGGTATTTTGGAATGGTTTTGCTTTGAAAACAACCCTCCTCCTCCAAACTTCCTGTTCTCTCTGAGGTCCAGGAAAGATTTCCAGTGAGGCAGGAATCCTCGTAGTGATGTAATGAGTGTAAATCTACCATTACTCTGTGACCATTTCTATAGGCTGAAAGATGGAAAAACTCAGAAGCATTCCCATGCCTGGTTAAGCATTACTGCTGAGCCATTGCTAGAACGTCGTGCTCCAGGGCAAAGCTTTCTCCAAAGAGCAGACAAACGCTGCTGGTTGTATACAATTACAGCTGGCTGGGAGCTCCAGCTAGGCTTACCCTGGAAATGTTGGCTGCAGTAGGAATGTTGGCTGGGGTAGAGGCATGTGTTTTAACACAGAAGATCAGTGCCAGCAGCAGCCGTAGTGCAGATGCAGCCACGCTAACACAAGTGCTCTTGCCAGCACAGTGTATACAAAGGGTAAGAGCCACAGACTCCCTTTCCAGCGCTTGGCACCCACTTGGGGAATTGAACTAGAACCTCCTGTGCAAGCTGCAGAGCTGAGGCCTTGGAGGAGGAGTTATTGTCTCTGATCTGGGCATAACACACCTGCCAGGGGATGGTGGCTACTGCTGCTGTCCTGAGCACAGGCCCAGAAATCAGTGATTCCTGCTGGCAGAGCAGGTTGCGCCTTCAAACACAGACAAGCTCTGGGTGCAGAAGGAGCTGGTCCTTCCTGTGCACAAGGGATTGCGTGGATGTGCCTGCATTGGCGTCTCTGGTCTCCTGAGAGCTCAAATCAGGCCTAATCCCCATTATTGGTAAGACCTCACCAAAATTCTGCTAAGAAGGGTAAATTTTGGTAAACAGCAGTTCCACCTGGCAAGACTCATGACCAGCTGGCTGAAGCAGGCTAAGATAGCTGGTGCTGACTGTTTCTTCAAACTGAGCACCCGCAAGACCCTTCAGAAAACACCCCCATCAATACGTTTCCAGAGCCAGCATATTGCAAAACCCAAAAGGATCTTGGGTAGAAGAGATTTTGTTTATTGCTGGGGAGCTTGACATCCTGTAAGAACGGCTTACCTTGTTAGAGGCTAGCGGGTGCCAGTGGGAGGGAATTTGTGTTTGCTAGACAAATGCAAATTCCAGTGAGGAGATTAAACTTGTAAGAGTCTTATGGAAAATAAACATCCTGGTTAGGGAGGGAGGCTGGAGAAACAACGCAAAGTATATCCACTGAGTGTTTAGCCTCAGCAAAGAGTATTAATGGATAACTTGATATCCAAAGTGCTAAAGAAAACCTCAAAAGCCCATTTGAAAGGAGTTAAAGAAACTCTGTGCATGTATAAGATAAGGAAAGAGGCCAACAAACATAGCACTGTTGAAGGTGCTGGGAGAGATTTAAGAGACAGGAAGAAGATCCAAAAAGCTGTTAAGGCTGCAGGAGACCTACTTGCAAGGGTAATGGGATTCTGATTTTCACAATCTGAGCTGCAGGATACAATCAGGAAAAAAAGGTTTTATTCTCAATGACAATGTGACCATTTGAGTAGAAAGAGCAGAGCCAAAGCCCTTACACCCTTACTTTTTACTTTTTACAGCAGAGGGTAAGTCCTGGCAGACCTTTCTTTGGGAATCTCTCTTTCTCTCTCTCACACACACACACACAAAAAAAAAAAAAAAGCAGAAAGTATTTGTGTCTCTACAGATTATGTAAAAATGAAATACTGAACTACCTAGACAGAAGACGGACATGGTAAAACTGGTAAAACTCTGTGAGTTTCCTGAGGGTGTATCTGTTCTATGATCACACCTAGTCTTTGCACACAAAGCCTAGATGATTAAGTCCTTTGCCTCCCAAGACAGGATAAGTTCTTCCTCCTTTTTTTGCTACAGAACTTTTTCTCATATGCTCTATGAGTAAATGCATACGTTCTTGTAAGTGTCCTTTAGGAACATGGCTTAATATGGGAGGCCTGATTCTGCACTACTCAGTGCTTGAAAGCAGAGGGAAACAAAAATGAGTGAACAACTGCAATGACTCCTTGCGTTTTGCCGTGGGTTGCAGTGCAAAATGTAACCAAAACTCTGTATTCTATCACCATCTGTTGAAACTGAGCTTTGTGGGAGGTGTAATTGTCTGTCAATGGCCAACTGTCAATAAACCTGCTGGGGCAGTTTTCTTATCTCTTACACAACCCAGCCTCCCTCCAGGGAGAGATCTTCTGCTAATGGGCCATTGAATCTCACTGATAGAATTCCATCATCTCACTGGGAAATGCTCCAGCCAGGGGGAGGAGCCAAGTATTCCTACCTGGATAAAAATCTGGGAGTTGGAACACCAAGGCAGCCTTTTCCACTGGACTCTCAGAGGAAGACCAGGCCCATCTATCACCACTGGACCTTCAGTGAAAAACTCCACTTTTCTACAGGAACATCACTTCAACAGAGCCACATCTGCCACTGGGATTGCAGCCACCATTGAATGGGACTGCCACCAACACCCTGACCCACAGGGTGTCGGGTTGGATCCTGACTCTGTCAGTGGGTTTTGTTTCTTTATTTGTTTGTCTTACTGCATGTGTTTTTGTTTTATTGTTTATTTTAGTTCCCCTAATAAAGAACTGTTATTCCTATTCCCATATCTTTGCCTGAGAGCCCCTTCAATTCAAAGTTATAATAATTTGGAGGGAGGGGGTTTATATTCTCCATTCCAAGGGAGGCTCCTGCAGATAGCAGACACCTGTAGTTCAAACCATGACAGGTTTGCTAGCTTTTTAGCTTTTTATCAGATTTGCACAGGCATAAGTGACTACAGAATGTGCAAGGCACCAAAATCTGCAGTGTAATAAGGTGTCAATGATGCATCTTTGTAGACCATACTTTCTTGTGACAGCATCAGAAGCAGCCAGCTATACAGCTGCATTCATCCTACCCATGGAGGTACTATGGGCTTGTTTAGATAACAAACAGATTGTATTATTAAAAAAGGGTATGCAACCAAAAGTGGTTCCATGTCAGCATTCAGGATGAAAGTTGATGAACTACACATCCATAAAGGAATATACCAGGTAATAATAGAAGGGCAGGCAGCAAAGGAGTTGTATGAAATGATTGATTGAATATGTACACACAAAATCAGGAAGGTGAAAGTCCTTCACTGATGTTAGAGAGGGATCTTAAAAAACAAGCATGCTAGTTGCAAGAGTGGATGAAGGTCTGTTGGAGGAGACAAGTTCGTTTCCAACAACATGGAAAAGGCAGAGAAACTCAAACAACTTTTTCCTTTGGTTTTCACAAGCAAAACCTGCTCCCAGGCTACTGTGTACACCAGGATAATTTGGAGACTGGAAGGACAGGCAGCAGTGGGGGAACAGCACAGTCAGTACTGCCTGCAGAACCTGGATGTATCCAGCCCTGAGGGACTGGATGAAATTTTCCTGTGCTAAAAGAATAGGCTTATCACAGTGTGTTAAGAACCTGTTTTCTCTGACAAATATGGTGATTGGGAGAGGTCTCTGACAACAGCAAAAAAATTTGTAGTAAATCATTAAGAGGTGGAAAAGGGAAGAAATTACCTAGGAAACCTCACTATGTTAAGGCCAGCCAACTTCACTTTTGTTCCTGAAAGGATTATGGGATATGTCTTCTTGGAATCCATTTACAGTCACAAGATGGATAAGAAGGTACTCAGAAAGAGTCAACATGGATTGCCTTCTACTACAACAGTGTGACTGTGTGGAGAAGGAGAGGGCCATGTGGGCCATACACCATGACCTTCTTTATTAATGATTTTAGTGCCATCCATCACCCACAGCATTCTCATTTGGAAGCTGAAGAAATATGGGCTAGAGAAATAAAATGCTTGGTGAACTGAAGAACAGCTGGACCTCTGGACTCAAAGCATGGCTCACATCTGATTGGTGGGCACTTATGAGAGGAGTACTGAAGATGTTGCTTAACATTTTCATCAGCAACCTGAATGATTACACAAAATGTACCATCAGTTAACTTATACAAGATATTTAATTAAAATAAGCATTTGACAAGATGAGTGGCTGAACTTCAATCTAAAACACCTTTGTTAAACATAAGGAACAGGCCAACCTAAACAGCTCAAATGGCTGAACAAGAAGAAATGCAGAGTTTTGAACTTGTTGCAGAGTAACCCCATTTATCAGCACAGGCTGGGAAGTGACTAACTAGTGGTAGTCCTGGTGAAAAAGTCATGAGTGTTTAAGGATGCTGACAGGGCACTCTCACTGCAGATAAATCAACCTCTATCTCACTTCCAATAATGACCTAATGTAGCTTTCCATTAGGAAGAGTCTTGGGATGGCAACAGTTCTGCTTTGAGTATGAGATTGGAGTAGATGGTATTTTAAGATCCATTTTGACCCACATATCCATGATCCTATAGCTTCAATATCAACAGCAGCTTATTCTATAAATGTTATTTTTTTTCCTCCAGCAAATATGTATGAAGGACTCCACTCTCAAGGTATACATCAGTGTGGAATTTAGACCATACTTCAATTTTTCCACATAAAATCATTTCCCTCCCCAGGCAAGAACACTTGCCATAAAATCATAAGGTAGACAGAAGAATGTGAATTTGGTGTGTGAAAGATGGGAGTTGGGCCAGTTACACTCCTACCCTGGATATTTCTGGTTGTCTTAAAATTATTTGCTTTATAGCTTAGCTAATTGATGTTGGTTGTTATGAGTCTTGATGTCTGGGAGGGACTGGATTATAGTCCTTTCTAGTTTTCATAACTGTATAATTACAGTTAATAAAAGCAATGATTTCTTAAAATGAACTTTGTGTATTCCAGGTGTCCTCAGACAAGAGAACAGTATGTCTTGTTAAACATTCAGCCTTTACAGCAGCAGCATAAAGTCTGATGTTCTCCTCTGAATCATGGGAGAGGATAATGAAGCACATCCTTTGCTGAGAACAGGGTTTTTGAAATTATTTTCTCCATCTTGCTCTGGTTACCCAAAACCCATTTTGGTATACTCATTTATACTCCCACTCCCTTTCTAAATTGAAAATAGAATACTTTGTGCTTTTGGGGATTAGTGACTTGAGCAGAGCCACTGAGATGAGATTAAAGCTCATGGGAAAATGATGAGCTAGACTTTCTCCAAATAAAAACACCACAGAAACCCTCTCAGGGTCCTTTTGTTGCAGTGGCATGAACACCTTTGGCCCGAATTCATCCCATCACATCATAGGAAGTTAACCTATAGGAAGTTAAGGCATCTAAATTAAGAGTCTAAATGCTTTAAGTTCTCATTTTCTTGTATTTAAGGGAGTCTGGAATTCCATTTATTCCTCTTACAACCAGAATTACTCTTTCTACTGTTCTCTCACTGGATGCTTAGGAAGCCTAGAGTGACTCAGGGAGGCACTCCAAAACTTTCATTTTGGTATGAAACTCAGGATCTAGATATCTTTCTATGGAAAGATTACAGATTGTGTTAATTCTGTTGGTTGTATGACTTGACGCTATGAGCCAGCCCAGGGCTGACATGCTGCTGATTTACTCCATCCCATCTAGAGGATGCTACAGAGGGAACAGAGTCAGTAACCTCAGTGACTCTGCTGTGGACAGATGGGCAACAGATCAGCTAAGGGTAAGATCAGAACTTGAAAAATAGTTCCGCAGCTGAGCCTGCACAGCAGCCTAGCACTGTCAACATGCTGCAGCTGTCCCCCTCCATTTTATTCCCTTTCTTTACTTCTTGGAGGCATCAGACTGGCTGTGAGAGAAGCATGGTTTGTTGCATTGTCTGCGTGTATTGAGGGAACAGACTTCCAAGATTTCCACATGTTTCTTTGTATGTACAATGACTCTTACTCTGTTGCTAGCTGTTTGAGACTCTGAGACATAAATTAGGTGGAAAAAGACCTGCCATAAAGATCTAGTAGCACTTATCTTCTTGCCTTTCCACCTCTTTCTTTTACTTATCTCTTCTTTCAGTCTCTGGATGATCTAAACCCACTTGACATGTAGGTGTTAAGGAAACTTCCCAGTCTGACCATTCACACAGCACTCTGGCCATCACACTCCCAACAGATTTTCACTGCTGCTTTCACAAGAAGCAGCTCCAGTGAACCCATGGGTGCCCTTCTTGACTCCTTACACATCCCATTTACACCCAGACCAGGTTACCTAACTGGTTCAACCCCAGGTTTCCCACAGCAGCATCTCAGATGTCTCAATCCATAAAGCCATTTATTCATGGTGCAGTAACACAGAAACAGCCCTGGCTGGTGCCTGTGCAGAGACCCACCCACAACCAAGGAACTCCATGGCTTTTATGTCCTCACAGTCTACTTGTGCACAAGTCTTGCTCTTTTCCTAAGACCTCCTCTCCTGCTCTGTGTCCATCCACCTGGCTGATGCCTCAGGTCTGTCTGCACTTTGTTATCCAAAAGGTTGGCAGTTCATGGCCTCTTGTCTTGGGCTCCCACCCAGAGCTCAAACTGCACCTCAGTCTGTATCTCCACCAGCAGCCAGATGCCTGCACCAGATGTATTCCTCAACACAAACATGAGCTGACAGGCACTTCCCTGGCCCTGTGCCCCCTGTAAGTTGGGCTCTTTCAGAAGAGTGTGAGATGATTAGGGTAACATCCTTCTGTGCAGCATTTTGCACTCTAATTGTGTTGAGGATAATAACATTTAGCTTTCCATAGGGTTGGATTGCCTCCTGCTCTTGGTTTCTTTACCAGCAGCAGCTTTGGACTTCTCTTGGACCTGAGCTGATTCAATCATGATATTTCTCAGCACCGTCTCCAAATAGTTCTGAAAGATGGCACTGTCTTTCTTCTCCCATTCCAAGGAATGCAGTGATGTCTCCCCTTCTATTTATCATACTCACCAGGAATTTTTCTGGACATTCTAATTGTGTCATACTTTAAGAAAAGTGTTTATTGCCAGTGTATGGACAGAAACAGAAAGGGGCACCACAGAGACAAGCTTTCGCAATGGCATGAGGGAAGATTTTTTAAAAACTGTGCTAAAGAGTATAGTAAATCAAGCTAATTCCAGGTGACAGTTGGTAATTTTAGCTTTCTTCAGGTTCCATCAGAAAATGTCCATCTTTCTCTCCTGTTCACCTTCTTAGACCAGGACTGGACTGTGCCATGACTCCTGAAGTGCTAAAGGACGCTGTCTGCATCCTGGAAATCCCCTTTCCTGCTGTCAGCCTAGAAAATGCATCCCAAGCCTCAAGCATTGTTTCTATGAAATAATGGTGTTGGTACCCATAAAAGATGCTGGCTTTCCTGTTCAGATGTCCAAATACACATTCAGCTTTTGTTTCATGCAGCTACCCACTTGTTTGAAGTTGCAAGCACATGCTGAGTGTTAGTTTCCTTCTTTCCTTGTTTCAAAGTGTACACTCCATGTCTGTATAAAAGTATTTCTAAGGGTAGGAAATCCTTCTTCCTTTCATTGTGCATCTGTTAGACATGTGATCCATTTGTGTAAACAAAAAGGGAAATTTTGAAAAAGTGGAAGAAAAATCTCAAACACTTAATTGAGTTGACACATTTTTACCTTTCAATAGATTGTATTAACCTCATTTTCCAGTATTACACTCCTGAAACTTTCCATACATTCCTGAGGGACCCAATTTTTTCCCTAGAGACTCAAGGTATTAGATTAATCAGGGATGACTCAGATGGCTGTGAAAGCCTGGCTACAGATGGAGTGGGCTCCACCACAGTGCCCACTGGTGAAGGAATATACATCTGAAGGATGTATATTATATGAAAGAAATAGAAATTCTTAGTTCATCTAGACAGAAGTAAGTACTGAAGGAATATACATCTGAAGGATGTATATTATATGAAAGAAATAGAAATTCTTAGTTCATCTAGACAGAAATAAGTACTGCAGAGACATGTAACTGTTGCACTGCTCAGAAGAGCTCTTCTGCAGGACAAGTGCTCCAGCCAAGGGGAAAGCCAGGCTGGGCAGTGATGGGCAGCTGTGGCTGCCCGCGTGGCGCTGCCAGCTGCAGCATCCAACCTTTCAGCTGTACAACAGCAGGAACCTGGAGCAGCTGCACAGCCACCAGTGACCAGAGCACAGCTGGCCCAGCACAGGGGACAGCAGCAATGCCCATTGATGTGTAGCCAAGTGTTTCCATAGGACTTTGAAGTGCATTTTTTCTTTTTCATAAATAGCTTGCTGCCTTCTTTCCCCAAAAAAGCACAGAACATGTTTTACTTCCCAAGGACACCCATTTGCCTGTGAGCTGGAAGTAAACACCTGTGGAGGTGAGCAGGTGTGGTGAGGAGATTTTGCTCTGTGCTGGTTTGTGGGGATTTATTGCAAGCCACTTGAAGGTTTTATATAAAATGAGTAGTGTGCTAATGTCTTGGCCTTCAGGAATATTTCAGGGCTCGGGTTTTCCTTTTGTTTTACTTTTTTGCTTGTTGTGCATGAAATGCCTAGGAAAATTACTTGGAGGGGCCAAAGCCTCATAGGTGCTGTCTGAGCAATGTCCCGAGCCTGCTTGGAGCCCAGGCCTGTGTGTGGTCAGACTGAAGAGCATGCCCAAACTGATCAGGTGCAGGCTGTTTCCAGGGCACCTGGCAGGACCTGGAAGGCAGCACCTTGGCACCCCCACTGTGTGCAATGCCCACAGGTTGTGTGGCACTACATCACATTGCATATGTGGCAGGGGCCGGGGTCCAGAGCCTCACTGCACTCCGGGCTGCTCCAGTCCCCAGGGAGACTTGGCACAGCCTAGGCAAATGAACAGCTGAGAGAAAGAGGCCACAAGGATGTAACACAAAGCTACTGTTGGAATGCTGGCTGCCCAAGCTGGCTCTGGAGAATGTTTTGGAGACTCATGGGGCTTTAAGCTGTGGTAATTCAACATTTAAGGACAAATAAGTTCTCCTGCCCTACTTATCTACTAGACAATGATGTTGAGCCAAAATATTCACAGTGCCAAAGGCGTATTCAAAGTGATAGAGGCTTTGAATCCTGTCTGTCAACGCTAGGTCTTAACATATGTCTCCTTGGAAATCAGTGCTACAGGCCTATTCTGGCAGGCATGGTTTTGGAAGAGCCCCAAAGACTTGTCTGTAAAAGAATGGCAGGAGGGTACTCTGTGGTATTTCTAATCCCACTTGCTTTAAATTATAACAGGCTCTGTAATGCTGCAGTTGTTCAAATAGGTGCCTTGGCAATTGTTTTCTTCTCCTGGCATTTTCCTTTTTTTTTTTCTTGAAATACATATATAAGAAATAATATTCTATTTTACAGAATTGGTCAGAAACTGGAAAAAAAAATCATTAGAACAGAACTTCCGTTTTGAAGTAACTTCTCCCCATTGCTTTCTCGTCTCCAGGGCTAGCAGCTTTCTTCATTCCCAGGCATTCTCTTCATTCCCAGCTTGTAATGGCTGAGATGAAATGCTATTAAATATAATTTAATGCATTTAGGAGCCACAATCTACCACCTTGCTGGTATCTATAACAACAGGTGCTTAAAAGCTGCATGGAAAAAGAGAAGTCCATTTTTCCAACTGTAGCAAACCTACTGCTCAGTAATGGTTTCTGTCAATATGAGTCTCCATGCCCTACTGTTAAAATCCAGGAATCTGGTAGACTATTTATTTCAAGGAAACCTTTTTCCCCCTACTGTCTGAAAATGGCCTCCTAGTTTTAAATGATGATTTTAAAACACACCAGAAATCTATATTCCTGCATTGGCTATTTATTCTGCCTTAAGAATATATAAAAACCAGATGGGACTCATTTTCTCTTACTTGGTCCAAACATTTCAACAAGTGGGTTATTTTTCTTACCAGCCTTTGGATTCCCTGCTGTTCTTAACAGGATTATTTGGATAAATAAACTGTTCCAACTTTGACCCTTTACTAACCATTCACCTGAGGCATCACATGCAGAACTTAAGGGAAAGAAAGGATGCCTGTTCTGGTGAGAAGTGAGCTAATACTGCTTTACTATGAAAAGACATGGAATTATTCATGTCTGAAACAAAAACCCCATGCATTTTTGGCATAAATATCCTGTTTTATTTCTGATGTAGTTGAACAAACACCAAAAAGTTAACAGGTTGGAACAGTCTGGGAAGGAAAAAGAAGGAAGGCTTACTCTAACTACCTTATTTATGGTTTACAGATGTTTCAGGTAGGCATATAGACATCTCCTTTGTTTCAGAGTTATCCCAGTAGGATTTTTGCCAGTGTTCAAACTCATTTTTCCATTTAAGGCTTTGTCTACCTTATCTACAATTGGAGGAAAGCAGAATATAGTCTAGTATACAGCAAAAGCAAGATAAAAACAAACAGTGAGACAAAACCAGTTTCCTCTATAGACAAGAAAGGAAAATTTTCAAAAAGTGAAATGATGAATAAAATAGGACAGACATCTTCCTTGTTCTTCAGGGCTGAGAAAATTAACTATACAAAGATGCAATGAGATACCTATATCAGTGGTAGGTTTCAGAGACAATACCAAGGTGGAGACCCTGAACAAGAGAAATTAAAAGCTGAGAAGTGCTGTAAGTATGCAGGTCACAAAAGAGGTGCAGGTTAAATTCACATATGTCATCCTTCGACTGCTTCCCAAGCTGTGATCACTCAGGAGCTGAAACTGTAGTAAAATGTTCCAGCAGGCCGTACCTACCTTTAGAATTAAATATTTTGATGCTGTGAATGATAGCCATGACTGAGGTGCTCTGACATGCCACATTGTATAATATTTCTGGCTTTTTCCTCATTATCTGGTCTTTCTGTAGAGGGATTATAGGTGCAATGGAAGTGATGCTATGATAGAATGGAAGTAGAAGTGGGACTGAAGCATCACCAGTGCCTGGTGACTGAAGGTATAAGTGACATTGATGCATTGTCCCTGTGTGCAAGGAAGCATACATTGCAAACAGGTGCAGTGGTGGAAGAGGGTGCAACCTGCTCCTTTTTGTTTCTGCTGGGCTGCCAAAAACTCCTGTTTGCTCAGGTATGCTAGCAGAACTACACATGTGACTTCCTTCCTCCATTCAGTCCCTGTGAGCTGAGGTAACCAACACCTCTGCATGGAATTGTTTGGACTAAGATGCTCTCCTGAGGAGCAGGGCAGAGTAGTGAGGAGTGGTTTGCAGCAAGCTAAGAGTGCTTGTCTCTTTGGCTGTCAATGTTATATCGCCCTTGGTGTCAGGTCCTGTGAATTTGGCCCAGTAATTCATCACCCTGTAAACAAGGAGCTGATCCCAACTGTGAATTCCAAGAGCAGGCATATAATTATAATGTCTTTACCAACTCCTTCAGCTAGAACTGCATTAGGACAGTAAACTATGGCAACCAAGAAACTAGATAGATCTGTAAATGAAATTTTTCTCAAGCAATCTTCTTATTTTATATATAAAATACTAATTAAAAATAATTTAAGTTGTGGAAGAGTGTGTAGGTAATTGCCCTCTACTATAGTTTCTCTCTATATTCTACATATTGGGAATAAACCAAGCAGACAGAGCAGCATATTTGACAAGAGATGGAGGACATGATCCTACGCAAGATCATTTTGTTTCTGTATGAGACAAGTCCCAGCAGCAATGGTGTTCTTCTCTGGATGAGAAGGGTGTGCAATGTAATTTTAATGAAATATTTAAGACCCTGTTCTCAATGTGAATGCAGTCTAATGAACACTGTGTACTAGTCTCCATTAATGTTGGCTATGTAGTAACCTTGGATAAATCATTGCATCTCTTTGTGCATAAGTTCATCTACAAAATGTTTTCCTCACAGATTTGTAGTGAAGATTCATTAGTTAATGCTTACAAAGTGCTTTGAAGATATGAATAAATACCGTTATTACTTTAGCAATGCTGAAGTTTCAAAATCGAGAGGGCATTTTACCCTCTGCATCCCACTGCCAGTTGGGTGCTACAGTGACTGTCCATAAGTAAATGCATCTTTCACACTGGTGTTTGCACATAGCTGTTATCATAAATCTACATGGTCACTGGCTGTCCATGGCCTAGGAGTGCCCAGTCTTTTGCAGCAATTAAGGAACAAATTACAATCATCTTTGCAAAAATTGTACACTAGAGATGAAAATCTTTTGTTTACACTGGCATGATTTTGCACTCCAAGCAAATACAGGGTGATTTGGTTTCAATCATTCATTTATCTAACCCACAGCACTTCATTTCCCAGGCAAGCAGCAGAATCATGTCTGGACCTGGGGATTCCATTAAAATGAAACAAGTTTGAAATTCATAAATTTATTCCATGCCAAATCCCTGGAACACATTGGCATTGTTTTGTCTTTTCTGAACTTTCAAATGAATGCACTAAACTGATACACCTACACTTCTTATGCTGTAGTTTAATATGCAAAAGGAGATCTCTAACACAGTGAAGCAATAGAAATCTTGATCCGAACTATTGAAAAAATATGCATTCTCATAAAATCTGACTAAAAATAGTGTAAGTTGCTGAACATTAGATTTCCAACAATTAAAGTTAAGTTAGACTTTGTCCCAAATTGGTTGTTAACATGTTTTTGTTTTTGTTTTGTTTTTTTTTTCCGAAAAGAACAGCACAGCCATGGAAATAAGGAGGAGCTAAAAACTATTAGAGTCATTCAACATTGTTTCCATGTTGATAGGCATACAGTTATTATTATGACTCCATTTCCCTATGTCCTTCTCTTCTTTTGTATTGGGGCTAAATGGGTTCGTTTCCACCACAAAGAGAGACATACATGGAGATGTGGTGAAAAACAGCTGTGTGTTGGAATGGCATGAAACAGACCATGAAACAGCAGATGAGGGTACTCTCCTTTACCAGGAAGCATTAATAGGAAGGAGGGAAGACCGTGACCAACCATAGGCATCATTCATTGATGAATGAAAACAAACCATGAAGCCTCAGGTTTTTTGGCTTTGCTGCCATCTAGCAGAAGATGGACAGCCTGACATCCATCCACCCGCTGGGACAGAGAAGGTTGCTGAGGTAGCTGGGGGATAATGTGGATTATGGCTGAGGACTGAGGTAGCTGTTCTGGCTAGTTGACTCCTAGAAAGTGGCTTGTTTCTAGAAGAGCAGATTTAGAAGCAGAACTAGCCGAGACTCACTCCTGTTGCTGGAAGAGTGAAATAGGCTGGTCTTCCTGTTGGTACAGTTGGATTAAAGGAGATATGCAGCCAGAAGAACAAGACCTGGACAATTCAGATATTCTCTCTAAAGACAAACCTTCTGAACAAGATAAGAGTAATTTTCCTTTCTGGGGAAAGGAAAGCACTCTTTGTGTGTACAGACCACATTTAAAAATAATCAGTTAATATCAGTTACCTTGATCAAGGTTTGCTCAAGGCTATGCTAAAAATCCCTTTAGCTTGTAACACGTTTCAAGCAAGTCATAGCTGATTCTGAGTGTATACTGCTTTATCATCTGAATGGTCTTGAACAAAGCTTAGTTACGTAATGATCATGTTAGGCTCCTAAATGAGTTTCCTTTCCTGTAATTATTTATCCTCCAGCTTCTCTCTTTCTTGCAATCTCATATTTTCCTGCCTTGTATGTTCCTTTTGCAGGGACAGATAACTATGTCTTGCTGATAGTCATTTATGGTCTGTGTTCATTAGTTCACAGGCAAAGGAAGCAAAGCAGGCTGTACTCTGATTTTCCCTTTGTGCAATGGAAACTGAACATTTATTATGGTTTTGTTGCTGAGGAGAAGTTCAATTGCTAATGTAACACAGGCTAAAAATTTTAAGAAAGAAATATTCCATGTTCTGGAACAACTGAACTCACATGTGTTTTCCTGTGAGGGAAAATATTGGCTAAACCTGTATTGAGGTGTTCTTGGGAGGCTGAGAAACATTATAATGTTGTGCTTGGGCTCATACTAAGGATTAAACAGGTCACTCAGCCTGAAGGTTAAGCTTTAAAAGAAACTGAGACAAATGAAGATAGAGGACTACACACACAAATCATCCAGGTAAGTTTGCCCTGTAGCTGTCTACATTATATGATTGAAAGTAAATTATTTTCCTGCCAGTTCCAATTAGACTGAATTTTTGAAAGGTAGAGAGAGGGTTTATTTCCATTCTTTTTCTATTGGACATCACAATACAGTAAAGGACATTTGCCTGTGAGTAGCATACTAGGAACTATGAAGCCCACACTCAGATGAGTTTCTGTGGTGCTGCTTTTTCCTAGGGCTTATAAATACAACAGTAAGTTACATTCTAGGTCTCTAAACGTATTAGATGTCATATGAATGCAAATATATGTTAAGTGGTTTAAGAAGTCTTGGGGAGAAGATGTTGGCCACCCTTCCATGCTGGAAGGGCACGGGGCATGCCTCGCCTTCCTCAGGGGAGTTGTCAGCTGCAGAATCCCCTTCAGCTGAGCATGGGGAAGCTCTCAAGGGCAGAGGGCTGTTCCACACATTCAGCACCTCCAGAGCCACAACCCTTCTCCAAATGCTGTGCATCAGGATATCACTTGCCAGGGCCTGTGGCTAGTGTGGCATAGACATTACCCCATGAACATTTTTTTCGGAGTGCTGGGGTGACAGGCTGGAGGAGGGAGCTGGGGGGTGAGGGTGTCCACGAAACCATCATGGCCCATCAGGTTGCATGGGGTGCCTGAAGAAAAGGCCTGGGTGCTGTGGCACTCTGTCCTATCCTATACATTACAGGCACTGGGTTCTCCTCCTCTTAATTTTGCAGTAGAAATATTTTAAAGTGATTTTATTTCACAAGCCTTCTTCAGCTATTCCTTTTCCTTGGGTCCAGTCAGATCTGGAGGGAGTAGTGTCTCTGCTCAGACATGCCTCAGTAGCCAGCCCTGAAGAGCTCACCCCACTGGTGTGGTGTCTGCAGCACAGTGACATGAACTGCATGTGTTCCTTGTGGGGCTCAGCCTGGAAGAGTTCCATGGCTAGCCTCTGCTCCTGATTAAGAAAGAAAATATTCATGTATGCTTAAGTAAAATAAATGACCTTAACTGAGAGAAAATGAGAGAGTAACTTTAGCTTTAAAACAAAATAGTTTTCAAAGCATATTGTCAGTGTCACCAAGTAATTGCTTTAAATCTAGTTAACTCAAATACAGTATTTTGTCAAAATGAGAGTGTCTCATGCTGTAGAAATGTGTATTTAAGCCATCTAAACGACACTATTGTGGCAGTATAATTATTATTTAAAGCCAGGTAAAAATGAATTGATTTTTGCATCAACACACTGATGCCTTTACAATCATTTCAGTCTTTCTGAAGTCCACCCCAATGCATGTTTCCTTTATGAACTGGGAACTCCTAAAAGCTCTAGAGAACATTCCTCTTTTATGCTCACCAGGTCCAGACTGGTGGAATTTGGGTTGTTTCTGAAACAGGGTTGTATGTGCTATCCTAACCAATCTCTAAAAGCAAAGGATGTGTAAAGTGCCAACCACATTGGAAGAAAGTGGAGTTACATGCAAGTTCCTTATATTATTCTGACTGATGGCTTTATTAGATCACCCATGGCCCTGTAAGTGCTTTCTGTGTTAATTTACTTGCAGTTAGTCTGGTAACGGGAATAGAGCACAGGCATTTTAGTGCAGCCTCCTTAACTGTAGGATGTCGTTGGTGATGCTCTGAGCACACTTTAACTGCAGTTAAATTTTCAGAGCAGGAATTAAGTTTTCAGATGTGTATATGGGTTCAGCACAGGAACCCAGCATGCTTTTTATGCAAGCAATAAATGCAGCTAACTAGAGGAGGCAGAGAGTTGTGTCTTTCTCTTTGTAAAGGATGCAAGGTATTGCCCAGAAAAAGAAAGTTTGTCTAACCAACACGGAGTTAGCTAAAATAAATTTACAAAAATAAAGCATTAGATGATGGATTTATGGGTTACTGATAAGTGACTAAAAGGAAAGAACAAACCTGCCTAAACCACCACCCTCTCTGTTATAAGTGTGCATTTATGCCTTCTAACATGCCTTGGTGATATTCATTCACTCTTCAGTGTGTTTTATTCATTCCTTTTAACATATTGTCCCAGAGGAGGAGAAGGTGGATCTTTTTCTAATGTCCCCTCTATAATGTTTTCACTTCCTCACTCAAACCAACAGCTCTGTGTGTACAGATAACTGAATGTACTGTTTAGCTTCCAGCAGAGCCTTACGTGTTCAGGAGATGTCATTTAGCCATAGAACAGTCATGGAATGATGCTCCAGAAACCACAGTTTTGAAACGCAATGTTACCCACATAGAAACTGTTTATTCTTTCATGTGAAGGCTAATAACTGTGGAAAAAAAAATCTATCAAGGAAAAGGCTTTCAGAAAATTCTCAAAAGCTGAAGGCTTTTAAAAAATGTTTTTCAGAATTTTTTTTTTTTAAATTGCAGAAAATGTGAGGAATGGCATCTTTCTCTCCAAGATGGAAACCATGAGCAGAAATATAAATTATTATCTGTGCTCCCCTGCTGTTGAGATATTTACAGTCTCAGAGAATTTATGGCTGCTTGGGAAAACTCCTACCTGGGTAGAAGAGCAATAAACATAAGGAAAACTAAAAGAGATGCCAAGACAGTATCATCTATGTTATTTAAACTGTTTAGAAACTGGAAAAACCCTACTCTGTTTATATCATGCATAGATTTAATTTGTTGCTTACTAAGGAAAGCTGAAATCACTCACTGCTTTTTGAAATATGAGTGCAATATGATCACTTTGTGATGCTGGGGAAAAGAGTAGGGAGCTCTACATGATAGAGATGGTCCCTGGAGGCAGTAGCATCATTTGATCCTTGGCACAGCCAGTGTCTGACATCATCTGAGACCAAAGACTGTCAGGTTAGTAGCTATTATCTTTACATAAAGAAGCAGCAGTTATGCACATTAACTATTGCTTGGAATTCCCATCCGACAGAATAAATGCCTAGTGCACATGTTATACTTTGCATGTACCCTGAGGAAATGTATGTACCTGGCTACAGAGAGGGAAAATGAGCGCAGGCACTGGCAAGTTGGCTGGACCCTGAGACTTGGTTTATCCTTGCAGTTGAGCTATTGTCAGCAATGCTGCATTTCTAGGAGCAGCTAGTGCATTCGTTCCGGCTGGGAACATTGCTAGTTCTTGTCAGAACCCCAGAATAAAGCACTGACTTGCTCAGGGTGCTTCTAAACCGCCCCCATGCAGGTCTGTATGTCACATACACACACCCACACACAAAATAACCCCAAGAAACCCCCAAACAACATTTTGATTAATGTATATTTGGGTTATGGCATATTCGGGTCTTGAGTGCACCATTACAGATTTCATTACCAAAGTCTGACATCAATTTGAGGTCACTTGGTGAGAATTTTCGTGGTGCAAAACTGAGTGGCTATAGTTTTGCTGCTGCTGGAGAATTGGGGTGGTTAAAGTGGAGTTAGGAAAGTGTCTTATTCAACCCCAGAGTTGGTATTCGCTTAGAAATCAGCAAGTTGTTCATGTGGGCAAAGCTTGGCAGAACTTGAACACATCAGCACTTGTGTAGTGAAGGATGCTCCCACTTGCTCCTCTGAGATCCCCATTATTGAGATGCATCTGTGTCTAGGACTTTTTGGAAATTGTAGGTTCCTTAGGGACAAAATAAACCTTTGTAATTCTCTATCTGGAGAAGGTGTTTGGAAGAGGAACTTAGTGAAAGTTCACTAAGCACTGTGATAAAATGGCATTGAGTAGATGATGAGGAGCACCGCTAATCAGGCTGTTAGAAGCTCTCGGAGACTGTTCAGATTCTATCTCCCCATTCTTACTGAAAAATATCCCCATTCTTTCTGAAAAAGTATCAAGCCCTACATAGCCAAACAGTGGTTTTATGGGGTAGTAGACTTCATCTATCTATGTTAGCTAGAGTACCCATATAGCACTTTTCTCTGCTCTTCAAATACATACTTGGTATGTGATTTTCCTGGCCACAGCAGATTGTGGTTTGGGCATGGTGGTGAAGTGCTCACAGCTATTTGTTGCTAAGTAGAAATGTTGCTTAGTTTCATATCAAATGAAATATTTTCAGTGTGTACGGCTCCCATTCCAGATGTGCATTTCAGTGGCATAAAATCAGAAGCTATGAACATCTTGTCACACTTTTCTTCAGGGACAAAGTGTTGATAGAACAGATTTTAATTGAGATAAATGCAGTGAGATAACAACCTTACGTGCTATGACCTTACTGCAGGCATTAAAAAATATCTTGCAATGAGATACCTTAGCCTACCTAGCATGCTGCCAAGATATTTTTCTTAGGCATTAATTTTCTCTGCATCTCCAGCTACATCCATTGTCCTGTACTCTAAAAAATCAGTCCCACAAGCCTCACAAAACTGAAAGCCTTAGGAAGCAGAGGTCAAAGCAAGCTCCTTTGCTAGTTTTGTTGTTTGTGCAACAGTCTCTCTCTTTGTAGTATGTCATAATATGAATTCTGATGTGTTTCCAGTCATATATAGTCCAGGTCCAAAGCAGGATTTTTTAAATCTATGTTATGGCATGATCAATGTCCCATAGGAGTGACTCCTTCATCCCTCAAATCCCCCAGAACTGGGTAACTATGCAACAGGATATTAATTGAAAAAATCTACTCCCAAACAACAAAACAAAACTGCATATTTGAATTACACACTGGTAAAAATAGGAGGTAGTTGTGATAAGGCTGAATGCTGAATCCACTAAACCAAGAGTTTAAAAAGTATCTTCAGTGTTTTATATATGGATATATAGGGATATTTTGCTCATGGCATAATTTTTACTA